>ML782589.1:671574-725162 GCA_009831015.1 Picea engelmannii
GTCTTTTATACAGAAGCATCCAGAGTTACTCAAGCGTTGTGGACAACACTTGTCTCAAGGGGAGGGGCATGTTAAGCCCTAATGTTGGCTCATCACCCCTTAATTGGGGCATATTAGATTAGTAATGCTATTTTATTTATGTCATCTTTAGGCCATTAGTTGTAATTTAGATTAGTAATGTTATTATGTCGGCTTTAGGCCATTATTTGTAATTATACATCCTAGTCTCCTATATATACCAAGGAGACATTTTCATTTTGAATCAACTTGTACTTGAACATTTAAGTGGGGTAAAAGGAGGTTGCCCCCTCGAAGAGGCTTATTATCTGAAATTATCTATTTTTCAAGGCGTTGAGTACTTTTCCTGAGGTTTTTCTATGCTATATTGATGTTTGGTTCTTAACATAAACCAAATACCAAGAATATGTCTCAAGCACGTATCACCTAAACCATATGAATCCCTATACCAAAAGGGGCTTCCAAGACATTCCCTAAGCATGTATCATATGTGTTAAGTTTAAGTGTTGTTATTAGGTTATTTCCAATTTATTAGAGCATCAAAGAAAAAACATAAAGAGGATCACTAAAAGAAACACAATCACAAGGTACATAACATTTTATCCTGGGAAACCCTCGTGGGGGAGAAAACCCATAAAAAAATTCCTCAATAATAGATTGCCAAGACTAAGACCAGAACACCAAGAATAAACTAGGACTAAGCATGTGCCTCTCTTCTTCTTCCTCTTGCAACTGCAACTACCTTAAAAAGATGCACACTAGATGATTGAGTGTGTGAATGAACAAGTGAGGTGCCATCCTCACATATATATACTAGTTGAAGAGGCATTAGGGTCATGTCTCTTCACTTAGTAGGGACGACTTCTTCCAGGAGTGGTTAAAACCATTTTATAAACCCTAGGGGCCAACTTTACAAATACCACCATATAAATATGGTTTGAACAATTCACAAAAGGGGATTTGGTCTTATACTAGACCCAACATGATCAATCCACAAAAGGGGATTTGATCTATAAGATAATAACTCAAATATAATTAGAATATTCTTTGAAGTTATAATATTTCAACACTCCCCCTTAACGAGAAGGGTATTCTACTAACATGACCCAATACAACATCATCAAGAGAAGAGAGGGCAACATCATCATCAACATTTGGAACACTGACTGGCACATATACAAATCATCGGAATTTTTTTTCATCTGCAACATCATCATTCACAACATGGAGTTGGAGTAGCATCATCATTATCATCATCATAACCATGAAGATGAAACACCAACATCAATAGCATGAAGCTAGAACAACAATATCACCAACACGAGATTGGTACAACATCATCAACAACACGAGGCTGGTGCAACATCATCCAAAACACAAGGTTGAATCAACATCATCAACAACATGAGGCTGAAACAACAACATCATCAACACAAGGCTGAGAGAAGAACATCATCAGCACAAGCCTGAGACAACAGCATCATAAGCATATGGAAATAGAATGAGGTAGGTGCAAAACCATCATTTTATGGTACTCTAACAGATCGTCCTTACTGAAACTTCGGGATCTTCCCAAGAATCATAAGATTACCTAGGATATAAAATCCTAACAAACTACCATGTGGTACTCTAACGGACCGTCCTTACCGGACCTTCGGGATCTGCCCAAGAATCATAAAATTCCCTAGGATATAAAATCCTAATAGATCTACCACTACTGACCACAACTGACATATACATGCATAGGTATTGTAATAGACCATCCTTACCAGACCTTCAAGATCTACCCAGGGATGATCAGTCCCCTAGGATATAAAATCCTAACGGAGATACCTATTGTTGGTCAGGATACCATGGTATCATCAACATCAATCCCCCTTTCGAGGGAGGTCCTTTCAGACAACGCAAAGATTTTCTTGGAAGATCTCAAACTTCGCACGAGATAGAGGCTTGGTCAACACATGTGAAACCTTCTCATTTGTGCCAACATATTGAAGCTTTATATGTCCCCTCTTCACTATATCACGAATGTAGTGATACCAGATCTTTACGTCCTTCGACTTATCATGAAACATAGAGTTCTATGTCATATTTATACAACTTTGGTTATCACATAGAATCGTGGTGGCTCCCATCTCCAGGTCAAATAGACCTATCAACAACTTCCAAACCCATGTGGATTCACAACTGGTAGAACATGCTACAATGTATTTCTCTTCTATCGTGCTGAGAGAAATACTGGATTGCTTCCTACTTTTCCATGAAGTCATGGTTGGCCCCAGAACGAAACAAAATCCTAAAGTGATATCCGTTTTAGAAGCACTTCCATCCCAATCTGAATCAGTATAACCATACAGTCTAAAGTCATGATTTCTAGTATAACAAAGACCATAATCCAATGTACCCTTAAGGTATCTCATCACATGCTTTGCAGCTACAAGGTGAACACGTCTGGGATCTACCAGATACTGACTCAAAGTGTTCACAGAAAAGAATATATATGGCCTGGTATTCATCAGATACATCAACAATCCAATTATTTGTCTATATAGAGTAGGATCAACCAACTCTGATGAAGTATCAACCAGGAGATTCAAATTCATTTCCATGGGTGTGTTCATGGCTTTGCACTCCAACATGTCAAATCTGTTCAGTATTTCAACTACATACTTCCCTTGGTTAAAGAATATCTTCTCTGGGCTCTGCCAAACTTCAAGACCTAAGAAATAATGCATCGGTCCTAGGTATTTCATCTCAAACTCTGCAACAAGCTTCTTCTTACAATCTGTGATGATATTTTATTCTCTTGTTAAGAATAATTCATCCACATACAGTAGCAATATAATTGTCTCATCATTCATGACCTTGAAGTAAAGGTTAGAATCAACTTTACTCTTGGTAAATACCAAGCTCGTTAGGAAACTATCAATTCTACCATACCAATCTCTAGAAGCTTGCTTCAACCCGTACATAGCTTTCTTCAACCTAGATATATGAGTCTTTCTATATTCAACTTCAAACCTTTGTGGTTGTTCTATATACACTTCTTCTTCAATAACACCATTTAATAAGGTTGTTTTCACATTCATCTGGTGTAACTTCCACTTCATTTTGGCTGCAAGAGCTATGATGGTTTTGATAAAAGGTATTTGGATACAAGAGAAAATGTCTCTTCATAATCAGTACCTTCCTTTTGAGAAAAACCACAAGCCACAAATATTTCCTTATGTTTTTCAATACTTTCGTCTGTTGCATGTTTTATCTTGTATATCCACTTGGAAGATACCACATCTTTGTTATTTGTTCTGGGAACTACTTCCCATACATCATTCTTTATAATAGACTGGTATTCTTCTGTCATGGTATCTATCCATTCTTTCTTCTGAATGGATTCTTCAAAGAAAGTAGGTTCCTTTTCTATGAGATCACACATCAAGGCCATAAAGCTAGAGAATGGCTTAGGTTTCTTTCTTTGTCTCATGGTTCCTTCTGGGGCACCATACTTCTCTGCATATTGAATAAGTTCCCTTTCCCAAACCGGATTTCTCTTGTGAGAGGTCGTCATACGGGGAGGTTCTTGAGATTGTATCATATCATGATCTTATGGAATCTCATCATCAAGAGTAACTGTAACTTCCTTTACGGGTTCTGCAACTCTGGGAGATATAGATTTGTCTTCATATACTTCTTCAAGATGGCATTTCTCTTATCTCTTAAGTGTTGCATCTTCATCACAGGTTACATCTATACTGATCTCAATATGATGGTAACCTGGTATGTAAATTATGAAGGCCTTAGAGACCTCATAGTATCCAACAAATATTTCCTTATTTCCTGAGGGATCCAACTTAGTTCTCTTTTCTTTTGGAATGTGTACAAATACTGGAAAACCGAATATTTTGAGACGGTTTACTTCTGGATTATTTCAAGTGAACATTTCTTTGGGAATTTTGAATCCAAGTGCACTATGGGATAATTTGTTTTGGACATAAACTGTTGTTCTTGCTTCTTTATCCCATAAGTGCATTGGAAGATCTTGATCGTGAATCATAGTCTTTACTACTTACATAATTGTTATATTATTTCTTTATAATACACCATTTTGTTGAGGATTATAGGGAGTGGTGAGCTCCCTCTTAATCCATACATCTCTACAAAATATTCCAAATTCATTTGATGTGTACTCTCCTCCATTATCTGACCTAAGTATATTGATTTTTCTTTCGGAGAGGTTTTCTACCAAGGCTTTGAATTCCTTGAAATTTATGATTATTTCATCTTTTGATTTCAAGAAATAAACCCAAGTCTTACGAGATTAATCATCAATAAATGATACATAGTATACATACCCTCTTAGAGAGATTGATGGCATTTGACCGCATATATCTGAGTGGATGAGTTTCAAGATTCCTTCTGCTTTACTATCGCTCTTTGGGAAAGGGTTATTTATGTTCTTTCCTTGTGCACATCCCTTGCATACACCTTCATGATCAACCTTTAATTCTGGTAAACCTGTAACTACCTTGCTTACATATGGTAAGGCTTTGTAGTTGATGTGAGCTAGTCTTCTATGCCAAAGTTCACAAGGAATTTCAGTAGAGTGAGTTAAGGATACATCTGAGTGACCTTTTAACTTGTACAAACCTCCTTCTTCTGTTCCAATAACAACTGCATCTTCTATATTTTTTTTTAGGCCACATAAGAACTTCACCATCTGTGAATGCAACCCTAAAACCTTTCTTATCTAGGGCTGAGATAGAAAGTAAGTTATTTGTCAAACCTAGTACATAGAGTACATCCTTCATTCTCATCAAAGTTAGTGAATCCAGTTTTGTTGGCATGTTTACAGGCAGAGTATGATTTTCATTGATGGCAAGAATAACAACGATGTTGGCATGTTTACAGGCAGAGTGTGCTTGTCATTGATGGAAAGATCACATGTTTACAGGCATAGTGTGCTTTTCATTGATGGTAAGATCACATGTTTACATGAAGAGTGTTCTTGTCATTGATGGCAAGATCAGAGTGTGCATCGATAGTGAACCAGGAATAGCATAAGCTCAGGTGAATAAGAAAACAATATGCAGAGATCAAAGCTTAGGAGAGATAGAATTCTGAGATGCATAGAAGAGATCCCATACATCAAGGCTCGCAGAAGGATCAAAGTTTGTGGCTCGCAGAAGGATCAAAGGTAAGCTCAGGTGAAGAAGAATCACCAATCCTGAATACCTAATGACCATTAGATCAGCATCCAGTGACCAGAGGGAGCGCAGAGGAGATGTACAGACCTGATCCATTGGGTCTGAGTGTTGAGGATCAAGAGTCGTTGGATCCAGAAATAAACACAAGAAGGTTAAGCCTTTGATGAGCGTAGGAGAGAAGACTTGTCAAAGTCTTGAAGTAAACAGGGATAGTCCATCGCCAAGATTGACAAGTGGCACACGATCCTCAAATCTGGAGAAAATCACTTCGAGGATTTTTCAGTTTGAGACTTGAAAAACCCAAAGTCTGGAGAGCCAGAGAACTAGAGTAAACGACAGTTGTCAAATCAGTTTGAAGTGGAAGGACAGGATAAGCGAGCAAATCCGCATCGCAGAAATATCAAGCCGTCGATCTTAGTTCATGATCGAACAAACAACAGCCACTTCAGACATAAATATGTGAGGAGGTTACACTCCGAAAAGTTTGAGATTTGAAATCCCTGGAATGCAAAGTTCTGTCAGTCGTCAGATCAATTTCGAGTGGAAGAACAAGATAAGCTAGAAAATTTGCATCACAGAAAGATCAAGTCATCAAAATGTTTGAGATTTGAAATCCCCGAAATGCGAAGTTTCATCAGCTATCAGATCTAGAGATCATACAATGACCGTTAGATCAGGGAGATCTACGTCAGCAGATTACATAAGCAAATATCGTCCTCAAGGACATGTGGCAGACCACGTCAGCAAGGACACATGGAAGACCACATCAACAAGGACACATGGTAGACCACATTAGCAAGGACACGTGGCACAATTAGACAATGACAAATATCAATTTGATTTGGCATTTCAAGTACGTGGAAATCACAAATCCGAGTGACACGTCGAAACTGCTCATCTCATGACACATCATTGAGTGATGCAAGAGTTACGTTACTCTGGGAGTTTTACCACCAGTACTCGACCAAAGACCCGAAGTCCCGAATGTCGAAGACCCCAAGTGGATATGAGTTGTGCGATCTGAAGATCACTTCGGGTGTATTCTCAATCATTGATCATGTAGTAGGATACGTGTCAACAGATCGTGAACTTCGAGCGAAACTTCTCTGAAAAAATGCAAAGGTGAAAGGTTTGAGATTGCCGAAGACCGAAGTCCCAGAGTGGAGGATAGTCGTTGGATTAAAGAGGACACATGTTAGTATATTGTCATCTCCAGGAAAATGCAAAGGAGAAAGGTTTGAGATTTCCGAAGTGTTGAAGTCCCGAAGTGAATGAGGACTGTTGATTCGAGCAGGACACATGGCAAGAATCTGTGGACTCCAGCTAAAAGCACTCTGAGCAAGTGGAGGTTGAGAATTTAAATCTCCAAAGTCTGGAGACCTAAAGGAGATCTCGATCGATTGATCCGAGGGGGACATGCATCATTGGATCATGGACTCCAGGTGAAATGCTCTGGGAGCAAGCAGAGTTTCAGAATCGAAACTCTTGAAGCCTAAAGCCCGGATTTTGAAATCGATCTCGTCCGTTGGTTTGGAGGGATACGTGTCATCCGATCACTGAGACCAAGGATTGTGTGTCGACAAAGGAAAGAAGGCAGGGTCGTCGATTGAAGAGGAAAGATGTTAGCAAATCTTCCATTCCAGAAGATATCCAGTCAGCAGCAACAGGGTTTGAGAGTTGAATCTCTCGGAGCCCGGATCATGAAGGAAAACTTAGTCGTTGATGGAGGAAGGAGAGATTTGGTCCGTAGAACTGAGAGGATAGATATGAACTATCCATTCAAGAGCACCGTCAAGATTGTGAGATCGACAATCATGTTCTATTGCAGGGCCAGAACATGCTAGGGCCTTAATTTTTCATGAGCGAGTCACAATTGAAACCATGGTTTTGGAGAAAGGATGCATGGAGGCTCATGGTGAATTACATGGAAAAAAGCAGTTTGGTTTAAACCACCTTTGGACATGCCCACAATCTCTTGGTCACATGAAGCTCATAGCCCAAGGTCATATCATGAAATGAAGCCAGCGCTCACTAGACAGAAATCAGAAAGCACCTTGTTGAAAAAGCGTTTGGTCACCGTCGGTGGTCACGTGAAGGAAGGGGCTTAGAAGCCTAAGAATCCATAGTTGACTGGTTGTAATTGATAGAGAAGATGAAGAGTCTTGCCTATGAGAGAAGCTAAGGAACCTCAACATAACAACCACTGATGATGAACTCACAGGGAACAACACTGCTAGAGAAGATGAAGTGTTGCCATGATGATCAGGAGATGACTCGACGTGAAAAAAGCATGCAAAATAGAGAAGTGAAGTGGTCTTGCTGTGGAGCTATGAAAGAGAAATGAAGAGTTGCAGTAAACAACCTGAAGGGTAGAACAGTGATGCCGTGAAGAGCATGCAGAGGTATTTTTCATGAAGTATGCAGAAGGTGCATAAAGAGTATAAAAATGTAGAATAGAGAAGAGATGAGGGATGCGATTGAGCGTGATTCATGTGGATAGAAGCATGCAGTGTGTAGGAGAAGAAGTGCAGAAGAAGCAAGGAACAAAAATGCATATCTGAGAGAAGAACATAAATCACAGCAGATGCGAGGTGAGAGACACTGATGCAGGCAGAGTAGAGCAGTGTAGAAGAACAATGATGAGACTGGTAATCCATAGATAAATGTTGTATCACTATGATAAAGTTGTAAAAAGAAAAGATTAACATTTAAGGGTGGAAGGGAGGTGCTAGGGAGGATTGGTGTCCTTGGAGTTTCAAGTGGGTGCTTGAACACAGGGAGTTGTAGCTTCCATTTGGTTGTAGCCAAAAAAACCAGGGTGGTGCAAGGGAGAACTATTGTTCTCTATTATACAGGTTGGTGCCTGTGTGACTGGAAGTTGGTACTTCCATCCAGTTGGTGCTGGAACACTTAGGGAGTTGGTGCTTCCTTCTAGTGGGTGCTAGAGAAACCAGGGAGTTGGTGCTTCCTTCTAGTGGGTGCTAGAGAAACCAGAGAGTTGGCGCTCTTAGCAAGTTGCAGCTTGCAAAACAGAGGTGGTAGCCTCACAATGAGTTGGTGCTAATAAGAATGATAATGTACAAAAAAAATGATTACTTATTATATCAAGAAGAAGAGGTTTTTACCCTTTATGGGTTTCCTCAGGAAATATCTGTCTCTGTATATTTCATGTGTGTGATTGATTTTGAATGTTCTATTGTTGACCTCCCTACATTATTTTTATTGTCATTGAGTTCTCTGTAAAGAGATTAAAATAAGCATAATTGTTTAAGCACGGTAACAAATGATTCACCCCCCCCTCTCAGTTGTCCAACAATTGGTATCAGAGCGAGTTCCCTTTATTTAAGAGTAGATCCTAGAGCTTAAACATGACTAGCCATGGAGGAACTTCAACCAATAAGGCCCCCATGTTCAATGGAACAAACTTTGGCTTCTGAAAAGTTAGGATGAGAACCTACATAATGGCTTTAGGTGCAGATGTCTAGGATGTGGTAGAGACTAGTTATGTAAAGCCGGTTGTATTAGCTTCCAAGGATGACAAGCTAGAATTCAGCTTCAATGTTAAGGCTATGAATGTTATTCTGAGTGGGCTTGCAGAAGCAAAATTTGTAAAAGTTATGCACTTAGAAACTACCAAAGCAATGTGGGACAAACTCATTAGAAGCTATGAATGTAATGAGAAGGTAAAGGATGCCAAGCTTCAAACCTACAGATTACAGTTTGAACAACTAAAGATGAATGAGGACGAGACAATTAATAAATTTTTCTTAAGAGTTGAGGAGCTTGTGAATGCCATGAAAGGTCTTGGTGAGAAGATTGAAGACGTATTACTAGTTTAGAAGATCTTAATATCTCTACCTGATAGATTGAATCCAAAAGTTTCTGCAATAGAAGAAATGAATGATCTTAAGACTCTCTCTATTGATCAACTCCTAGTAACTCTAATTTCTTATGAAATGAGGATTAGTAAAGATAAATATACCACTATAGAGGCATCATTTAAAGCAGACAAGAATGAGGATTCTGAGGCTGACGAAATTGAAGCAAAATTTGTGAGAAGACTAAAGAAAGGATCAAGCAAGTACCAAGGAAAGTTTCCCTTCAAATGTTTTAACTATGGAAATATAGGTCACTTTGCATATAAGTTTCCACACAAGCAGAAGGACTAGAACTTTGAAGTAGAAGAGAAATACAAACCCAAGAGATTTGGTAAAAATAAAAGTTTATGTGTAAACAATGATGACTCTTCAGAAGACACAGATAGTGACTCTTCCTGTGAAGATAAGGTAAATGACTTCATGCATATCGAAAAAGAGGATTATGATAATAAAAGCATTGGAAGTGATGTTAATGATGAAGAATATGTGGTTGAGTTGGAAGGAGAGTTGATCAATGCTTTGGAAGAGATTGACAGACTCAAACTTAAGAAGAGAAAGAAAAAAAAATTGTTGATACAGTTCAAGAAAGGCAGTAAAAATCCTGATGAATACTTTGCCCTGCTAAAAGTGGAATTAGAAGAGGCAAAGAAAATCAAAGACATTGTGAAACAAAAATTATTAGAAAAGAAGGCAAGATGTGAAGCTCTGGAAGAAGAAGTAGTGAAAACTAGGAAAGAGTTGGAGAAGTTTCAAGCCTTGTATCATCAGAATCTATCAAGTATCAAAGTCTTAGAAGGATTAGCCACCATTTTGAATCAGCAAAGGAATCCAAAATTGAAAACTGGTTTGGGTTATGAAGAGGGATCAAGTAGTGGCCAGCCAAGCAACAAAGAACCCATCAAGTTTGTCAAATATACAAGTGGTGAACCTGCAGAAACAAAGGAAGATAATCAGCCACCAAGGAGGAGTAAAGAAAAAGGTACCAGAACTGAATTTGTAGAACAAAGAAATAATACACCCTCTACTCAAGGAAATCATCAGCATGGAAGAAATCTATTTGCTTAAAGAAGACAACCATTTTCTAGGTACAAAGATTTTTTCTATGGATATTGTTTCTACTGTTCTAACTTTGGCCACAAAGCTGTAACTTGTTCCTTAATATTTATACATGAGAAATCAAGACACCCAAGGAAAAAATATTTGCCACAACAGAGAATGAGACAGTCAAGTAACAAACAACCATAGATTGCAAATTTTCAAATTAAGTTTAGAGACATGCAACTGAGGAGGTCAAGAAATAATAAACAGTCAATGAGTATACAACGCTGCAACAATCACTTTGACCTATTGAATAATGAGCTTGAATGTTATAACATTCATAACTTCGGCCACAAAGCTGCAAACTTTCATCTGAAGAATTTCAAAGCAGATCCAAGGATAAAGCTCTTAGCTAGAAAGGCCAACACATGGAAAAAGAAATATAGTGAAAAATGTGGTCTAGTACATTCAACTCAAAAACAAAAGGACTTCTAGAATATAGACAGTGGATGTTCCAAGCACATGACTGGAGAAAAGGATAAACTTATGCCTATAAGTAAAAGAAAAACAGGAAGTGTGATCTTTGAAAATGATGAATCAGGTAAAATCAAGGGTAAAGGGATGGTGAGTTTGAGTAATGGAAAAGGAGATTCCCAGCATGGTCTACTTGTAGATGGTATGAAACACAATTTTCTCAGTATAAGTAAAATGTGTGATAGAGGCTGTGAAGAGGTGTTCACGTCCAAGGATTGTAAGGTAAAAAATGTAAACTCAAGACAAGTGGTGGCTATAGGCATAAGGATAGATAATGATGTTGATATTGAATCCTCCCATGAAAGAAAAGAAGAAGTAGAAGAAGAATCATGTCATAAGCCAGAAGCAGAAGTTGTGAAGGTTGAGAAGTCAAACACCCAAATCAAGTTCTTGAACAACTCCATGACCCTGGATGAGATCTTGGATAGTCATAGATCACCAAATGAAAAATCCAGTCTTGGATACAACAAGGAAGTAATCAGTACTCCTAAGAAGTCTAACACGGGTCCTTCATTTGTAAAAAGGGAAAGCAAGTATGAGAGTGTTTGTAATGGTTTTTTCTTGTGATGAATATAATCAGAAAAGCCTTGTATTGTAGGCATCATGGAAGAAAAATGAAGTTACTGTAATAGAATATCACAGAAGCGTGACAAGAGGAGTCATTCAATTATGACAAGAAAAGGTTGATGGAGGAATCCCAGTGAGAGAGGTGAGCAATATTGAGTCTGCTACAGAGGACACAGTTGAAGTTGAAGATGAGCAGGTCCAAGAATCAGAAGGAGAATACTATGGGTTAGATACAAATAAGAGAATCCATCCTGTCAGGGGGAGTATGTATTGGTTGAATATCTGATGCCTCTGAAAAGTACTACAACAGCTCAGGGGGAGCATGTTTTCTTTGACATTGATGTCAAAGGGGGAGAAAAGGAATGGTCTGGATGCTATAGTCAGTTCATCTAAGTAGAACAGTGCAGTCTTTCAGAGTTGCCATCAATGCCAAAGGGGGAGATTGTTGGCATGTTTACAGGTAGAGTATGCTTGTCATTGATGGAAAGAACAACGACGACGTTGGCATGTTTACAGGAAGATTTTTTTTTTCATTGATGGAAAGATTACATGTTTACAGCAAGAGTATGCTTGTCATTGTTGTAAAGAAAAACGACGTCATTAGCATGTTTACAGGCAGAGTGTGCTTGTCATTGATGGCAAGATCACATGTTTATAGGCAGAGTGTGCTTGTCATTGATGGCAAGATCAAAGTGTGCATCGATGGAGAAACAAGAACAATGTAAGCTCAGGTGAAGAAGCAAACAGTATGCAGATATCAAATCTCAGAAGAGATAGTGTTTTGAGATGTGCAAACGAGATCCCAAACATCAAGGCTCCCAGAAGGATCAAAGGTTGTGGCTCGCAGAAGGATCAAAGGTAATCTTAGGTGAAGAAGCATCACCAATCCCAAATACCTGATGACCATTAGATCAACATCTAGTGACCAGAGGGAGCGCAATGGAGACATACAGACCTGATCCATTGGATCTGAGCACCGAGGATCAACAGTCATTGGATCCAAAAACAAATGAAAGAAGGTTAAGCCTTTGATGAGCATAAGAGAGTGGACTTGTCAAATTCCCGAAGTCCCGAAGTAAATAGGGATCGTCCATCATCAAGATTGACAGGTGGCACATAATCCTCAAATCCAGAGCAAATCACTTTGAGGATTTTTCAATTTGAGACTTGAAAAACCCGAAGTCCGGAGATCTAGAGAGCCAGAGTAAATGACAGCTGTTAGATCAGTTTGAAGTGGAAGGACAGGATAAGTGAGCAAAGCCACATCACAGAAATATCAAGCCATCGATATTAGTTCATGATTGAATGAACAAAATTCACTTCAGACATAAAGATGTGAGGAGGTTACACTCCGGAAAGTTTGAGATTTGAAATCCCCAAAATGCGAAGTTTCGTCAACCGTCGGATCAATTTCGAGTGGAAGGACAGGATAAGCTAGAAACGTTGCATCACAGAAATATCGAGCTGTCGATCCAAGATCCTGATCGAATGAACAACATTCACTTTGGATATAGATATGTGAGGAGGTTATGCTCCTGAATGTTTGAGATTTGAAATCCCCGTAATGCGAAGTTCTGTCAGTCGTTGAATCTGGAGATCAGAAAATGACCATTGTATCAGGGAGATCTACGTCAGTAGATTACGTCAGCAAATCTCATCCTCAAGGACATGTGGTAGACCATGTCAGCAAGGACATGTGGCAGACCATGTCAACAAGGACACATGGCACAATCAGACAATGACAAGTGTCAAGTTGATTCGGCATTTCAAGTACTTGGAAATCACAAATCCAAGTGACACGTGGTAGCTACTCGACTCGTGACATGTCATCGAGTGACGCAAGAGTTATGTCACTTAGGGAGTTTTTCTTCGGGAGTTTTACCACCAATACTCGAACAAAGACCCGAAGTCCCAAATGCCAAAGAGCCGAAGTGGATATGAGTCGTGTGATCTAAAAATCACTTCGGGTGTATTCCCAATTGTTGATCGTGTAGCAGGATACGTGTCAACAGATCGTGAACTCTAGGCGAAACTTCTCTGTGAAAACATGAAGGAGAAAGGTTTGATATTGCCGAAGGCCAAAGTCCTGGAGTGGAGGATAGTCGTTGGATTAAAGAGGAAACACATCAGTAGATTGTCATCTCCTGGAAAACGGGAAGGAAAAAGGTTTGAGATTGTCGAAGTGTCGAAGTCCCGAAGTGAACGAGGACCATTGATTCGAGGAGGAAACATGGCAGGAATCTGTGGACTCTAGATAAAGGAGCTTTGAACAAGTGGAGGTTGAGAATTGAAATCTCTAAATTCCAGAGACCCGAAGGAGATCTCGACTGATTTATCTGAGGGGGACACGTGTCGTTGGATCGTGGACTCCGGGTGAAATTCTCCAGGAGCAAGCCAAATTTGATAATCAAAACTCCCAAAGCTTGGATCAAAAAATCGATCTCGTCCATTGGTTTGGAGGGATATGTGTCATTTTATCGTTGAGACCAAGGATTACGCATGGACAAAGGAAATAAGGTAGAGCCATCGATTGAAGAGGACGGATGTCATCAAATCTTCCATTACAGAAGATATCTAGTTAGCAACAACAGGGTTTGAGAGTTGAATCTCTCGGAGCCCAGATCATGAAGGAAAACTCAACCATTGATGGAGGAAGGACAGATCTGGTCTGCAAACCTGAGAGGATAGATCTGAATCATCCGTTCAAGAGCATCGTCAATATCGTGAGATCAACAGTCATGCTCCATTGCGGGGCCAGAACATGCTCAGGCCTTAATGTTTCATGATCAGGGCACAATTGAAACCATGGTTTTGGATAAAGGACAAGTGGAGGCTTGTGGTGAATTGCAGGGCAAAAAGCAGTTTGGTTTTAACCACACGTGCCCGCAATCACTTGGTCACATGAATCTCGTAGCCCAAGATCATATCGTTAAATGGAGCCAGCACTCACTAGATAGAAATCGGGAAGCGCCTTCTTGAAAAAGTGCTTGGTCACAGCCGGTGGTCATGTGAAGGAAGGATTAGAAGACTAAGAAGCCATAGTTGACTGGTTTTAACTAACAGAGAAGACGAAGAGTCTTGACTGCCAGAGATGCTAAGGAACCTTAGCATAATGGCCACTGATGATGAACTCACAGGGAACATAACTGGCATAGAAGATGAAGAGTTTCCATGATGATCAGAAGATGACTTGGCATAAGAAAAGCATGCAAAATAGAGAAGTGAAGTGATTATGTTGTGGAGATATGCAAGAGAAAGGTAGAGTTGCAGTGAACAACCTGAAGGGAAGAATAGTTACGTTGTGAAGAGCATGCAGAGGTATTGTGCATGAAGTATGCAGAAGGTGCACAGAGAGTATAAAAATGTGGAACAGAGAAGATATGAGGGTTGTGGTTGAGCGTGATTAATGCGGGTAGAAGCATGTAGTGTGCAGGAGAAAAAGTGTAGAAGAAGAAAGGAAAAAAATGCATATTTGAGAGGAGAAATGAAAGCGCAACATACACGAGGTGAGAGGCACTGATGCAAGCAGAGCAGAGCAGTGTAGCAGAAAAGTGATGAGACTAGTAAACCATAGATAAATGTTGTATCATTGTGATAAAGTTGTAAAAAGAAAATATTAATATTTAAGGGTGTAAGGGAGGTGCTAGGGAGGATTAGTGTTCTCAAAGTTTCAAGTGGGTGCTTGAACACAGGGAGTTGTAGCTTCCATCTCGTTGCAGCCAAAAAAACCAGGGTGGTAGGGTGGTGCAAGGGAGAACTATTGTTCTCTATTATATAAGTCAGTGCCTATGTCACTAGAAGTTGGTGCTTCCATCCAGTTAGTACTTCCTTCTAGTGGGTGCTAGGGAAACCAGGGAGTTTGTACTAGCACAATGATGTGCGCAATAATTATATTTGAAATTGAAATGTTGTTTGCAAGATGGTTCCAACATAAATACAACGCCGCCATTGTTGTAGTCCATATTATTGGATTGGAAAATGTACATATGAAATTGTGAGCACCAAAGAATTGGCGTAGGTCCTTCTGATATTGTTATGCATACACTTTCACTATCTCTGCGTTGTTCCCATTAACACAACCTTCGAATAATCATTCTATTATTCTCAAATATGGGGATCGAGGATCATGAGTAAATGACACATATTCCCCATGTTCGTTGTACCGACTAGAACACAGTCCACCTGCTATGTCCACATCCTCAGTTCAAAGTTCTTCCATTATGTCGTTCTAACTCCCAGACTCGAGTGTGAAGGTGATAAATCTCTCTGCAATGCCCAATTTTTTTCTTCAAAATTTCCAATAAAACAAAACATAGAGTGAGCAGGTTTGAAAATTTAAAATCCAAACTTGAATGGGCATCAATTTTTAGCGCCTTTACTCAATTCAAAATTCAAAGCAACATGGCATTAATGCGTTGTATTGGTCATCACTACATATCGTATATGGTAAGCCTCATATATACATGAGTGGGCCAACGGCTCATTCTACGGGATGGCCTCCTGGTGCCGAAGACGTCTTGGAGCAATGCCCCCACCTCAGCAGGGTTTGCTGACCTCCAGGTCTCTGGATCTTCTCAATCTTTGAACTGGAGCAACTCTTTGATTCCCTGTTGGAATCTTCAAGAAATTTCCACAGGTCCTTTTCACGAAACTCTATCATGCGAACAAGCACTAGGTGTAAGCTCCTCTCATGCAGCCACTGGCTATGACCACGAGCCTAACCCAAAAGGCATTTTGTGATTTTGTGTGTCGGGTCTTTGCATGTGAATCACCCCGATTCTCTCGACCTATGAAACCCTGATGGGAGTTTAGCGTGTACAAACTCCTCCCTTATCTTCCCTCAATGTGACCTATGGTCATGACCTGGGGCTCAACTCTCAAGTGCGTCTAGATTTCGTGTATCGGGAACTCTCGATATGATTAGATCTACAGTTCATGATCTTTATTCGATGGATGGCTATGATCAAGTCGTGATTTCACGTTTCGCGACTTTGGAGAATGGTTCACCTTTGTTCTCCTGATCCTTGATTTCTCGATGCTGCGAGCGTCAAATCAACGGTCCAAACTTTTCCTTCGATCAACGACAATGATTAAGTCAGGATTTCACATTTCACGACTTTGGGAGTCTCCTTACTTTTGTTCTCCAGACATCCGAGATCATGATGGTGTTAGATCGATGGTCTAGATCTTCCTGGATCTAACAGCCCAAATCAAGTCAGGATTTCACCTTTTGCTCATTTAGCTCTTATGGAGTCCCTTCGACACTTAACTGAATTCTAAATTTGTGCACTCTTTGCAGCAAATTCCTACGCAAGACTTGGTTCTTATAGATGATTGTGCACGCCTTGTAGCAATCACTTTGCACTCCTTGCAAAGGGGAAGTTTCATGCTATCTTTTTTGAGCTTCGGAATCGAAACAGATCCCATCACGCACTCCTTGTGTTATGTGTGCACACCTTGCACTCACTTAACACAAGAGAAAAAATTGAAACTTATACTAACATTCACAGTTTCATCCATTCATAACGAAATTCATTCATTTATGAAAACACAATAACAGAGAATTACAAACAATAACAGTGTTATGCATTTGAGTCAATTTCTTCTGTCATATTCATTCAAAAGTAAATGGCTACAGCTAATATCAAAACAATAACTCAAAACTCATAAAACTCCTACTAACTCGCAACAACCTCATTTGGGCATACAAAACCTCTATTTATCTCATAGGGTCCTTAAGGTTCCCCCCCGACTACTCGTCTACTCAGAAAACGAAAAAAAAACTCTAACTGCTACCTAAGTTCAGTTACATTCGAGACTCGGAGTGAAACTCCCAGATCACTCGTGATCATCCGC
Source organism: Picea engelmannii (assembly GCA_009831015.1). Classification (NCBI taxonomy): domain Eukaryota; kingdom Viridiplantae; phylum Streptophyta; class Pinopsida; order Pinales; family Pinaceae; genus Picea; species Picea engelmannii. Next base: position 688,667 of record ML782589.1, read on the forward strand.
TCCCAAGCATTTGATCTTCTTCTATTTTTTCAATCATCTCCAAAATATTCGTAGTAACTCCCAATGTTTGAGATTCTAAAATGATTCTCGAGTGTTGAGATTTCCTACCACGTGTGCTTGCTAACGATGCTCGTGCATCATACCCCCCCTGGAAAATAATTCATGGGCTTCTGTACATGAGTTCCTGCACCGACTTTCCATGCTTCTGGATATAAGCTTCCTTTTCCCAACTAACATCTTCTATTGGGTGTCCCTTCCACTTGACTAGATATTCAAGATGGGTCTTCCTCCTAGTCTTCTTGCTAATCCTCTCATCAATTATCTCCATCTGTGGTTTTTCTACTATAGGCATTTGTTTCTCCCACTGAATATTCTCTTGAACTTCTGATCCGTCTGAGTCATATTCCCTGTAAGGGTACAGGTCTGAAATGTTGAATATGGGTGATATTCCCACATCATCTGGAAGCTCAATCTCATAGGCATTTGCACCAAACTTCCTTAAAATCTTACATGGCCCTATCTTCTTCATCTTCAACTTGTTATATGTTCCCCTAGGGAACCTTTCTTTCCTGAGATGTGCCAAAACCTGGTATCCTACTTCAAATTGAATTTCTTTGCGATGTTGATCAACTCTGCGCTTGTATTTTTGGCTAGAGCTCTGCAACTATCCTCTGATCTGGCTATGGAGTTTTTGTATTTCTGCAGCAAAATATTCTACTCCAGTTCTTCTGATCTCATTATGTTCTAAGTCTCTCAACTCATATACTCCCTTGGGTTGCATTCCATACAGTATTTGGAATGGGCTCTTTCCAGTGCTTATGTTTGGCGAGTCATTGTATGCAAATTTTCCTCGTGGCAGAATCTGATCCCACTGGTTATGATGCTCAGTGACCAGACTCCTCAATAAGTTTCCCAAACTTTTGTTCACCACCTCAGTTTGCCCATATGTCTGAGGATGATAAGTTGAGCTAAAGGAAAAATATGTCCTCAACTTCTTCCATAGTGTTCTCCAAAAATGACCAACAAATTTTGTCTCTGTCTGAGACAATGCTTCTGGGTAGGTCATGAAGTCTCACAAATTCCTTGAAAAAAATATTTGCAACATGTGTTGCATCACTGGTCTTCTATCATGGGATAAAGTGTGCCATCTTTGAAAACCTATCCACCACCACAAATATGGAATCACATCCTCTTTGTGTTCTTGGCAGTCCCAACACAAAATCCATGCTTATTGCATCCCATTGCCTCTATGGTATTGGCAATGGTTGATACAATCTGGTGTTCTATCTTTTTCCTTTTGCATGTTGGCAGATTCTGCATTTGTTCACAAAATTTGTCACTTATTTTCTCATACCTGGCCAATAGTATGAACTACTCAACTGTGCAAATGTCTTATCATGGTCGAAATGTCCAGCCAATCCTCCACTATGATTTTCCTTCAAAAGGTTGTCCCTCATTGAACATTTTCGTATGCATAACCAATTTCCCTTGAACAACAATCCCTCTTGAATCATATACTCTTCCCACTGAATCCTGTCTCTTAGCACAAGATTCATGCATGCTTTGTATGCCTCCTTGAAATTTGCATCATCGCAATACATATCCTTCAGGTGTTCAAACCCCAAAGTCTTCACCTGAAACTCTTGCAGAATCAAACATCTCCTGCTCAATGCATCAACAACTTTGTTAGCATTCCCAACAATATGTTTTATGACAAAAGTAAAAAATTTCATGAACTCAATCCATTTTGCATGCTTCTAATTCAATTTTTCCTGTCTCGTTATGAATTGTAAAGCTTGGTTATCACTATACAAGACAAATTTATGTGGGACAAGGTAATGTCTCCACTTATTTAGGGCTTGAATTATGGCATAAAATTCCTTATCATATGTGGATTATTTTCTCTTAGTATCATTCAACTTCTCACTAAAATAGGAAACTGGTCTATTATCCTAGCTCAAAACTGCTCTGATTGCAATTCAACTTGCATCGCATCTCACCTTATATGTCTTTTCAAAATTTGGCAAGACCAGAATTGGATATTCTGTTATCTTCTCCTTCAGTGTATTGAAGCTCCTCTCGGCCCCCTCTGTCCATTTAAAATACTTTTGCTTCTTCTTTACTGTATCCATCATTGGTGCACAAATTCCACTGAAATCTCTGATGAACTTCCTATAAAAACTTGTTAATCCATGAAAGCTTCTTACCTCAAACATGCTTCTTGGTGATGACCATTCTTTGATTGCTTTCACCTTCTTTGGATCCATCTTCAGTTCATTTGAAGAGATCACAAAACCCAAGTAAATGAGTTACGTCTTCATAAAAGAGGACTTCTTCAGATGTATCAACAACTTCTCCTGTTGTAGCCTAATCATCACTAATATCAGGTGCCTCAAATGCTCCTCTTTAGTCCTGCTAAAGATCAATATATGATCCAGATATACAACCACAAACTTGCCAATGAAATCTTTCAGTATTTCATTCATCAGCCTCATAAAAGTACTCGGGGCATTCGTTAAGCCAAATGGCATAACAAGCCACTTATACAAACCTTCATTGCCCTTAAAGGTTTTTTTCCACTCATCACCTTCTCTCATCCTGATTTGGTGATATCCACTTTTCAAATATATTTTAGAAAATAAATTTGCTCCACTTAAGAAGTCCATTAAATCGTCCATTCTTGGTAAAGAAAATCTATACCTAATGGTGATCTTGTTAATGGCTCTTGAGTCTGTACACATTCTCCATCCTCCATATTTCTTTGAACTCAACATAGTTGGTACTACGTGTTGGCGACGGAAGTCACTCCTGGATTGCTTGCAGGAGTAGAGCCTGACGCCCATCAGTTTATGTCATGGTTTTTGTATGGAAGAGGTGATCAAATGGAAGTAAACTCGGACGATATTGTTTCGACTCTGAAACTAGGCTCGGCATGCATGGGTAGGTGAGGTCTTGGAAATACTTCAGACAGTGAGTTGTAGTAAGGGTGAGTAGGGGGGAAGACTTATATCATAGAGATGCAAAGGTCTATTGTCAACATCAGGTTGCTAGCAGACTATAGGAGAATGCATTTAAATGTGGGATCATCTTACATTCAAACACAGAAAACTAGGGAATACCATAGTGTCACAATAAAACCTTTATCATAACGCAACTGCAATTTCATGTGAATCAGTCAATCATTATCTCCCTAAGTATGAGATGAAAACTAGATGAAACAGGGAAACTGTCTTCCATAAAACAAGAAATCTTACATACAGATGCATAACCAGAAAACTAGAGCATCTGTTAAAACATTACAATCGGGAGCCTCGCTCTACCATCGATACTTACAAAATACAAAAACTGAGACTATATACTCAGGAGAATTCGCCTAACAGAGGCGTGCCCAGTCACCCAGGGCTCGGTATCTTTTCAGTCAAATTCGTACTGAAATCCTTCTTCACGCGCCACCTTAACTGCGCATGGCTCCTGTAAGGAGGGTAGCTGAGCCATTAAGTGCCAAGCTAGTGTGTGCAGACTTCTCTATCTCTTCAAAGACTTTGGCATGGCTTCTTTGGAAAAAATGGTACACAGGACCCCTTCGAGCAGACCGCTTGCCAGACCCTCCATATCTCACACTTAATGAATGAAGGGAAGTTTCAACCACCCGTTCATGCCTTCATTTACTCCAAGAGAGACACGGGATTGAGATCGGATCCGATGGTGCCTAGAGGCCACAGTGATCTCCTTTGTAACTGAACTCGATGCCTTTGGCCCCTCTTGCACAACTCTCTTTGTCTCCCAAGTGACCACGGGCTATGACCCTGTGCTTACTCCCAAAGGTGTTTTCGGTGTTCGCGGATATGAAGGGGCTGATCCATGCTTCTTGAAATCATGATGAGTGAAATGCCAAGAGGGCTTAATCTGGCGCCATGCGTCCTTCAAATTTGACAGTCCTAAATTCACCCAATGCTGCTGCAGGCCCCAGGTCCTGGACGCTCTCATCACTTCGCGCATTAGGGATATGAAGGAGCTACTTCTTGTGCTTCGAAATTGCGATGGACGAGAAGGCGGAGAGCATAATCATGCACCAGGTGTCCCCTTTAGATGGACGACTAAGACTGCTCCTCGATATTTTGGGCCCACCTTTGGGCGCTTTCGGCGCTTCGGAGTTCATGGATAGGAAGGAGCAAGTATTCCTGTGAAATCACAATGGGTGAGAAGGCGGGGAACCTAATCACACACCAGGTATCCCCTTTAGATGGATGGCTGAGACTGCTCCTCGATATTGTGGGCCCAGCTTTGAGTTCTTTCGGCACTTCAGAGTTCGTGGATAGGAAGGAGCAAGTCTTCCTAATGTGAAATCGTGATGGGCGAGAGGCCAGGAGGACCCAATTGCGCACCACGTGTTCATCCAGGATGAACGGCTGAGATCACTCTTGATGCTTTGGGGCCCATCTCATCAAATGATAAACGTTAGCGCCCCTCCTTTATTTCTACTCCTTTGTGACCAAGTGCCAAAACCATGAGCCTAATTCTGGGCACTTTTGGCATTTCGGGATTCGAGGTTTCAAGAGGTGAAATGACGAGGAGCACTTACCCCTCGAACTCCCGAATGCCGACGTGACACAGATGTATGCCACGCGTCCTTCAGATGAACGGCCCAGATAACATTCATTATTATAAAGGGGGCTACCCCCATTCACAGGCTCGCTTGATGTGACCTGGTGCTAGGACCATGGGCTTGGCTCCAAAGGTTCTTTCAGCATTTCACTGATCAGTGATTTCAGCTGTAAAGAATGGGAGGCTCCTTGTCTCACGAGACGTCGGTCCCCAAAATGTCGACTGATTTCCACCTGTCTCAACTGGATCGGACGACCCAGATTTGACTTGAACTATTGGCGCTACGCTTCGTGCTGAATCCCAAACAAATCGGCAGCCCCGAAACCTCGATGACCGTCGATTCTCTTTGTAGTTGAATCTCGGCGGCTCACAACCAACACTTCGTCCGCTCGCTTGACTTGTGATCGGAAAAGAGATTCTCCTGCTTTGCACTGGGGCGCTTCCTGCGTAACCTGCAGACCTGGGTGCAATTGAGACCCAAGACAAATAATGTCGCTAACATTAGGCTCCATGGGGGATAGAGTCATCCCTGTGATGCTCTAAGAACTCATTCTGCAATTTCAGTGCCTTGCTATTGGGCTATGGAGTCTTTTACTAAGTCAAAAATATACAAACAAAAAATGAATAAACAACTAAAGGATAATATTTACAAACAAAGGAGCCGTCTAAGGCTCAAACAAAACATTTCTTTAGAAAATGCCCATTTACTGGGCTGTTGAAAACCTCTTCGCCCTCCAGATCGTGCAACCGGTATGTGTTGTTTGAGAAGACCTCAGAGATTCTGAAGGGGCCGATCCAGAGGGCATCAAACTTTCTATGTTTTCCCTTATCCTATCTGGGTGCATCCCACTTAAGTACCAAATCCCCGATCTTGAACTCCTTCTTCCTGACCTTCCTGTCAAAAGCTTGTTTGACCCTTTGTTGATGACTATGAGTGGTGTCCCTCACCTGCTCTCTGATTTGCTGTACTTCTACTATTTGATGAATCCTTCTGATCATATGATATGTCTCTCCTTCATAATCTTGAAATAACTTCGCCACAGGTAAGGCAAGCTGAGTGGGAAAAACCACCTCTGCTCCGTAAACCAGCTGAAAAGGCGAGGTGCCCAGGGATTTCTTTGTTGTTACTCGATCAGCCCATAAAGAAAATTTCAACTTCGACTCCCAGGCCCTTTTGTTGTCCTCCAATAGTCTTTTGATGATCCTTATCAGGCCCTTGTTGGAGGATTCGGCTAAACCATTGCCCTGGGGATAGTAGGGGGTGGAGTGAATTAGCGAGATTTGGAACTGCTCACAGAACTTAATGAGGGGCTCAGATTTGAAAGAACAAGCATTATGAGTTACGATCCTGCTAGGACAACCAAATCTGGCTATGATATCCTCTAGGAAGATGATAATTACTTTGTGGGATGTACTTCTGGTAGGGACAGCTTCTATCCACTTGGCAAAATAATTTGTTGCAGTCAGGATCCATCTGTGCTGACCACTTGAGGGAGGATGAATTTCCTCGATAAAGTCTAGGCCCCACTATTGAAAAGGTGTTGAAGCTATCACATGCTTCATTGGTAGTGGCCCAAGCTGTTTTTTCCCTGAGAACTTTTGGCATTTGATGCAGGCCCTGATTTCTCTGCTGACATCAACGAATAAAGTGGGCTAGTAATACCCAGCCCTGAGGATTTTTTGAGTTGTGGTCTTCCAGAAATGATGCCCCCCACAAACGCCTCTGTGGAAATCAAACATAACTTTCTGGGCTTCTGGTGGGTTTAGACATCTCAGCAGCACTCCTAGAGGGTCTCTCCAGTATAAAACTTTCCCAATGAGGCAATATCTGACTGCCTTGAGCTTCAAAGCTCTTGCCATACTTTTACACATTCCATCCGGGGGCTTCAACTCCCGTAGAAAGTACAAAATGTCACGATACTAGGCACACTCTGCCAGCAATACGCCTTCCTGAGAGCGTTGACTGGGCAACTCAACTTGCTGAATTCGTGAGTAGGTATTGATGAAACTAACGCCCAACGCTTCGTAATTGGATTTAGCCAGTATCTTGGCTAAACCTTGCCCCTTAACCAACTTGGTGGGCTTTATCTCCAAGTCAAATTCCAGAATCCTAGCGATCCATCTGCCTCTTCTCCCATCTATATCAGGCTGTATAAGGATGTCCTTCACATAAGTCGAAGGAACGTATGTGGTTACCCTTGAGTGCAGGACATAGACTCTGAAAGATTTGAGAGCTTTCACTAAGGCATAGGCCTATTTCTCTATGATTTCATACCTGATGTCTGCATCTCTTAATGCCCTGCTGAAGAAGGCAATGGGTTTCTCTCGCCCTTCCTTATTTTTCTTCAACAAGACCGTCGCTACTGTATCAAAAGAAGCAAAAGAGAAAATTAGGAACTCTTTGGAATAGTCAAGACTGATCAGCACGGGTGCCTCAGTTAATGCCCTTTTTATTTGGATAAAAGATTCCCTGGGTTCAACAGTCCATTTTACTTCATTTCCTTTCCTGAGCATGGCTGTGATATGTTTCACCAACTCAACAAAATTTGAGACGAATCTTCTCAAGAAATTGATCTTTCCTAGAAAGGCCTGAACTTCCTTCTTGGATCTAGGAAGTGACAGGGTTTGAATCACCTCTACCCTGCTAAGATCAATTCTCACTCCCTCTGTTGATACTATATGGCCTAATAACTTCCCCTCCTTCATAGCAAACAAAGATTTCTTGGGGTTTAGGGATAGGCCAAACCTCCGGCACTTTAGGAAAACTTTCCTCAAGTGGTAGTGGTGCTCCTTGTCTGACCTAGAGAAGACCGTGATGTCATATAGATAGATTACCACAAACTGGTCCTTCTCCCTAATGAAGGCTATATCCATAGCTCGTTGGAACATTTCTCTCGCATTCATCAATCCAAAAGGCATTTTGGCATACATGAATGTACCCCAAGGAGTGGTGAAGGTTGTTTTTTCTCTATCCTCGGGCATGACTGATATCTGATTATAACCAGAAAAACCATCAATCATGGATATCCTAGAGGCACCCGTTACCCTTTGCAATATGTGTTCCATGTTGGGCATGGGATAATTGTCTTTCCTTGAGCTCCTGTTCAGGGTCCTGAAATCAACACAGAGTCTGATTTCTCCACTTTTCTTCCTTACTGGGACCAAATTAGCCACCCATTCAGAATATCTCAAGGGGACAATGATTTGGGCATCTAACAATTTCTTCACTTCTTTCTCCATGACAGGTAGCAACATAGGATTTATCTTTCTCAGGTTCTGTCTGAACGGTTTAGCCTCTTCCTTTAGTGGGATCTTGTGCTCAATGACAGATGTGTCATAAGTCTTGAGGTCTTCGTATGTCCATGTGAACACATCAGCAAACTCTTTTAGCAACTCAGTATATTTGGCCTTCTGTTCTCTGGTCAAACTGCTTGATAATTTGACAAACCTGGGCTCCTCCTGTGTGCCAATGTTGCATTCGGTTGTATCAGCATCTTCATTTGAAACCTTACCCTTTATCGCCACATCATTCCCATCGAATAGTCTTTCCAAGGGGACCAGTCCTCTTGGAATGTGATTTTTGGGCAACTGAATAATCTGGTGATTAGCAATTTTATTTAAAAACACCTCAGGGTAAGGGTTACCTTCCGAGTCAGGATCCTGATCAATGTGCAATGTAGAAAATTCATCAACAGATTGGAGAAATTTTTCAATCTCCAGATCGTCTTCTAATACCTTCCAATGCTTGACATTGTCTGGTACAGAGGGCCTATATCGCATTTCAACATCATATTTGACCATCGGCAGCAGAGGAACTTTGAGAAAACTAGCTTAGAAAACTAAAGAATCGGCTAAAGTATTCTCCCCTCTCGGAATAAAAGAAATGTTAAAGGCCAAGAAGAAACTATCAATCAGGACCCATACTTCATTTCTATAATTCCTGAGCCGGGGATTATTAGCACGATAAGCCTTTCTAACTTGCTAGATAATTAACTCAGCGTCTCCAAATATTGCTATTTTTTTAATCCCCATTTCCTTTGCGGCCCTCATACCCAGAACAAGAGCTTCATACTCTGCCACATTGTTGGTGGTTTCAAATTCCAGCTTGTATGACAGGGCTATGGCCTCTTGACAAGGTGATATGAAAACTACCCTAGCACCAACACCTTCGCTAGAAGAAGATCCATCGAAAAACATATTCCACATAGAAGGGGTTGGAGGGGGAATCAGATAATCAAGACTGGGCTGCTTTCTGATTTGGAAAGGGTCTTCACGAGCATCAGTGAGCGGCAATAAACTAGACCCCAGGTCGGTGTCAAGTGCAAAGATGGGGTGATTGGTGGGATTTGCTTCATCACTAACAATGTAGGCCAACTGAGCTTCTCTATATAACCTCCTTTGTTCCCCTCCAAATAATGGAATCGTGGCATACGTGAGATCCATCTGCAATGTTCCCCCAAGCTCTATAATCCAAGATCTAGACAACGGCATGCCAAATTTGGGGGGAACGTCAGCTACCACAATATCCATGACCACACTCTTCATGGGTAGCTGAAACAAAGAAACCGCCAGGTCTTTGATGACTCCTAGACACTGCACTCTTCTCAAATCGAAAGAGTACAAATCATGATAAGTGTTTGTCACCTCTAGTCCCAATTCTTCCATAACTATTTTGGGCATAAGGTTATGGGAAGCCCCTGAATCCATGAGGCAGTTATGCAGCACTTTATCATGTATATTCAGGGATGTGTAGAAGGGAGGGGATGAATCATCTCTATCTTCTACCATGGGCCCTAGGACAACTGCTGGCTTTTCATCCTGGAGATTTATTGAGTCAGTGGAAGGCTAGGGGAGCTTAGATTATAACAGCTTGGAGAGGGACCTTTTGAAATCTTCATTTTTAACTAGTTCCAATAGGGGTACAGGGATTCTAATCTTCTGAATTTCATGCTCAAAATTGAAGGAAGGAATAGGCTTAGGAGTTTCCCTTACCTGAGTGACAGGTTCCTTGGCTGTTGGTGAAGCACTCTGAGTTTTCTTTTCTTTAGTAGTGATTGTTGCAGCTTTAGTAGACCTTTCTATTATGAGGGGCTGATCTTGGCTGTCAAAGTCTCCCTCTTTCTTTCTTGACTTGAGGTTGTATCTGTTAGAGGTGTGACCGACCCTTTCTCCCTTACCTAAATCATGGATTTGAATGTTCATCAGGGATTTCTCATATGCAGACTGAGTCAAATGAGGAAAAGGAGGAGCTTCTTCAACACAATGAATTTCGGGGTCGAACTCGTCTATCTCCTCCCCTCCCTCATGAGTAACCAGGTTATTTTGGAGAGGGGTTTGAATCCTTTGATCTTCTCTATCTTTTTCCCTTTGTTCCCTTGGGAAGGCCCATGGTCCATTGTTATCAGGTCTCCTGAAACCTCTACCATCAGCATTCTGGGGAGTTTTGTACATGGGATTCCCTTCTAAATCCCACCTATCCATTCTAGCAGAAAGTGACTTTAGTATTCTAGCTGTCTCATCTGTCTGAAGGGGTAGGGGAGAGGAGCTGGATGAGGAAGCTTCATGCCTCTGCCTGGATATGTTTCTACCAGTAGTGTTCCTGAGTCGGTCAATAGCCAATATATTGGATTCTACCTCCATGGTTGCATCTTGCATATGGGCCAGAGTAGTGGCTCTTCTTTCCCTGAGCAGGAGGCAGAAATCAGGATCAAAAGCGCTAGCATAAGTGATCTTTGTAGAGTCTTCTAAGGGTTTGATCTCAGCAGGGATTTTATTGTACATTTTATTGAATCTCTTGGAGAAGTTGGAGATAGACTCTCCTTCTTTTCTCTTCAAAGACCCAAACTCTGTCATGTAATACATGAAGTCTTTTTTATCTCCCCACTGTCTCAAAAAGGCATTATTTAAATCTTCGATCCCATCAATAGATCCAGGAGGCAGGGCTTTGAACCATTTTCTAGCCTCACCTTGAAGGCTATGGACAAAAATCCTCATCCATACATCTGCATGCATGATGACATTATCATCTGTGAAATGGTAAAAGGCTTCTAGGTGTTCTTCTGTAGTTATGTCCCCCTCACCTATAAACTTGGGCAGCTGCTTGAGGTAACCATCTGCTGGGAGGGCGTTGAGAGGATGCGATAGCACGAGGGGAGCATACCTAGTGGCTATAATGGCCTCCATTCTGGTCATAGGGGGATTTTCTCCTGCCATAGGGATATTAGGTGGAGGAGAACTCGGAGGAGAAGGAGTTCGCGAAGGGGCTACTAGGAATGAGTCCCGAAGTGGAGTGGGAAACAAGAGGGGATTTAAGGAGAAGGCTAGCAAGCTCAATTCAGTAGGTGATCCTCTTTGCACAGGAGTAGTAATGGTAACAAGAGGTGGAGCAGTAAAGATAGGAGTGGGAAAATTTTCTGCAGTCCTGGGCCTATGCCAAGGTACAACCTCAGAGGAGAGGGGAGTGACAAGGATTTCTCCCTCCAGTCCTAGACCAGGAGGGGAAAAATCAGCAGGGACACTCCCAAAATTCAGGAAATGGGAAACCTCTGAAGGAGGTCTAATAAGAAACTGAGGAGGAGAGAATGGAGTTCCTACAGAAGGAGATGGCAGATTACCTGGTTTAGCAGTGGGAGCTTCTTCTTTGGAGGCCTTTCCTTTTATGAGAACCACCTCTGGATCCGTTTCAGGTGTAGCTAGAGGCAGCTGTGGATGAGACCGCGTGTGTCTGCCTATGAAAGCCACAATTAATAGAGCAGGTTCTCCCCAGCGGAGTCGTCACAATGGAGTCGCCAGGTGCACAGTAGCAATCTTTAAAGGCTCTGATACCCGATGCACCTTTGGAATCAGAGGTTCAATGTTGTTCAATCCCGGGGAAAATTTTCAACTTCATCCCCGACAATGGTTCTAGAAATGTTGGTGATGGAAATTACTCCTGGATTTCTTGTAGGAGAAGAGCCCAACGCCCATCATTTTATGTCACGGTTTGTGTATGGAAGAGGTGATCGAATGGAAGTAAACTTGGATGATATTGTTTCGACTCCGAAACTAGGCTCGGCATGCATGGGTAGGTGAGGTCTTGGAAATACTTCAGACAGTGAGTTGTAGTAAGGGTGAGTAGGGGGGAAGACTTATATCAGAGAGATGCAAAGGTCTGTTGTCAACATCAAGTTGCTAGCATACTGTAGGAGAATGCATTTAAAAGCGGGATCATCTTACATTCAAACATAGAAAACCAAGGAATAAAATAGTGTCACAATAAAACCTTTATCATAACGCAACTGCAATAATTCATGTGAATCAATCAATCATGAACTCCCTCAATATGAGATGAAAACTAGATGAAACAGGGAAACTGTCTTCCATAAAACAAGAAATCTTACATACAGATGCATAACCAGAAAACTAGAGTGTCTGTTAAAACATTACAATTGGGAGCCTCACTCTACCATCGATACTTACAAAATACAAAAACTGAGACTATATACTCAGGAGAATTCGCCTAACAGAGGTGTGCCCAGTCACCCAGGGCTCGATGTCTTTTCAGTCAAATTCGTACTGAAATCCTTCTTCACACGCCACCTTAACTGCGCATGGCTCCTGTAAGGAGGGTAGCTGAGCCATTAAGTGTCGAGCTAGTGTGTGCAGACTTCTCTGTCTCTTCAAAGACTTTGGCATGGATTCTTTGGAAAAAATGGTACACAGGACCCCTTCGAGCAGACCGCTTTCCAGACCCTTCATATCTCACACTTAATCAATGAAGGGAGGTTTCAACCACCCGTTCATGCCTTCATTTAATCCAAGCGAGACACAGGATTGAGATCGGATCCGATGGTGCCTAGAGGTCACGATGATCTCCTCTGTATCTGAACTCGGTGCCTTTGGCCCCTCTTGCACAGCTCTCTTTGTCTCCCAAGTGACCACGGGCTATGACCCTGTGCTTACTCCCAAAGGTGTTTTCAACGTTCGTGGATATGAAGGGGTTGATCCATGCTTCTTGAAATCGCGATGAGAGAAACGTCGAGACGGCTTAATCTTGTGCCATGCGTCCTTCAAATCTGACGGTCCTAAATTCACCTGACGCTGCTGCGGGCCCCAGGTCCTAGACGCTCTCCTCACTTTGCGCATCAGGGATATGAAGGAGTTGCTTCTTGCGCTTCGAAATCATAATGGGAGAGAAGGCGGGGAGCCTAATCATGCACTAGGTGTCCCCTTTAGATGGACGACTGAGACTGCTCCTCAATATTGTGGGCCCACCTTTGGGCGCTTTCAACGCTTCGGAGTTCGTGGATAGGAAGGAGCAAGTCTTCCTGTTGTGAATTCGCGATGGGCGAGAAGGCGGGGAGCCTAATCATTCACCAGGTGTCCCCTTTAGATGGATGACTGAGACTGCTCCTCGATATTGTGGGCCTTCCTTTGAGCGCTTTCAGTGCTTCGGAGTTCGTGGATAGGAAGGAGCAAGTCTTCCTGCTATGAAATCGCGATGGGCGAGAGGCCGGGAGGACCTAATCACGCACCACATGTTCATCCAGGATGAACGGCTGAGATCACTCTCGATGCTTTGGGGCCCATCTCGTCGAATGATAAACATTAGCGCCCCTCCTTTAGGTCTACTCCTTTGTGACCAAGCACCAAAACCATGAGCCTAATTCTGGGCACTTTCTGCATTTCGGGATTCGAGGTTTCGAGAGGTGAAATGACAAGGAGCACTTACCCCTTGAAATCCTGAATGCCAACGTGACACGGATGTATGTCGCGCGTCCTTCAGATGAATGGCCCAGATAACATTCGTTATTATAAAGGGGGCTACCCCATTCACAGGCTCGCTTGATGTGACCTAGTGCAAGGACCGTGGGCTTGGCTCCAAAGGTGCTTTCAACATTTCGTTGATTGGCGATTTCAGCTGTAAAGAATGGGAGGCTCCTTGTCTCCCGAGACACCGATCCCCGAAATGCTGACTAACTGCCACATGTCCCAACTGGATCGGACGACCCAGATTTGCCTTGAACTATTGGTGCTATGCTTCGTGCTAAATCTCGGACAAATCGACAGCCTCGAAATCTCGATGACCGTCGATTCTCTTTGCAGTTGAATCTCGGTGGCTGACAACCAACACTTTGCCCGCTCGCTTGACTTGTGATCGGAAAAGAGATTTTCCCGCTTTGCGCTGGGGCGCTTCCCGCGTAACCTGTAGACCTGGGTGTAATTGATCCCCAAGACGAATAATGTCGCTAACACTATGCATGGACTCAAGCCCTCTCTGACCAAACCTTTGTCTAACAATTCTTGGACTTGGTTCTTCACCTCCTCATTCTCTCAAGGTATCAATCTGTATGCTTCTTTGTTTGGCAAACTTGCTCCTGGTATTAAATCAATATGATGGTTGGTACTTCTGATGGGTGGAAATGAGTTAGGAAGCTCATCCACCACTATGTCATCAAAATTATTCAACAATCCCTGAATTTCTTCCGGAAAATCATCTATTGAAGTACTTGTAAGGACAACTCTAGTTTTCCTCACCATAACAAACTACATCTCCTGTCCTTTTTTAACTTCTCTCAAGAGTTCCTTCCCACTCATGAGAAGTATTCTTGTGTTGGATTCCTCTTTCGTTTTCTTCTCCTCTATTGGCAGTGACATGTGTGTCTTACCATTCTTATCCAAGGTGTATGTATTCTTCCTCCCATCATGAATGACAATCATGTCAAACTTCCATGGTATTCCCAACAAAATATGGCATACATCCATGGGAATTACATCACATATAATTTCATGTCTATATCCTCCTATTTTAAATTCAACAAAGAATTGTTTAGTAACCATTACCTGGTGTCCTTTCTGCAACCATGAGACTTTGTATGGCTTCGGATGTGCAGTTGTCTCCAACTCCAATTTCTCCACCATCTCTATGGATACTAAGTTGTCAGTGCTCCCACTATCAATTATCACTTTGCAAACTTCGTCCTTAGTCTTGCAAGATGTCTTGAATAGGTTGTTTCTCTGCACTAGCTTCTCAACTTCTGCCTCTGGTTTTAAGATAACTTTTCTCAACATCAGGGATGTTCCATACTCTGCTCCTTCTGCTTCAACATTTCTTCTCTATGCTTCCGAAATGTGAGCTTCACCTTCTCCTTCTTTCTTTCTCTCGGGACATTCCCAAGACATATGTCCTGCCTTTCCACAGGTGTAACATCTCACTTCTCCTCCTCTGCCTCTTCCTCTTCCTCTAGAATAACTTCTTCCACCATCTTGTCTTCCTCGAGAACTTCCTCCTCTTTCCGAGTGACTATGTGGTTTCTCAGTCTCATCTTTGGATTTTTGTGCCTTGTCTTGGGAAAATCCCTTGCCTTTATTCGGGACAGGGCTTCTACCTCTACCTCATTGGTTTTGTTTTCTGGTCAACTTCTCCTCTGCCTTCAGTGTGAACTGATAAGCGTCCTCCACATTCTTTATTGACATCATGTTGATCTCATCCTGGATTCCATACCTCAGGCCATTTATATACCTGGAAACGTTTTTTTCATCCTTCTCTCTTTGTCCAGTTCTAATGTTCATCTTGTAGAACTCCTCTGTGTATTATTTAATTGTCATACCCTTCTATCTCGGGTTTTGCAATTTCCTGACCATATTGATTTGGTAATCTTTGGGCATGAATTTTTCCTTCAGCTTGGTTACCATTCTGTACACCGCCTTTACAAGAGCCAAGGCTTTCTTTTCAGTTCTGAATACCTCAATTCATAGTCATGTAGGGTTTTTCTCATGAAATGGATAAGGAGTTCTTAGATGGAACATAGAACAAGATTCAATGTATTCATGGTTCCCTTGGCTCTCTTGTTCATTGGAAATGGTTTGCATGTATTCCTTTGTCATGCAATGAAGTTCTTCTCAGATTATCACATTACACTCTTCAATACACAAGCGATTTTGTGACAAGCATGCAAGAAATTCCTCAATATCAGGCTCCAATGAATTATCTCCATGAAATGTTGTCCATGGCTCTTTGATCTCCTTTGTCTGCTTGCAAGGATGAATGAGAAAAACTTTTGGGTCTTCTTGTGGAAGTTTCTCACGGATCCTTTGTTCTTTTATTGCTTCTTGAGATGCATATATGTCTCTAGTTGTAGCTCCTAACTTAAGATAAGGATTTGAGAAGATCCTTGTAGTAGTGTGACCTCCTTTTCTCAATAAATTTTTTAGCATCTTTAGATTCTTTTTGTTGGTGAAGAGTTCCTGCTTGAAAATGGATTAGTAAATGGGGGATTGTTTTAGTGATTCGAGAAGTGAAAATTGTTCTTCATGTTCCTCTAATAAACCTACCTCTATTGTCTCTAAGTCAATACATACAATACTAACATAAATTGGATTTGTATAAATAACAACAAATCCGTCGAGATTGCACCAGGAAGGTCTCTGAACATCAATGTCAATTTAGATGAACAACAACAACAAAATCTAATACAAGTCCTCTTCAAATATCAGTAAGCTTTTTCCTGGGAGTACTCTGATATGAAAGGTATAGATCTACAACTTTTCACACACCACATTTATGTTGAAAAAGATGCCTGGCCTATCCGACAGCCATAGAGAAGATTGAATCCTCACCTCAGGGATATCGTTAAAGAAGAATTACAAAAGATGTTGGATGTAGATTTTATATATCCCATATCAGATAGTCGGTGGCTTTCCCCATTAGTGATTGTCCCAAAGGAAAAATGGGAAATGGCGAATCTGTGTTGACTACAGGGAACTTAACAAAGCCACTCAAAAAGACCACTTCCCTTTGTCTTTCATTGATCAGGTCCTGGATACTTTGGCAGGGAAGAAATTTGTTTCTTTCCTAGATGGTTTTAGTGGGTACAATCAGATTCAGATTGCCCCAGAAGATCAAGATAAAACTACATTCACATGCCACTGGGGCACTTTTGCATACAGAGTATTGCCCTTTGGACTTTGTAATGCTCCAGCCACTTTTCAAAGGGCCATTATGAGAATATTCAGTGATCTGATCAGTGAAGGACTTGAAGTCTATATGGATGACTTCACTCCTTATGGCAATGACTTCGATCAAGCACCGAATAATCTGGAGAAAGTACTAGAACGGTGCATTGTGACCAAGTTATGTTTAAGCCATGAAAAATGTCACATGGTGATGAAAAAAGGTGTGGTACTAGGGAATTATATCTCTGCAGATAGAATTAGACTAGATCCAGCAAAAATAGAGGTAATCTTTAATCTACCTACACCACACACACAAACTGAGGTACGTAGTTTCCTTCGCGCTTCAGGATACTATCGTAGATTTATGGAAATTTTCGCAAGAACCTCTGCACCTTTACATGATTTGACTGGTAACGTAGAGTTTCAGTGGTATGACAAGTGTGATGTGACATTTGCAGGACTCAAGAAGTTGTTCTCGACAGAACCGGTGTTGAGGGGACCAAATTGGAAAATACCATTTCACATCTCCATCGATGCATCAGATATTTCCATAGGCGTTGTCCTCGGATAGGAAGAAGACAAGAAACCCTATGCCATTTATTTTATTAGCAAGAATCTTACTCCAACTGAACTTAATTATACAGTAACAGAAAAAGAGTTTTTAGCTGTTATACATGCCATCAATAAATTATGTCATTATATAACAGGATATCCAATTATTTTGTATACTGATCATTCTACTATCAGATAGTTAATAAGCCTATTACTAATGGATGGGTCAATCAATGGTTATTACTATTGCAGGAATTTGATATCATCATCAAAGATAGACCTGGGAGAGAAAATCTTGTCGTGGACTTCCTATCCCGCATACCCAAAATAGACAACTCCTTAACAGTCGAAGATCAATTCCCAGACGAGCATCTGTTTTATGTTACTACAAAGCCACCTTGGTATGGTGATGTGGAAAATTATCTGGCAGCGAGAAGATTACCGGCACATCTTTCATCAAGGGAAAGAAAACTGATCATCCAGTGTAGCACACGATTCACCTGGATCAGCGGATATCTCTTCCATATAGGAGTTGATCTCCATATCAGCAGATGCGTACGAGATGACGAAATATACGACATACTAAAAGCCGGACATGATGAGCCCTGTGGTGGGAATTTTGCAGATCGCAGGACTGGACACAAAATTTTGCAGACGGACTATTATTGGCCCTCAATATTCAGAGACACGGAGAAATATGTCCAGACCTATGATAGTTGTCAACGGATGGGAAAACCAGGTCAGGCTGATGAAATGTCGTTGAAAGCACAAGTAGTTGCAGAACCATTTGAGAGATGGGCACTAGACTTCGTTGGCCCCTTCAATCCAAAGTCAAATCAAAAGGCCTATATTCTATTTGCAACAGACTACATGACTAAATGGGTAGAGGCGGAAGCCTTACCAAATGCAATAGAAGAATTCGTCATCAAATTTCTTTTCAAATTATTCATACACTATGGACTACCAAGAGAGGTAATTACTAATGGGGGGTCACAATTTACAGCTCATAGAATCACCACCACCCTGGATAATTCTCATATTAAACATAGAATTACTTCTCCATACCATCCACAAGGAAATGGGCAAGTAGAAAGTACCAATAAAGTCCTGGAGGCAATCCTGACAAAGACTGTCTCAACAAACAGACAGAATTGGGCTACTGAGCTCCCAAATTCCTTATGGGGTTGTCGCACATGGCGTAACACCATTGTCTACTCTCCCTATCACTTAGTCTATGGCAAAGAACCCATATTCCCAATCGAATTTGATATCAAGACTCTAAGGATGGCCCAAGAAATCGGACTGGATCTTACAGAAGCACATAAAAAATGCCTTCAACAACTCAACGAATTGGATGAAGCATGCTTGTCTGTTGTAAAGCGCACAACTTTTATTCAGCAACAGAGAACGACATGGCATGACAAGCATATCAAGAAAAATCATTTAAAAAAGGTGATTGGGCGCTCCTCTATGATTCCAGATTTCAGGATTTTCCAGTAAAATTACAGACATGGTGGTTGGGACCATACGAAATCAATGAAGTCCATGATAATGGAACAGTCACGTTAAGCACCATCGATGAGTCCAGATCTCCATTTTGGGTCAATAGACACCGGCTACGACTCTATCATCAACCACCCTCAAAAGAATCTTTCTACCAAAAAGTAAGTAAGGACCCTACTGTTCAAATTTTGGCTGGCCGGGAAGGTAATCCAGCCACCCCAACTCCATAAATGTTGAATTATGTTTACACTGTACATACTGTATACAATTTTTTTTTTGTATTTTTTTTTTTTATTATTTTTGACAGTCACTCGAGAAAATAAAAACTAGGGAGAATAACTATAATCAACTCAATTAGCACTCTTTTCTGTTCCGAACTCCTGCTTCATCTCATCACCCAGACCCTGTCTTTCACAGAAAAATGAATGCGTCATGTTCAATAGTAGCAATTGGGAAACTATAATGAAACTCATAACATTAAAAAACCATACACTACTTAATTTTGAAATAAACCAACCCATAAATGAATTTAGTTCATGACTAATCAACCTTGGATTCAAGCAAAACACATTTCCTAGTTTCTAAAAATTACCTATTCAGATGGTTAAAAACTTAACAATTGTTGTTCCTTTGAACGTAACAATTGTCGTTCATTTTGCGTGCTTTTTGTTCCTTTGAACGGAACAATTGTCATCCCTTTTGCATGCTTGTTGTTCCTTTGAATGGAACAATTGTCATTCCTTTTGTGCGCATGTTGTTCCTTTGAATGAAACAATTGTAATTTCTTTTGCACACCCGTTGTTCCTTCTAAACACTTGTTGTTCCCTTTTGCATGCTTGCTATTCCTTTTGAATGGAACAATTATCGTTCCTTTTGTGCGCCCATTGTTCCTTTTTGGAACATTTGTTGTCCATTTTTGCACACTTGTTGTTCATTTTTCCATTCCTTCCCTACATTGCTGATAAAATGCCAAACCATTCCTTTGGGGTACAACTTTCACCAAATAATTTTCACCAGCATTATTTCTAACGATCTATCATTATTTTGTGGACTATCCCCCTACCTTATCAAATTGTTTTTTGGATTACTTTCTTCCAAATATCTTAAACCTTGTTCATAGCCAGTAACCACCATAATTCATTTATTTTCCCTTATACATATAAATACACTTAAATGATATCTCGCCTTTATATTATAATAAGGAGTCTGAGGCACACTTTTACTTGGAATCCTTACACTTCCTTACACCATCCCTTACTCTTAAGGAGTAGATGAGCCTCCCTTCATACACTTCTAAAAAAAAAAAAAAGAGCAATAAAATTTCTTCTTTTCCTACAAAGAATAGGGGGTCTCATCACAATCCAACCTACCATGATCATAGGCTACTAACCTAAGTGACATTCCCACTATGGCTACCACACCAGGGCAATGGCCTTTGACATTCTCTTTTGTAAAAGGACAAGAGGTCTCATCACGAGTTGACTTGTTCACTTAAGTTACACTCTAGTGAGTGGCATTATCACCATCCGAATACCAAACCAGGATAATGGTATTTTTTCGGGAAAAGATGCAACAAAACAAAACAAAACGATAAGTTAAAAAAAAAAAAAAATTAAATTTTCCACAAAGAATAGGGGGTCTCATCACGAGCCAACCTACCATGATCATAGGATAATAACATAAGTGACATTCCCATTATGGCTACCACATGAGGGCAATGGCCTTTGACATTTTCTTTTGTCAAAGAACAAGAAGTCTCATCATGAGTTGGCTTGTTCACTTAAGTTACAATCTAGTGAGTAGCATTATCACCATCTTGCTACCAAACCAGGATAGTGGATTTTTTGGAAAAGACGATTCAAATAATTATCAAGGATACAGGCTCATCTAAGGGTTAAAAGGCAACCCTGTCGAGGCTATGGATGCCTGCTAGCAGTAGTGGCTCTGCATGTGGTATGGAAGTTTACCTTAAATGCCAAGTTTCTACGTGTCTATAGATTTCCTTCACTCAATAACGAGGCTATCATTTTGGTTGTATTCAATAAAATGGAAAAGTAACAACATTATGATATGTGGGATATTATTTAAATGAACAGATTTAATTTATTCGACGTATGTATCCTTAAAGCATTCTTTTGAGTGTAGGTATATTAAATTCAATTCCACAAAAGAGGACTAACATTTAATGATTACTGTTAAAATATGTTGTTTGAAAAAATTAATCATTGATCCCCATTGATGGCGGCAGTACAATCATTACCCCTCCCCATCAATACCTACACTCATTAATTTCCCCTACGCTAATGGTCGAGGTCGACCTTTATCTTAATGAGGGGAGTGGACGCTCGACACGCTTCTCGATAAGATAGTAATGATTGTAATAAATACCCACATTTGTAAACACTTGTTGTTCTCTGATATTTATTATTTTCGGTAATTTTTTCATCCAAGCTGGTCTAACCAAGTCTTCTACCAGGAACAATAGTCGCCCACATTTTCTCACAAAGATGGGTGGCAGAGGTATGCACAGGGAGCCAAATTTAATACAATTTACAGAGCAAGCAAGAGAAATCTTACACCATCTGGGTTGGATGGATTACTTCAACCGTTTGCAAGGATATGACATGAATGTCACGCTTGAATTCTTTCAAAATCTGCTGGGATAAATCTCTATGGTGCGAGACATACGAATCTCAGTCACCCCGGAAATCTTAGCAGAGGTCATAGGCCTCCCTATCATGGGCATTCAGTGGACAAGAAGATACACAACACTAAAGGAAGTTGTGGAAACTTTCACAGACCCTGGGGAAGAATTGGATAAGAAGGGAAAGGGACTTAATCCCAGTACCCTCAGAGAACCATGGAAGGAACTAGCTGGGGTAATTCAGTAGTACATCACCTGTGATGGACGATACGACATAATCCAACCTCGCCACCTCAAATTTTTGGCAGCCTTAAAACAATGGTTAGTACTTAATCTACCTTTCTTTCTGAATGCCACATTACATGAGGTTGCCTTAAGAACACAAAATTCCAAGCATCCTGTTATTGTTATCAGTCACCACAGATTAGTTAAACTGATAACAAATAAAGCATTGAGTCAAACTCAATTGACCTCGGATACTCTGATTGAGGCCAATAGACCTCCACAACTGGAGCAGCTTGAAGTATTCCATGAAGACCTACCACAAGAAATTGAAGATAGACAGGCAGAGGAGACTACCTCCCTAAGAGAAATTCCATCTTCTCAAACCGAAGTTTAGGCAGACCCTACCCAAATCACAGAGGCCCAAACCTCACAAACATAGGCATTAACGAAAAAGAGGAAGAAAGCAACAAATGCCCCTAAATCCATCATTAAGACAAGGAGAAGAAGCAAACGAATTCAGGGTACAACAAAATAGCCTGAAGAACTTCAGAATTCTACAAGATAGTCTCCACAGGAGAATGTTCAAGAAATTGGGCAAGCATAACAGACCTCACAAAGGAATGATCAGGAAGACACCCAACCAGCATTAGAGCATCTGACAGAATAATTTTTGAAGATCTATAAGGTAGAAATAACTTAGGTTTTGGGAAGCTTAGGAACCTTAATTGACAGAGGCACAAATAACCCAGAAAAATGCCCAGAACAAGCCTCCTCTTCAAAACCAGTTGAAGATTTTCCTGATATTGAAATGTCTTTTCCAGAGGACACAACACAGGAAGAACCTCATTTTGAAATAAGAATCCCTCTTGGATAGACAGAACATTTGGAAGGAAAAGAGAAACAACCATCTGCTAACCAGAATGAAAAAGACCTTGAGACCTCTCATAAACAGAAATCATCCAAGAGCCATAAGAAAATTAGAAAGTTAAAAAAATAAAACAAACTCTTAAAGAAAAAGGCTAAGAAGGCTGAAGTATTAAAGAAGAAGGTGGGTAAAGTCAAGGAAATTATTAAGGAATTGAGGAAATAGTTAGAACAAGCACATAAGGCCCACAAAAGAAAGAAAAACAAAAGGACCAGAGTGCAAGGAAGAAACCCTCTTCCTAAAGAAGCAGTCAGTACAAATTATGTAGGGATACAAACAGACCCTGAAGAAATAATAGTAGAAGAAACAATAGCTCAGAATGAGGAAGTAATTCCTTTAGAAACACAAGAAAATATGACAGCTACAAAAACAATTGATGATGAGGTGTAGACAGATACCCCAGTCTTAGAGGAAACAATTCAACTCCTTGAGCAGAAAGCTACCATAGGGAGATTGGAGGAAGAATTGATGCAATCTCAACAAACCCTGATTCAAAATAGAAATGAATTACTGACTATGGAAGAGAATCAGACATTCCAGTCCCAGAAACAGAGTGCTATTGTGAACAGACTGGAAGCAGAGCTTACACAGGCCCAATAAGCATTGGCTCAACACCAAGATGATATGGTCACTAGGGATGAACATCAAAAGATTGTTAAAAAATTGAAGGACATGACAACAACAGAGAGTGAGACCTATGTTGAGCTCACTAGATCCCAAGGGAAGGAAAAAAAGGTACAAACCCAATTTGAAAAATCTTTGGAGCAAATCAAAGAAATCTATGATGTCTACTCTGACGCTATTAATTACAGAGCCCCTACCAGTAAGCACACTTTATTATTGTTGGAACGATATATGTTATTGAGAGTGAAGGCCATCAGATCAGGTAAAACTATTTCATTTTCCACTGTACCTGAGTTCATTTCATGTTTCAGAAAGCAGGACGAAAAGGTACAATACTTTCTGTGTGAGTTATACTTTCATAATTTCATTTTGGAAGAAGAAAGGGAAGATAACCTTGGCCCACTCATAGGTGACATACATTTTCAGGCATTTCTGTCATTTACTCAGACAAGTCAGACGAGGTAAAGCTCATAAAATCTTCCTAAAGAGGGAAACTAGGATAGATCTCTGGGTTAGGGGAGAGCCTCCAAAGTCCTTTCCAGCCATTATGCGACATAAAACCTTTATGAAAAGAAGGGGGGTCATAGACTCCTTAGCCCCTATCCATCTATAAATTATACGTTTAGGTATCACTCGTTTTAAAAAGCTTAAGGAAGAGGCTTGTTTTGCTTCTAAAATGAGATGGGATGCATCCTCCAGTGAAGTAAAGACTAGGGAACCCTTTGGGTATAGGAATTTCTTTGCAGCTACCTTCAGAATAGAGAGGTATTCTAGATTTCTCCAAGAGGAAGGACCTGCTTGGATTGGGTGTAGACATAATCCCCCTATCATTTGGTTTCCTCCAGAAAGTTACCAAAAAGATTATCAGATTAACAAGAAAAGGGAGGATGTTGCTTTTGGAGAACTCAAAAGAAGCAATGGGTTCAGGAGGCCTGGTGAACCAACTTTTCCACCTTACAGCATTACTGCTTTACATGTAAGCTGGGGGGTATGTTAGGTTATGAAAAAGGTATAAATATATTCATTTTTCCCACATTTCATGATATCATCTTAATTGACTTTTCGGTTATTTAGGAGCAAACAAGATAGAAAATGGATAATATACTCTTTAGCGTTATTGTTGAAATTAGATTACATAGACCCTAAAATATGATTGGAATTGTTTGGTTTTATTATAGGATTGGTTAAATATTGTCAAACCCAAGATAGCAAAGGAAATCTTGAAGATGCCCAAGCTATTGGAGGGTGAGGACTTTATGGCGCAAGGCAGTTTTGAAGATGATTGAGTTTCTTATATTGTAAATTTATAATAGTAAAGCAATCCTGAGGATCTCTCGATCCTCGGGATAGCTTAATTTACCCAAATTATTGTAATATATAAGGGGTAAATGGATCCTGAAAGGATATAGAATAATTGCACCCAAGAAATCAGAACTTAGAATTTCTCTGCGTTAACAGTTTTTGTAAATGTTGTACCAGCTATGAAATCGATAAAAGCTTTGAGCAGTTTTACCATTTCTACATACTGAATTTCAAATAGCAGTGCTTCTAAGGACCAAGGGCCCAGTCTGAAGGAGCTACTGTTCGACCTGTAATTGTATCAGTTCAATTTATGTTTCATGATTTGATTCTCTTTTACAGTAGTTAAATGAATGCATAAGTGTGTTGATGATTTTATATCATTTGCAAGAGATAGATATTTTCTTAAGCATTAGATGATTGATGTTCCAATTCCTATTACTGAGAATTGATGCGTGACAGTTCCTCATAAGTTCATATGTGTTGTTCCTTTCACTTAGTTTACATTTGTTGTTCCTTTCACTTAGTTTACATTTGATGTTCCTTTCCATTAAGATATAGTTGTTGTTCCTTTCAATAGAAGTACAATTATTGTCTCTTTCAATTAGATTACAGTCGTTGTTTCTTTCCATAGATAGAGTAATTCGCCTTTTTCATTTCTAGTAATTCGATTCATAATAATAGTCAATTATGCAAGTCTTTATTTAGATTCAATTATTTCTCTTAAAATGAATTCAATAGATTAATTAGTTCATTTCCATTGCACAGCATTAGACTTCAAATCCTAGAATCTTTAATGAATGTTTGAGGAACTTGATTGTTGATAAACTCAAATTTTCTTTAACTACATGATTTTAGCCTCTATGAGCTATCTGCATAGACTTTGTTGATATTCTTGAGATAAAAGACAAATCCTCGGGTTGATAAATTAATTTTAAACTAAAGTTGGTTTTAGACATCTTTAGACCCCAACAGTAACGTAGGACTTTATTTTGTGTCATGATCAGCTGTGCGACAATATATGCAAATCACTGGTGGAAGTGGGAATTATCTTGCATAGTGTCCTGGATTTTTATAATTGTGACATACTATTGGTCCTCTACCTCTTCCAAAGCCTCCTCTTTCTCATCCTCCACCTCTATATCTAGCTCGATCTCCTCTTGGCACATTATACTAAGGCATCTAATTGTACTGTGCGGTATTGTATTGAGGTTGCAATTTGTTGTACAATGGTTGCACGGTATTATATGGTTGATGTGCAGTATTGTACTATGGCTGTGCAGTGTTGTATGTGGCTGGTACTTGGTTAAACTGAGGTGCATCTTACCCAATCATCATTTCTTCCTGCACCCTATATGCATCTGATGTCCTTTCTCGCATCAAATCCATAGTTCTACAATCTTTGTCATCGTGGCCCACTGACTTGCAAAAGTTGCAATATGAACTCTTTGAGACTGTCTGGTATTTATGCATCATTGGGCAATGATATGGATCATGGCCTGGTTTCTTATGTATTTCGCACCATAGTCCTCTTGTTGGTAACATATTTGGCATTCTTGTTGCCATGTACTACACAAATGTTGGACATTCATTCTTATGGTGTCCTTCCGTCTTGCATGTGGTACACCAAATGACTTCTTGTTTGTCCTTAATTTTTTCTGGTTTAGTTGGAACATTAAATTATTCAAATCCTTCTTCATCTCTTTGATGGTTGGATCTGTCTTCTGGTATTGGGTTTCTTCCAGTTGTAGTGTTGTTTGCAGAGATTGAAAATTTTGTTGTCGCAATGGATATTTCAAGTGTGGTAGTAGTGAATTGACGAACAAGTGCTCGTGTTTCATATCTGTCATGAGATATTTCAAATTTCCTTTCAGTCACTTGAATCTTTGGTCAATATCCCATATGAATTCTCCTTGTTTATGTCTAATTTATATCATCTCATTCATGTATTGATCCTCTGAACTTGGCTTTTGAAACTCATTTATAAACAACTTCTTGATGTTCGTAATTGTTCTGGTTGTCCCTGGTGGATTATTTGTCGCTGAGCTCATATACCAATCTAGGGCGCAATCCCTTAGTGTAATTTATAGATGTGCAAGTTAATGTCAGTGTTTGTGATATGTTTTGCTTCCCAAATCTTCTTACAGATAAGCAGGTGCTTTTCCGGGTCCTCTGACGCTTCTCCTTTGAATTCAGGTAACCTGATGGTGGGATCGTTTCTGGCCATAGTGACTGGTGAAATACTACCTCTGCGCAGTTGATATACTTGACTAGTGCTTCCTGAATTGGCTCCTCCAGTTGTTGTTCCTTGTGTAGATGTACTTCCTGCTGTCTTCCTTCTCCCGAAATCTGGTTTTCTAAATGGTGGTGTTCTTCTTGGTGTGTTAGTTGTACATGGGTTGATGGGTTCCACACTTACATTAATATGGATAGGATTGTTGTCTTCTCTTCCCACTCCTGGACCTCTCATCTTCCTCTCATATGTTGCACGCGGGATTTCCTCAATATGCTCCACAGCCCATAGATCCTCTACCTCTTATTCATCACTTGCCAAGCCTTCCCTCGCAACTACGGCTCTCTTCTTGGTGTTCACCTTGTATTGGTAGGGTACTCCATTGCACATCTTTCCAGTTGTCTCCATGATCCACTTGATCTGGTTGTTTTCCATCATGATTGGGTCCAAGGATTCTTCCTTCTTTCCTTTATCCCCTTATCCTTCCATTTCTCCTCTTTCTGTCAGTGTTTCCCCCATGCACACAGGGAATTTTAGTTGTCTAATTTCATTGTCATTACACCTTTTTTATAGAGCAGTATCTTAATAGAAGTATACATCGATCGAATATACCTTCCTCGAGGCCCATGTAGAAACTCTTGCTCCGCTGCACTGTATGAATTTGCGGTATCTACTGTAAATTCTGTTATAAAGCCTGCTACAATACTGTCGAGCCAAAAATATACTGCGCGGGTGAATTTGTTATTCACCTACTGTAACTGCTCAATTTGAACTGGGGTCCACTCGAATTTTCGGATCTGGTTTGTTGCGTGGTTATCCTTCAACCTCAATATCCATTCTTGCAAAGTGTGGAAAATCACATAAAAATACTTCATGCAGATTAGTAAACACATACTTCTCAAGATATTTGCACGATGTTACTCTAGGGTTTCTGTTATCTTTATGCGCAAACTCCAACTCCTTTGTCTTTAGCTAGCTTTCGATCTCTTCTTTTGTGGGATTCTGCAGTCTCAACATCCCCTTCTAGCGACACATTAACACCTTCTTGTTGTCTCATTCAGTGTTCTTGTGACCCACCTTCCGCATATCTTACGTGTCTTTTAACAGATTTTCAAAAAATCTCATCTACTCAATCCTATATTGTTCCAACCGACGACAAAAAAACCATTTGTTGGATTACTTATCTGATTTTATACCTTTAACATGATTGACCCAGGGTTCGAGTCTACTAGGGTTCCAACAAAGCCTCTAAAACTATCGTCCCTCCTGGTAAACCAAAAGTCAATGCAACACACATAGTGCACTGCGTAGTCTCACCCGAGATAGCCTCAATGGGTGACTACAATACTCAAGTGTTTGCAGTCCAGAATTGAGTGGAGATCTGAGAAGTGTACATTGAGAGTTCTATTTACTTATTAAAGAAACATATTGGCATTCACGATTATGCATGTAATAAAATCAACTCATTCATTCATCATGCTAATATCTACTTCTAAACAGTAAAAGAGACACAAGCATTCAATCACATAACACATGTGTTACCGTGGTTCACCCCCTGTTGGGCTACGTCCACAAAGATATGACTCTTAAGCTCTTCTATTATGGCAGTTCCAAAACTACAGCATTGTGCACTTTACAACTCCTCTCAGTCAGGTTGAGATCTATTATGAGGCAAACTATATTTCACTAGGCTCCTCAGCCTGTGATCTAACCCTTAATATCTACCCTCCTTACTCGTCTTCATCTCAACATCTTACAAATTAGGTCATATATCAAAATATTACAACTAGCTATCAAAACATGACTCCTCCTCAAGACCCTCTATACCCACCTCTCGCTCTCCCTATGAGACCTAGGTATCTATATTTTTATACGTTTCTAGCTCAACAACCATTATAGTGTATTACAAAATCCCTAACCCTAACGTCATTAGGTCTTCCATGCATGTGTGCGTGCTGCTCTTCCTTCCAGTTGTTTCTTTCCTCATGCATGCCTTCCTTCCCAAAATAGCCTTTCTTTCCTCTTTGGCCTACTTCCAACACTAGTACATGAGATGGACCACACTGCAGCAAGAGAAGAGCCAAACAGTGCCAGAGTTCTCAAATATTTTCCATACCTTGCACACCAAGATGGGTATCAGAGACTTCGAGTGACATCTGGTTCTGAAATACTGTGGCACTCTACATAGGTACATCCAAAATGAAATGGATTTCCTAAACATCTCATTATTAAGAGTTGCCTATCGATATGTTGTCAAAATCGAGCAGAAATTTAGGCACCTGAACAAAGGGGAATTTGGGTCTGCAAATATGCTACAACCAAAGCATGGTAAGGACGAACCTAACCAACAACCTCCAGACAACCATTCCAAGACAAAGGAAAATAAGGGTAAAAGAAAGACAAAGAATGACACTGGGAAGTGGTGTGACTTCCACAAAATCCCCTAGTACAACACCGATGAATGTTTCTCGAAACAGTCATTGGTGTCCGAGGTCAAAGACATGGAGTCGAACCCTAATTTAGAATATGATCCAGAAATTATCGAAAACAGACAGATCATCGATGCAGACCCCACTTCCATTGTCGTGGCCACAACAATTCAACTAGAAGAATCAATAGACCCTGAAGAGGGGGAGCGCCTCTTCCATTCATAGATGTGGGTGAAGGGGACCCCGTTGCATTTCATTGTTGATAATGGCAGCCAGAAGAACCTCATCTCAGCTAAGTTCATCAAACAATTGGGGTTATCGACAACACCACACCCATAGCCATACAACATCGGTTGGCTTCACCAAGGACAAGATCTTCATGTCAGCGAGCAATGTCACCTGTCCTATGGCATCCAACCCTTCAAGTATGAGGTAATGAGTGATTTTGCCCCTCTTGATGTCTGTGATGTTGTTTTGGGCCAACCATATATGTGGAGACGTCATGTTTTCTATGAGTCTAGACCCTGTAGTGTCATTATTACTTTGGTAGGTCATCTCTACAGGATACCATAGGTAGTTCCGACTACTGCTCCACAAAAATAGTGTCGCAAGGTAATATCTCATACTGCAAAATTCATCCTCTTCACATTCTGTTCAAAGGATGCACAGAAGACCGCTACAACCAGTGCAACCTCAAAACATTCTATCCAACAAAAATAGATTGTTTCTTCACCTACAATGGTGCCTACACAATGCCTCTTCAAACCCAGAGACAAAAGATTGGTGGACCATATTCAACCCTGCTAGCAACCAGCTGGTGACAGTCTTCCACGGACCAAGCAACATAACTTCTCCAAAAAATCACGCAGCTCACCAAGATTCAAATTAGGAAAATGATTTACTCTCTTCTCTAGGCACTCAAAACAATGGAGACCATTTCTTCCTAAGGGGGGAGGATTGATCCAGGTGGATATTGGTGGCCACCCACCTGTTCCAACTGACTCCTTTTGTTAGTTTTTAGTTCATCACGTTCTTCTGTACTTCCTTGTAATTGTGGGTTCTACACTTCTGAGGATGTATGAATCCCTACACATATTCCAGAGGGATACTGAAGGCCTCCCACCTAATCCAACTGGCTTATTTTGTATGTTTTCATGTCAACACATTTTGTCGTACTTCTAGGGCCATTTTGGGGCCCTAAAAATTGTTTTTTTTTTCTCGCCACAGTCAAACTATATACATAGTCAAAGTTTGACAGCGAAATGTGTAGTTCTCTTAAAGACCTTTCCAATGAGTTATCACATGCCTAAAACAGAGATCGTATGCAAAAGTTATGACCCCTAGAAGTTAATGTACTAACTTACCCAAACGGGGCCCACATTACTTTTGTCGTTTCACCTTCTAGAGTTAGGTTTTTGGATGTCTATGGTTTTGGCATTCATGTTTAACATAAAAAGGTCTATAGAGACTCATTGTAATAATATTCTTGTGAATGAGCGTAGTCATCACATCTCTTCTTAGAGATAAAGATGCCACCATTCTAGCGAGTCTTGCACTCTGTATTTTTACAGTCTCTTCACAATTATTTCATTAATAGAAATCAAGTATTGTTGTATTTCTCTGTTTCTGGCAATTTTCATGAGTGTTTCATCGTAATATCTCTACTTTCATTTCATTTCAAACATAATCCGGATCAGTTTGCCACTTTATTGTATGTTGGAGGTTATAGGTAGTATTTTTTCCATAATTCTTCAAAGAAACCTTCATTTTTTTGTCTTGTTTGAGGCATTGAGAAGAGGATTTTACTCTTTGAGATTCTTTTTTTCTCATGGGTCAGGTTAATTAAGAGAATTGATTCCTCACTTGCACATGGATACCTAACATGTCCTGGTTTTTCAAGATCTATATTGAGGATTGTTTTCCATGATGGCTATTTATGGTACCTGATCCGGATTATTTTCGGCACGAAATGAGATCGGAGATATAATAAATAAATGCACAGAGATATTGCAGATATTCAATAATATAACATAAATGTATCTGAGATGCAACCATAAACATAGATATATAGTAATACACGATTTCTATTAATGAAAGAAATGTACAGAGACTGTAAAAATAGAGAGTGAAAGACTCGCTAGAATGGTGGAAGCTTATCTCTAAGAAGAGATGTGATGGCTACTCGCATTCGCAAGAAGATTATTACAATGAGGCTCTAAAGGCCTTTTTACAATAAGCAGGAATGCCAAAAATCCTAGACATCCAAAAACCTAACCCTGGGAGATGAAGCGCCAAAAGTCATGTGGGCCCCGTTTGGGTAAGTGGGTACATCAACTTCCCGGGGTCGTAACTTTTGCATGCGATCTCTGTTTTAGGCATGTGATAGCTCGTTGGAAAGGTATCGTCGAGGAGATTCATTTTGGGGGATCAATAATGCCTTTGGATATCATTTAAAACCTCTATCTCAAAAAACCTTCATTTGGACCCTCAAAATGGCCCAGGAAGTTAAAACCTACTAAAAATAGTAAATTGTCGAAATTGCCAGAAAACTGTTTTGAGCCATTTGGAAAAGGTGGGTGGCCATCGATATCCACCTGGATCAATCCTCCCTCCTTAGGTAGCAATGGTCTCCATTGCATTGATTTCCCGAGGGAGAGGGAAAAGCGTTTGCTGGATCTGCATCTTGGTGAGATGCTTGTATTGCTAGAGACGTCGCGTTGCTTAGTTTGTGGAAGTCTGTCATGAACCTGTTGAAGCTGAGGATATTCAACAAGTTGGGCTACATGAGAGGATGGTGTGTAGCAAGAATCTTTTCGCTTTGCTGCAACCTTGTCGACCTGCTTCTGTTGGATAGAAGGCGCTTGGGGCGAGGTTGTAGTGGTTCCAGTCTCCTTCTGTTCCCCTTTTGAATAGATTGTGAAGAAGATGAATTTTGCAATATGAGATACTACCTTGTGGCACTTTTTTGGTGGAACAGTAGTCGGAACTACCTCTAGTATTCTATAGAGATGACCCCCCAAAGTAACAATGACACTGCGAGGTCGAGACTCATAAACAGTATGGTGATTCCACATATATGGTTGGCCCAAGAGAACATCATAGACATCCAGTGGGGCAACATCACATAATACCTCATCCTTGAAGGGATGGATACCATATGACAATCGACACTGCTGGCTGACACGAAGATCTAGTCCTTGGTGAAGCCACCCGATGTTGTATGGTTGTGGGTGTGGTGTTGTTGACAATCCCAACTGTTTGATGACCTCTGCTGAGATGAGGTTCTTCTGGCTTCCGCTATCAACAATAAAATGTAGTGGGGTCCCCTTCACCCACATTTGTTAATGAAAAAGGTGCTCCCCCTCTTCAGGATCTGTTGGCTCTTCAAGTTGAATTGTTGCGGTCGCGACAATAGCAGTGGGGTTTGCGTCAATGATTTGTCCTTTACCAGTATTTTCAGAATCAGATTCTGAATTAGGGTTCAGCTCCTTGTCTTTGATCTCAGCCACCAATGATTGTTTTGAGTGACATTCATCGGTGTTGTGCCAAGGGCTTTGTGGAAATCACACCATTTTCCCGTGTCCTTTTTTGTCTTCCTGTGACCCTTCTTTTCCTGTGTCTTGGACTGGTTTTCAGGAAATTGTTTGTTAGGGCCGTCTTTGTCATACTTTGGTTGTTGTAGATTTGCAGGCCCGAACTCCTGTTTATTCTGGTGCTTAAATTTCTGCTCAATTTTAGCAGCATATCTATAAGCAACACCTAGTGATGAGATGTACAGAAAATCCATTTCAGTCTGGATGTATCTATGTAGAGCCCCACGGTATTTCAAAACCAAATATCTCTCAGAGTCTTTGATACCTAGCTTGGTGCACAAGGTATGGAAGGTATTAGTGAACTCTAGAACTGCTTGGCCCCTCTCTTGCCATAGTGTGGTCCATCTCATGTACTGGTCCTCATAGTTGCTAACAGGGTAATACTATTCTTTTACCGCATCCACAAAAAAATCCCAAGTGGGATCGGCCCCATATATTCCAAAATCCTCTTTGGAACTTTGCTCCCAGTAAGTTTCCCACTAATGTTTGACATGAGGGAGAGATTTAAGGAGTGCAAAGGTGATCTTTTCTTTGTCAGAAAAATTGTGAACAGAGAAATAACCTTCTAGCAGAGTTAACCATTTTTATAGGGCTTCTGCATCTATCCATCCTTAGAATACAGGAATATCAAAATTAACTTGTACCTTGAAAGGAGAGATTCCTCCAAAGTGGTCGCTTGATGAAGATGCGCCTGATGCTATCGACAGGCGTTGAAGGATGTGGGAAAAATTCTCCATCATTTCGTCCCTCTATTGCGTGAGAGCTTGCTCAAGCAACAGATTGATAGGATTGTCTGCTCCGCCGTTTTTCTTTTCTTCCGCCATTGAGTGTTTCTTGGGTGTGCGAGAGTGATTGTCTTCAAGAGAGACAAGCTCAATACCCAAATTGTGATAATCGGACCTCATCGGGGACATGCACTGAAAAAACGATCAAGAGCAGCCTACTCTGATACCACTGATCCGAATTATTTTCGGCACGAAATGAGATCGGAGATATAATAAATAAATGCACAGAGATATCATAGATATTCAATAATATAACAGAAATGTATCATAGATGAAACCATAAACACAGATATACAGTAATACACAATTTCTATTAATGAAAGAAATGTACAGAGACTATAAAAATATAGAGTGAAAGACTTGATAGAATGGTGGCAACTTATCTCTGAGAAGAGATGTGACGGCTACTCGCATTCGCAAGAAGATGATTACAATGAGGCTTTGAAGGCATTTTTACAATAAGAAGGAATTCCAAAAACCATAGACATCCAAAAACCTAGCCCTGGGAGACGAAGCGCCAAAAGTCATGTGGGCCCCGTTTGGGTCAGTGAGTACATCAACTTCCCGGGGTCGTAACTTTTGCATGCGATCTCTGTTTTAGGCGTGTGATAGCTCGTTGGAAAGGTATCATCGAGGAGATTCATTTTGGGGGCTCAATTATTTCATTGGATATAATATAGAACCTCAATATCTAAAAACCTTCATTTGAACCCTCAAAATGGCCCAGGAAGTTAAAACCTACTAAAAATAGTAAATTGTTGAAATTTCCAGAAAACTGTTTTGAGCCATTTGGAAAAGGTGGGTGGCCATCGATATCCACCTGGATCAGTACCTCTCGTTCTACACCTTAGAGTAGTGGATTTTGTGCCACTCATGCAGATAGTTTTAGGAGTGTAACCAAGCATTTTTCTCCATGTACTGCCTTGTTTCAGAGTCTCTTAGAGCTCGCCACTTTGGAGTGTTTCGTGATTAGGTTGTTTTTCATCTTTGTCACCTTAATATTGTACTCCATACTTTATTCATTAGTTGTGAAAATGATTTCCATCATATTTTCCACTCTGTTGTAGGTGAATCCTTCTGTGGACAAGTGGATTCCCTCTTGGTCTCTAGACTCCTAAAACCAAGACAGAAAAGTGCTTAACATGGACATTGACTTCCTTTTAGATCTAATTAGGCTAATGAATGAAATAGAAGGATAAATATATGTACCTTATTAGTGATGTTTTTCCTTGTAAAGTACAGGCTCAGCTTCGATCCTGAGCTCCCTGATAGGTCCTGTAAAACAAACAAAGGTAAAAAAGACTTTCTACTCTACTAATATTAGCTCAAATATAGGTCCATCTACTGCAGACAAACTCATATGGAACAAGCATAAGTTTGAAAGAAATAGACCAAGCATTGATTATTAATGAGAACAAGTAAAAGTACTTACAATCCTTTGAATGAAGGTGAAGCAACTTCTTCTAGTTCTCCTTATCCAAACCCTTTGCTCAAGTAATCTCCACTGATTGCTTTGGTGACACCTCACTTATGAGATCATAATTTTGATGTAATTCTCAATCTCTATCACCAATGTATGTTTCCTGTGAGATCATAGGTTTCATACCTCCAATATTTTTCATGTACCTTTCACCATGAGAAGGCCTCATTATATAACCTTGGAGAGGTTCAACCACTTGAGATATCTTTGGGATAAGCTAAGGATTCCTCTCCTTCAGTTGAGGATCTTCCCTAAGATCATTCCTTGAACATATATTTGAATCCAACCACCTTCAAAAATTGAGGGATTCCTCCCTAATTTGCCTCAACAAACCCAGAAATTTCTTAGAAAAGGGGAGCGCTCCCCCAAAAGGGTGGACAGAGCGCTCAAGCACTCCCCCAAAGAGGCTTGGGGAGCTCTAGCACTCCTTGATAGTGGGTAGGGGAGAGATCCTCTCCAAAATTCATCTTTTAGTGGTTCTTTTAGTGGAAAAAGGTTTGTACTCCCTATCAAGTGATGTCTCTTCTTCAAAACTAGTCTTTCAGGTGTCTTAAGTGTCTTTTTGATGTCGTTAGAGGCACGGCATAGGCAATATGGCAGTATGTTGTTTGTGACACTTGCAACACTTCTATTCAAGATGCGACACTTGTAGACAAGATGCGACACTTACAACACTTATAATGACGAAACTTGTGACACTATCGAAGTGAGTAATTTTGAGGTATAACAGATTGCCCCCCAAAGTACGAAGTTAGAAGACGATGATGACTGAAGTACTTTGTATACTTTTTCGAGCAAGGGTATGGACGCAAAGAAACCAGAAAAAGCTGCACACAACCATCAAACAAATATTATGACATGTTTCAAACCCAAGGCAGGCATACCTATGCTTGAGTGATAAATACTTTTAGGTATGGTCGCCATAAAATACACTGCGGATCCATAATTATATTGATAAAAGGTATAGCCACTGAATATACAATGTGGATATATACTCCCATGACCTGAACTGATCGTAGACATGAAGAATACATAGTGGATATACAAGATGACAAAACATAGCCATGACTAATACAAAGTGGATCTATGTAACAATATATGTGTCATAGTTCAAAAGAACTCCTTTGCAACTTGGGAAAAGTATGTACAAAAGTGATGACACTCAACCCAAGGTCTTCTTACCGATCCCGATGTAGTACGAATCTAACCATGTGAATAGATGTCTTGATGTCAAACATGGTAGAAACCACTTGATTACCGGTCAATATGGTAAATTGTTAACAAGTGCAAAGGAGATCACCATTGATGTCAATGATTCCCAAGGTACTCAAGTACATTCCAACGAATGTGAATGGATGAGCTGAAGTCAAAAATCCGTGGAATCATCCAATCAATGGTCAATGATGTAAATGTTGGACAACTGAGAGGGGGGGGGGTGAATCAGTTGTTACCGTGCTTAAACAATTATGCTTCTTTTAAACTCTTTGGAGAAACACTGAATGATGATCACATTAATGCAGGGAAATAAACCATGGCACATTCAGCATCAGTCACACATATATGAGAAACACAGAGACAAATATTTCCCGAGGAAACCCATACAAGGTAAAAACCTCTTTTTCTTTATATGATAAGTACTAGTTACATTCTTTACATTATCATACA
>ML782589.1:738503-751430 GCA_009831015.1 Picea engelmannii
TTACCTTCATAACTGTTAATGAGTTTGTCCCACATTTCCTTAGTAGTTTGAAGATGCATCACCTTCACAAACTCAGCTTCTGCAAGTCCATTCAAGATAGCATTCATTCCCTTAGCATTAAAGCTAAATTCTAACTTATCATCCTCGGAAGCTAGCACAACAGGCTTTATGTATCCAGTCTCTACTACATCCCATACATCAACTCCTAAGGCCATTAGGTATGTTCTCATTCTAACCTTCCAGAAGGTAAAATTCATTCCATCAAATAGAGGAGGCCTAGTGACTGAAGTCCCTTCATGGCTATACATGTTTAATCTCTAGGATCTACCCTTAGATAAAAGGAGCCAGCTCTGATACCAATTGTTGGACAACTGAGAGGGGGGGGTGAATCAGTTGTTACCGTGCTTAAACAATTATGCTTCTTTTAAAATCTTTGCAGAAACACTGAATGATGATCACATTAATGTAGGGAAATAAACCATGGCACATTCAGCATCAGTCACACATATATGAGAAACACAGAGACAAATATTTCCCGAGGAAACCCATACAGGGTAAAAACCTCTTTTTCTTTATATGATAAGTACTAGTTACATTCTTTACATTATCATACATATGAGCACCAACTCATAATGAGGCTACAACCTCAGTTTTGCAAGCTGCTACTTGCTGAGAGCACCAACACTCTGTTTTCTCTAGCACCCACTAGAAGGAAGCACCAACTCCCTAGTTTCTCTAGCACCAACTAGAGGGAAGCACCAACTCCCTAGTTTCTCTAGCACCAAATAGAAGGAAGCACCAACTCCCTGAGTGTTTCCAGCACCAACTAGATGGAAGCACCAACTTCCAATCATACAAGCACCAACCTGTATCACAGAGAACAAGAGTTCTCCCTTGCACCACCCTGCCACCCTGGTTTCTCTGGCTGCAACCAGATGGAAGCTCCAACTCCTTGTGTTCAAGCACCCACTAGAACCTATGAGGACAAAAGTCCTCCCTAGCAACTCCCTTCCACCTTGAAATATAAATCTTTTCTACTAAAACTTATTACAGTGATATGATGTTCAACAATGGCTTACCAGACTCATCATTGTTCTGCTGCATTTCGTTGCTCTGTCTGCCTCATTGCCTTTCTGCACAAATGACTTGCGCTGTTTGTTCTTCTGCTTTTTATGCTCTTTGCACCATATCCATTCACTGCACAATTCCTCTTCTGTTCAATTCAGCTGCTGCACTCTCCTCCTTCTTCACACATGAATCACCTTCACCAACAACAACCACAGCAAACTCCAACAACAACCGCAACCGTAGCCCCATCTCTTCTCTGTACCGTGTACTTATATCTTTTGTGCACCTTGTGCATGCAATGTGCACAATACCTCTACATACTCACACCACGTCGATATCCTCCACCTCTCAAGTGCTCTGCTTGATCATCATGGTAACTCTTCAGCTTCTTTGACCGTTTTCCCACGCGTTCAGCATCACTGGATGTTATGCTGAGATTTCTCAGCCTATTTAGCAGTTGAGACTCTTCGTCTTCTCTGTGATAGTCGAGCTCACCTTCTCTTTTTCAGTTACAGGCCTCAATGCCCATCCAACTGTCAATCCCTTCTAAGAATAGTCTTCCTTCACTGGACAAAGCTTGGAGACTCTTCATCTCCTCTGGTGATTACACATAGGTCTCTTCGAATTCTCTAGTAGACGCCATCAATGGTTTCTGGCAGTTTCACTGTGTCATGCATTAGTAGCCCTCTGATCTCCTTCAGGTTTATCTGCGTCGTTGGATGAACTTAATTAATCTGGCCTTTAAATTGGATTTCATCATTTCGGCATTCCTATGCCCAAGTGTCTTGACACTTCATGTCGTGATCTCCAAAGCTCTGATACAGAACTTTTCTACACTAGCTCTTTCCCCAATACGACTATGGTCATAACCAAGCGCCTATGCAAAAAGCGCTTTTCGCGAATTCGCGTTTCGTGGATCTGGAGATGATGCATCTTGACTTTCCAAGTCGTGATCTCCAAAACCCCGAAATGGAGCTTATCTAGACTGACTCCTTCCCTTCTCGTGACCATGGGCTGTGACCATAGACTTATGCATAAGGCGCTTTCGCGATTTCGCATTTCGTGAGTCTGTAGATGAGACATCTTGACTCTCCAAGTCGCGATCCACGATACCCCGAAATGACGTGGGATCAACGGTCCTGATCAGAGCTTGATTCAACGGCTGCGATTGAATCACAATTTCGCATATCACGAAATCATCATTCTTGTTGCATTGTTTACTTTCCACTCCATGTTACGATCCCCGAAACTCCGACACGGACTGGAATCAACAGTCCAGATCAAAGCTTGATCTGACAGCTCAGATTACATCGTGATTTTGCATATCGCGAAATCGGGATTCCTGTGGTGAATGTTCTTTGACAACTTCAACACTCAATCCTCGAAATTCCGAAATGGTGTGGGATCAACAGTCCTGATCAACACTTGATCTGACAGTTCAGATCATTTCACGATTTCGCATATCGCGATTTCAACATTCCTGTGGTGAATGTTCTCTTGTCTCTCTATGTCGCGATTTATGAAACTCTGATATGGAGTAAGTCTACTGACGTCACATGTGTTAAATAACTGCCACGTGTCACCCTAATTCGTGACTTACGTGTTCTTGGACTGTTGAATCAATCTGACACTTGTCATTACCTGGTTGTGCCACGTGTTCCTAGCTAATGTGGTTTGTTGACGTGAGTCGGATCGACAGTCCAGATGTGATCTTGATTTGACGACTCAGATTATGTTGCGATTTTGCATATCGTGAAATGGAGATTTATGTGGATGATATTTCTTGTCATCTCCAAGTCTCGATCCCCGAAACTCCAACAGAGAGTCGAATCAACGGTCCACATAACCCCCTGAGATGGATAGTCCTCCTGCTTTCGGGATTTTTGAGCCCTCTACTCCTTGCACTTTTAAAGATCGTGCAGGTTTTCCTCGATCCAACGGTGGTCGGACCCTGCGCTCAGATCTAACGCCTGAGATCTATCCTCCTCTTCAGCGCATGCTCTTCTTGTCTTTATTCAGATTTGACGACCCTCATGCTGTTGGGAATTTTGGATGGGATCCAACGATCAGAAATGCTTCTCGGGCCTTCGATCATTTTGTCAATGTTGTGTTGCCTTTGATCATTCGATCTTCCTGGACTTATCTTCTATTTTCCTATTGATCATCACTACTGTACTCAAGCCATCATCACTTTTTTACTTGCCAGTGTTACCTTCGATCATTCGATCTTCCTGGACTTATCTTCTATTTTCTTGTTGATCATCGGTGTTGTACTCAAGCCATCATTACTATTGTACTTTCCATCAATGACAAGCTTACGCTGCCTGTAAAACATACCAGACATCCTCTGTACTATCTCTTTTGATCTTATCGAGGTTGCTCTGCAGCTTCTTCCCAAAATACTTTTGGTGCCCGTCTGTTACATTCTTCCTGTATTCATGCCATCTTCATTGTTGTACTTGCCATCAATGACAACCTGTTAAACATTTCCAACAGTAAACCCACTGTCGGACATGATAAGGCCTTCCATTGAGGCATGCAGGTCCCAAGGTACTAATTGGTTTCTAAGTCTAGTTCCTGGATAATGTGTTGAAGTCGACAGGAATAGACTCGTCGAAGGAGGGCCTTGATGTATCCCCCATCAACGACACAAAACTGACACAGAGATGTAATTGGTAGATCAAATGAACATGGATTGACACAAGTATTGAAACATGATATTTGTGATGGCTGACTCTCGAGGCAGATACTTCCCTTGAACACTGAGGCACAACAGCAGAAACATGACATGGACCAAAAAATGATGATGCAGTGGATACTGTGACTTGCGTCAGGTGATCCAAATGAGTAAAAGAAAATCAAAGGATTGGCTCAGTGTAGAGGTTCAATGGATTAAAATGCATGCAAAGACAAAGTGTCATGTTCAAGGGAGACCATAAGAGTTACTGGTAGTGTTATCAAAAACATCTTGGCTTGCTTCTTTCAATTTTTCCCCCATCCAGATAGATGAGTACCTCTTTTTTAATTTAACGAGCTTGAGGAGGGTAACACATGCTCGATATGACTCACCTTCAGTAAGTCCCTCTTCCTTTGTTTAGCAAACTGGAAGAAGTAAGGGTTCGGTCTCATATGATCCCTTCAATGTGTAATTTTTTAACGAGTCCAAAGAAGGTAAACTCAGTGGTTTTTCATATTTAGAGAGTCTGAAAACAACTTAAAGATGACTCCAATGTTGTCATTTTTCATAATGTTAGTCTCGCGAGGCCAAAAAAGAGATAAATTATCACTCAAAAGACACCCTTTCAAACCTTTTAATGAGTGGGAAAGGAAGCACGATCACTCGGCAATCTTTTCATGTTTAGAGAGTTTGAAAAGAGCTTAAAGACGACTCCAAGGGGTTCCTTTTTCGTTTAACCATGCGAGTCTGAAAAAGTGATAAAAGTTTACCTAATTACAGTCTCATGTATTTATGAGCACGAGAAAGAACAAAGACTAAGCTCGGTATGCCCCCAGCTTGAAAGCTAGTGGCTTAGTTGTAGAATGATCATTAAAGGCTGGAGACATGCCCTCCAAGCTTCAATTCATCCACCGACTTTGAGGTTGTCAGCAATTTCTCTACTGGATGGAGAAAAAGGGTGTATAAAATGAAGGTTTAAAAGAGGTGATTGTTTCATTGTTTAATGAGCTTGACACAGGAAAAGAACTATGCTCAAGGCTCTGGTTTCAATCCCCAAATTTCTGTTTCAATTTTTTTTAGCAAGCTTGCTACAGAGAGGAAAACTATGCTCAAGGCCTCTGTTTCATTTTTTAATGAGCTTTCCACAGAAAAAATAAACTGTGCTCATGGACTCTTCTTGATCAAGGCTTCCAAGAGAATAACGCTCTGGAAGGACACCATGTCAAGGGACAAAGCTCGGTCATGGCTTCCAAGAGATCTTCACTTGATGGAAGAAAATCACTCTGGAAGGAATACATGTCAAGGGTCTCGTCAGAGGTAAGGAGATCAAGCTCCAATAGCCCTATCGAAGATATCACCAGGTCAACTACTAGATCCAAATCATCGAAAGTTGAAGGCATGGGAGATAATGCCACATAATTGACATGTGGCAGGGACGATAATGTCTGCATGTAAGAACCATTTAGGGAGGTAATCCAGTCAGGACCAACGAATGAAAGTTGATCAATAGTCACCATTCTTCCTTCATGAGGGAAATATATCACATGAAAAAGAGTGGATACAATCATTCTCATGGCATAGACATAATCCCACCCAAGGAGTAAAGCGAAATCCAAGGGGTCTCGAACTACCATGACATCAAAAAAGATAGTTTTCCCTCCCAAAGTTACAGGAAATTGAGGAAGGGTCCCTAAAGGTTGACTAGCTCCTCTGTTAAAAGCTAACAAATTTTGTGTAATCGGTGCAAGCCGAGGAGAGCCCAAGGCATTCCAAGCAACAAAGGAAAAAATACTAATGGACACACCTTCATCTATCAGCGTTTGAGGAACATCCTGACCACAAACCTACACTGTATTCTGGAAAGGAATGTGAGAGGGAAGACGAGGTCCAGTTAGCGCACCCCAATCAAAAAGGATGGCCTCATTACTTGGAGGGGATTTCGCAAGAGAAGGAGGAATGCCCCCCCAGCATGGTAGATTCTGTATCAACGAGAAAAACATGGGCAATATCAGGTTTACTCTCTAGAGGGAGAGTAGGATCGACTGATGATGGGATCGAATTGACCACATTGGCACTCTTCAGAGGAAGAGCGGGTTTGATCGATGATGTAACCAGAGCAATCACTTTAGCACTCTTCCGATGAAGGGTGGGACTGACCGAGGAAGGGACTGGATCAGTCACTTTGGCACTTCTCAATGGAGGAGTGGGATCGATCGATGGTGGAATCGGATCGACCACTTGGACACTCTTCGAAGGAGGAATGGGACTGACTGAGAAAGGAACCGGATCAGTCACTTGGGTTTCACTTTTCAGAGGAAAAGTGGGGCTGATCAAGG
The DNA here is from genome assembly GCA_009831015.1 of Picea engelmannii. Classification (NCBI taxonomy): domain Eukaryota; kingdom Viridiplantae; phylum Streptophyta; class Pinopsida; order Pinales; family Pinaceae; genus Picea; species Picea engelmannii. The sequence goes on from ML782589.1 coordinate 744,585, forward strand.
AAAGGAATGGATTATTCACTTTGGGCTCACTCTGTAGATGAAGAGTGGGGATGACCGAGGAAGGAACTAGATCAGCTACTTTGGTGAGTGGTTCAACCGAGGATGAAACTAGATTGACCAACTGATCAACCGGATTGACCGGAGATGGAACCAGATTGACCATTCCATCAACTAATGATGGGTTGGGGGAAATCCTACGATAACCAGCTAGAAGTTGAAGCTTCACCAAAAGAGAAGAAGCCTCATCCATGCGAGGACAAAGGTGAGAATAATGATCACCTTTTCATAACATGCAAGGGAATTTGACAGTTTTCTTCTTCTTACCAGCCTTAATGTCACTAGTTGACGAGGTGTCACCGGTGTGACCAGCAGGGGCCGATGACATGGAAGACCACATTTCTAAGACCTTGGGAATACCAGAGAAATCCCTCAAAAAATGGTCACCCTTACAAAGACTGCAAGGGAATTTGGGTTTCGGGTTCTTTATTTTAATCTTGTTGACCTCATCAACACTCCCAGTACTATTAATAGTAGTTGGTTGCTTGGATCCAACATATGACGTTGTTGGAGCCTTAGTCCTTTGCAGGTTCTTCTTCTTCTTCCCTTTCTATTTCTTCTTCTTCTGATCAACCTGGCTACTTGCTTTAGATCTTTCACTAGGCGAAGAAGGAGAAAGGGAAGGAGACTTAATGGGTGAAGAAGATGAAAATTCGACATTTGGTTGATGTGTGGGTGTTGTATTGACATCTAAAGTATTAGGTGTAGTTGAAACACTGGGAGGATTCGAGATCACTGGAGTGGGAAATAACCAAATTGGTAATCCGACGGTGAGTCCTGGAAGACTCAGTGTGGCATTGTATGGAGGACCAAAATTTCCAAAAGAAGGAAAGGTGTAAGGTTCCTCGGGATAAGGGGTTCCTCCATTGGTACTCTCAGGATTTGATTCCATTAACACTGACTCAACCTAAGGTCCACTAAGCAACACACGCTATGAATATGAGAAGCAAACAATCAAACAAAAACTTCCCACAATGAAACCACTAGTTAGTGATGAAATCCAACGTCACGAGATCAAAATAGGAAGGGGCGGGGATAGAGCGGGTGGATCAGTTACATTGGCGGCCTGCTTAACAGACTTACGCCTTGGTGCAAGCTTCCATGCAGTAATTGTGGATTTACCCTCCAAGGAGTCTGAGTGAGTTTGACCAACGTCTGTTCTAGGTACACTGAGACTTCCCTTCATCGTCACCTTGTGTAAGACCCTAAATATTATGGCTACTAAGGTCACCAATTAACAGTCAACCCCTAGGCAGGTACAGTCGACAGTCCAATCTGAACGTATGGGCAGGATAACAAGTCTGAAATCAACTCGAGAGGCTCCCACACATAATCGTGGGTATACCCTCAAGTGACCCCCAATATACGATTTGACCACTACAAACAATTGAACCACAGAGGGATAATCTCCATAATTCTCCTAAATGTGACCTCGTGCGTAACCCCTGTGCGAGAGGGGGATCCCAGAAATCCTATACGACAATTGGTTTTTCTCTCCCTATTGTAAGATGCTAAGTTTGTTTTATAGCTTTGGAAATTTATCCTTTCAACCTATTCCAAAGTCCTACACCTTAAACTAATGTAGGTTTGCTAACAAAGATGTAAAAAGTCTAATAAATTCTAGTTAAGTGTTGATTTTATGACCAACGAGCAATTCTCAACTTGTGTATCCCACCAAGATTGTGCAATGCCCTCCAACTACAAGCTGATGATCTAAAGCTTCACATCCTCTTCCATCTCATGACATGTCCTGAAGTAGGTGGAGAGATTGAGGATCTAGGAATTGACAATCTCATCATTCATTTTTCCTGAAAACTTGGGCAATTGAAAACATGTATCAAGTTCCATGGGTGTTGGAGCTTATCGTTGCTACATGTTAGCACTTGATAAATTTCCTAGAGGTTGAGAAAAAAGAAATCTATTAAGGTAACCTTAACCAACCACTTTTAAAGCTGGGATCTAGCCCTTCCATCTTCAAAGAGGGATCTCTCTTAATGATTTAGCTTTGTTTTGATTTCAGATATTAGGCTAGCTAATGGAACCGTTGGTTTTGTTGTAGAGGGTTCTTAAAGTTGGTTGAGACGATCTACACATCCATTGGGCTATGGGGTCTGTATTTAAACAAATATAAGATACAACTAGAAACCCGAAGGAAACCTTCACAGGGCGAGGTAATACATTCACTGGATCTTTATAAATTAAAATGATGGACAGAAGAAAGATAAGGAAAATAACTTCAACTAACAAGCAGTTAAGAATTTCTTAATTGAAGATATTGGAAGAAAAACATTAAAATCTTCAGAATTGGAAACAGGGTATCAACGATAAATCCTGCAACATGATGCTATTCATAAAGATTAGTTTTAGAAAACAAAATGATAACAGAGCTAGGAAAACATCAGACTTAGAAAGTCACATCACAAGTGAACATGCGCAAGAATCTTGTAAAGTGCCTCTCCTTTATTAATGGCGGATCTCTTCAAAAATAGTACAGTTTGATAGCAATAGGGTGTGCAAATCAACAACCCTCGATACATCGGAAAATGAAGTATTTGTAATAAAAAGTACATACGCTCCTGTCATAACTGATCAGGACGTGCTCATACTATTTTTAGACTGACTAACTTAACTAATCAAAACTATTTTGATGACTCATTACAACTATACGCTGAAATTCTGGGGTAGGCCGTTGGCGAGGTGCCTCTGCAACCTCTTCTGATAGGACAGGTGACTGGATGCGCCAGCTCATCTGCTAATCTAGTTGATCGCACAATTCTTCCCATCTGATATGACCTAGCACTGTGACTTTAAGCAATCTCCGGTACACTTCGTCCATGTCTGTGTACTTAGCAAATGTAGGCTTGATGATGAAAATGTGCTTGATCTCATGCTGGATACTGATATCAAGCTGCAAGGCATCCATGAATGCTTTTCCTGTGATGCTACTCTGTATACCTGCAAACTTGGAGCTGTCCTTCGACACTTCAGCCAATCTTTTCTTATAATCAGGGAGTGTCATTAACTTGTCATTTATGACTTTCATACCAGGCAGTCCCTTCCTTTGTAGAGCATCTATCTTGTGGAAGAACTTCTGCACTCCTTGATCCATGACTTGGATCTTTTCCTCAAGCTGAAGCATGAGACCCTGTTTGGTTAGAACTCTTTTCACCTCCAATATAGTTTCTGTCATGTCCTCAATCTTCAATTCTTCGAGTTCCTCCCGGGTCTTGGAGTTCAGGAACCTTATGATTTCATTAGCTTGTGCTAGCATGTCTCCTAGCTCCATTCTGATTTTCTCCACAGCCTGTTTGCTCCTCTCGAGCAATTCATTTTGTTCAAACATGATTTGAACCATTGGCCAGATTTCATTTATGGATTTTGAAATATCTGTCCACACGATCTCTTTGACCTCAGCCAAAGTTTTTCCTGCCATTGTCTGTTTCTGGAGCTGCTGTAACTCCTTCCTGATTTGCTCATTCACCTATTTCTCTTTGGACAGACTTGTCTGGAAAGAAGTTTTTAGCTCTTGGAGATTATCCACTTCTTTCTTAAGTCTGCTGATCTCTGGTTCTTGCAGGTTCATTCTCTCCATAGACTTGGCCAGGTCTGTTGCTCCTTCTGGTAGGGGTACTTTTGTTGCAGATGGAATGATTGTCACTGTCGTTGTGTTCAATCCTACAATTGGGATAGCACTCAATGAAATTCCTTCCATTGGCTTTGCCTGCTCTTTCTCCTTGAGCAGTCTCTCCATCTCTACCTCCATCTCTACCTCCATCTCCTTTAATTGAGCATTCTGCTCCAGGAGTAATTTCAGCATCTCATCCTTTTCCCCTTCCTTTTCAGCTATTTCCTTTACCTGTGGGTCTTCTGTTGGAGGGAGCTTTAGCTGTTTTCTCAATGAGGTGATGTCAGCATTTTTCTTTTTAATCATCTCTTCGGCAGCCTTGACGTTCACCGGGTCGTAACCGATCTTGAGGACCAGCTCCTCCAATGTCTTTATCCTATTGTCTTTTGCGAAAGAAGATAATTTTTCTAACTTAAGTTGGGTCTGAGCATTATTCAAAGCTATCCGAAACTTTGATGCAGAAGTTGAAGCGTGGGCCAAAGTGTGGAAAATCATCTCCCCTGTTTGCTTGTGCAGATCCATCTAATCTATCGGATGCACATCCTTTGCTTGAAACTCAAACGTGGCCCTCTTGTAATCAGATATCACCTTGGGATCAGGCACTTGTGCTTGGAGGAATTCCATATGCATCCTACCCTTTTCTGTATCAAATGTCGAAAGAAGTCTATGATGGGTTGTGGATGACTGCTTCTGGAACTGTGCATAAGTGCTACTGGTGAGCGTCTAGTTCTTCTTCTTGATCAAGTCATATTTTTCAAAGATGCCCAACTTGGGCCTAGTCTTGCTTGGCGGAGTATCCAAGGGAGAATCTGTGGATTTTAATGCTTTTGTTACTTCCTTAAGCTGACTAGAGCCAAAAGATGAAGTGAATTGTTTGGCCCCAGTGGTGGTCACTGTGGTAGCTTCTACTGTTGTGCCGGGTGTTGAGACTGTCTTCGGCTTCTTGGGGTGAATTTGGAATTCCTTCGATGACACCTCTGTTACCGGAGGAGATAACTCCTGTCGGGGTCTCTTCTCCTTGAGGACCTGAGGTGTTGTAGTGGGTAGCGCACTTGTCGAGGGCACCTGCTGTTCCAAGTCCAGCAAAGTGTCAAGCATCCATACTGTCTGATTCGCAAATTTCTCTATCTCTGGCTTGGGCTCATGAGCATACGGGGTATTTTTGTTTTTCACCCTCATATCTGAAATGATCTCATGCGGATCATAGTGCCAGATGAAACTCGTAGAGAATTTCATCTCCTTCAAAATTCGATCTGCTTCTTCCCCTGCACCTCGATTATTACAGATGAAAGGACCAATTTGTCCCTTGATCCTCAATTGTTGCTTTTTCTTAAGGGAAACAAAATGAATATCGTCAGAATTCATAATCTGCCTTATATATTCTAATGCAAAAAGCCTTATCGGTACATATCGAGGCATTTTATAAGGCGCCAATTCGCATCCAAAGACTCTGATTTCTATGTGATTCTGGCATAAATACCAGTCTCCTATCTGAACGTTGTCCGAGAGATGCAGGATTCTCTGGACTTCATCATTTATTCATGGCTCAGGCATGCCATGCAACATACCCATCACAGGGTGGTAAAACTGGTCAATGAACGCTGTGAAATCGTATTCGACCGAATTGTATTTCAGGAGAGAAGTCCACGCTATGACTAGCTGGGGCTTCCCGTCGGCATCCATCTTCTACATGGAGAAATTGAACCTGTTGGCTTGGAAATAGACGAACATGTAAGCCAGAATGGACGAGTACCTAAACATGCCTTCTGTGGTGAAATTTACGAATTGCTCATGGATGTTATTGGCCAAGAAGGTGCTGTAGTCAAACTGCGTGGTTGGTTGTTCATCGTTTGAGAAGATGGACAGAAAACCCAGGATGGGCTCATCTACCCACTGATCAGAATAGTACCCAAGCAGGGCACACAGAGAAGAAATAATTTGATTTCCTCTGGTGGAAAACATGGAAGAAGGATAGGGGGGATTGGTGGACGGGATTGGAGCGGAAGTGGGAAGAAAAAGCTTGAAAATCTGAGCTCTCTGTGGGAACGTCATTTTCTGGTATAGCTCGGTGAGGATTTCTAAATTAAAAGGGGATGCAGATTCTGCTCGGGTAATTTGTAACATCTGGTCAATATCTTCAGGGGTGATGAAGAAAAGAACATCTCCGGATGAAGAAAGGATGGCTCTTTGGTCGGGGACGTACTGAGCCTGGCATTAGAGGGAAAACTTGGGGAAATTATGAATCTGGGGGAAGAGATACAGTGGAAAATTGGACTCCCAGAGTCCAACTTCGTCGCTCTGGTCCAGGAAAACCTCCCGGAGCCACGACTGGAGATCAGAGAAGTCGAAACTGCATATAGTATCGGCTATCAAGCGATCTTTATCGACCAGGGGAATTTTATCCAGGTCAACCGGAGGAGGAACGAACGGATTCTCTTCCTCTTCAGCTTGCTTTGTCTTAGACACCATTTCGGCAACTGTACCTGCAATAAACAATATGTTAGTGGGGTCGGATGACTGTAGGTGAAAGCGATGCAGGAGCGATGGAGGAATAGGAGGTTTCTGGCGCGATGGATGAATAATGAATACAAAAGGAAACTGTAGTTTTATTCAAAAATGGGTCAGTTGGACGCGGGAAAATGGTCAGCGTGAAAACGGGTATGTTATCCAGTTATTAATGGACAACGGGCCACTAGGGATGAGGTGGAAAATGACGGTGGCCAAAACATACGGATAAGTGATGTGGAGGCATGTGATTGGAAGCAAAAGTTGCTGAAGGGGGCTGGCCATGAATGGAAAAGGTAAAGGCCTGACAGCAGGGACTGACAGCAGTTATGGGATGGGACTTCAACCCGGGAACAAGTGGGACAAGTGGGCTTAGTGGAGGTTGACGACCAAGGGCGATGGGACGTCAGGCGGCATGTGGGGGATGGGACCTCTGGACCATTAAACAATGCCACATGTAACAAGGGGCCTGCCGTAAGGAATATTCATTCCGGACCCCCCCCCCCTTTGGTTAAAAGAAGAACACCAGGGGGGGTCTGGAATCCGTTATGAGCCATTGATCTGCGCACTTGTTTTATGGCCGCAGATCTTAGCGCACTCTTTAATACCAATTCAGGACCCCCCCCCCCTCCATTAAAGGCAGAACGGAGGGGGGGGTC
>ML782589.1:751446-766653 GCA_009831015.1 Picea engelmannii
TTGGTTAAAAGTAGAACACTAAGGGGGGGTCCGGAATGCTCTGTGAGCCGTTGATCCGAGCGATGAGATCTGGACCACTGGAAAGTGACTGAAACATATGTCTGGGGCGGAAAAATTCATGGATAGGAAAACTTAGGATTAGCGCTTTTTTGCGGGTTTTTTCCAATTTTTCTCATGGACATCACCAAGGGGACATTATTTCAACTACACTTAGGCATTGGAGTCATAGGGTAACATCTTTATCAATCTGGTTTTATTTGGGCAAGGCAAGCAAAGCAATTAATCTATATTCTAACCTACTTTCACACGACGAAAAACCCAGATTAAACTGTTGGGTCAAGGTATTATTCTTCCTAAGGGCTATCTGACCAGGATTAGATGGTCTGATCAGATGTATTCACTAATTCCATCCTAGGGGCTATCTGATCAGGATTAGATGGTCTGATCAGATGTATTCACTAGTCTATCAACATTGAAAATTTAAAAGAACTTGGTCATGCTTGAAAGGTATGACCAAGTCCCTATTATTGCATGGGGCTTTTTATTTCAATTCTTTTTTGCCCTCTTTTTATGTTTCTTTCTTTTTTCTTTTTTTTTGCAAAATGAAAAGTCAATTTCCAATAAGAACACTAGATACAGATAATATCTATAACATCCAAGTCATAAGTTGATTCCCATAATTTATGGGGTGATAACAGCGGCTCCACCTGGGGATGGGACTTGACCTGTTTAAGTGCCAAGAATCCAGTTTCCTGTCATTCCGAGCATATCTGTCTAGTAGCCTCAGTTGGTCTTATTCTCGTGAAATCTTGAAAAATAGTGATCAGCAGCTTAGGGCCTTCTCTTCGGGCTTCAACCAACTGACCAATGTTCCTCACTTCAGAAAATGCAAGTAAAGACTGAAAATTAAAACTAGTATGTACAATGCAGAGTGAGTTCTTCCAATCTCTTACTGGGGTGGTACATAATGTTTCAGCGTTCTGCCATTCACAGGTGCTCCTGGCAGATCTGACCCATCTGCATTGTTCAACAGAAAAGCATTGTTTCCTCTGAAATCTTGGATCATGTAGGGCCCTGTCCATAGGCTGTCAAATTTCCTGTGCTTTCCCTTGTCCTCATTCTTGGCATCCCATCTTAACACCAGGTATCCCAGTTCGAAATCATCCTCCTTGGTTCGTTTATCAAATATCTTCTTGATGTTCTCTTGGATGACCTGTGTTTTATTGAAAACATCTTCTCTGGTCTGTTGCAAGTGAATCATTTGATTGATTCTTCTCTGGGAGTCATTTGGCTCAGCTTGCATTTCTTGAAGTAAATTCATGACAGGGACTCCCAAAGAAGTTGGGAAAACAGCCTCAGTACCGTAGACCAGCTGGTATGGTGACATACCAATTGACCTTTTGGTGGTAAGTCTATCTGCCCATAAAGCAAATACCAGCTTATCATGCCATGATTTTTTATTCTCCTGCAATGTTTTCTTGATGATATTTACCAAGGTCTTGTTTGAGGATTCCGCCAACCCATTCCCCTGGGGATAGTAGGTTGTGGAATGCCCCAAGTCAATGTGGTAATGAGAGCATAAATCAATGAGTTTCTTTGATCGAAAGGTAGCTGCATTGTCAGTAATGATCTTTCTGGGACAACCAAAATGAGATAAAATATTATTTTCAAGAAATTTGATAATCACCGAGTCAGTGGCTTTCCTGCTTGGTACAGCCTCGATCCATTTGGTAAAGTAGTCAGTGGTAGTAAGAATCCACCTGTGTTGGCCGGAAGATGGAGGGTGTATCTCTCCAATGAAATTGAGACCCCATTGCTGGAATGGGGCCTCTACTGAAATTGGTTTAAGAGGTAGAGGAAGGAGTTTCCTTTTACCCTCAAACAGTTGACACTGGTGACATGCTGTTACTTTCTGATGTACATCTGCAAACAGGGTGGACCAGTAAAATCCAGCTCTGAGTATTTTGTTGGCCGTAACCTTCCAGTTCAAATGGCCGCCACATTCACCTGCATGGAATTCCTGCAACACTCTATCAGCTTCATCTTTCAGTAAACAATTTAGAAGAATACCTGCAAGATCTTTCCAATACAAATTTCCTTCTAGAATACAGAATTTCAAAGCTTTCATCTTTAAAAATCTAGCTTTAGTTTTAGTTAAACCAGGGGGAGCTTGTAAATTTTGTAAAACAAAAATAAGGTCTGCATACCATGGAGAGTTTAGAAAAACCTCTTTAACGTTTGGAGTCGCCATCTCACCCTGTTCATCTGCCACGTCTATAAAATTAATGTCAAGAGCCCAAAAGTTAGATTCAACCATCAATTTGGCAAGGCCTTGGCCTTTGATCAATTTTGTGGGCTTAATTTCAATGTCATATTCTAGAATAACTGCAATCCAATTTCCCCTTCTCCCATCAGGGTTGTCTTGTGTCAAAATATCTTTCACTACTGCGTTTGGAACATATGCTATGACGTGTGAATGGAGAATATAAACCCTGAAGTCCTTTATAGCTTTTACCAAAGCAAAAACCTGCTTCTCCATAATATTATAGTTCAGGGCCGCATCTCTTAAAGATTTGTTGAAGAAAGTGATGGGTTGTTCATATCCTTCACTGTTCTTCTGCAGTAATACAGCTACTATTGTATGTTCAGAGGCGAAAGAAAAGAGATAGAAATCTTTAGTGAAATCAGGACTAATAAAAAATGGGGCTTCTGTGAGTGCTCGTTTGACCTGTTCGAAGGATTGTCTGGACTCAGGTTCCCATTTTATTTTGGCGTCCTTTTTTAGCATGTTTGTGATGTTTCGAAGGAGTTCGGACATATTAGGAATGAATCTTCGAAGAAAGTTGATTTTCCCTATAAAGGACTGTAGTTCTTTGAGGTTCCTTGGGTGTTCTAACTTTAGTATGGCCTCTATTCTGTTGGGGTCAATTCTGATTCCCTCCTTAGAGATGATGTGTCCCAGGAGTTTGCCCTCTTCTAGCCCAAAAAGACATTTCTTGGGATTTAAAGAAATCCCAAACCTTCTACACTTTTCGAAAACTCGTCTAAGATGCCGCAGGTGTTCATCATCGGATTGGGAAAACACAGTCACGTCGTCTAGATAAACAACAATAAATTTTCCTGACTCCTCTACGAAGGCAATGTCCATTGCCCTCTGGAAGGTGGCTCCTGCGTTCAAAAGACCAAAAGGCATCTTCACATACATGAAAGTGCCCCATGGGGTGGTGAAAGCGGTCTTTTCCTGATCGTCTGGGTGAACTAGGACCTGGTTGTAACCTGAGAAACCATCTAACAGAGAAATCCGACTGGACCCGACCACTCTTTGCAAGAGGTGGTCCATTTTAGGCAAGGGGTAATTGTCCTTCAAGGATTCTTTGTTCAAGTTTCGGAAATCTATACAGAGTCTGATTTCCCCTGTTTTCTTTTGTGTAGGGACTAAGTTAGAGACCCACTTAGAGAAACGTAGCGGGACTATGATCTTGGCATCATACATTTTCTTAATCTCTTTTTCTATCAATGGAAGCAACTTGGGATTTATCCTCCTAAGTTTCTGCCTAAACAGTTTCTGGTCTTCCTTTATGGGAATCATGTGTTGTCTGATGCTAGTGGCATAGGCTTTCAAATCTTCATAGCTCCAGGCAAAAACGTCTGAATATTCTTTGAATAGTTCAATGTACTTGCGCTTTTGCTCTGGGGGTAAAGATTTGGACAGTTTGATCATCTTAGGCTTCTCGTCCGTTCCTATATTGCAGTCTTCTACCTCTTGCCCATGAGCTTCTATTTTTGGTTTCTTAGCTACATCATCATTGTCAAACAGGTCTTCTAAAGGGACAAGCCCTCTAGGTAAAATATTGCTTTTCAATTGCAAAACTTCGGCATCCAGTTCGTCATCTCCTAACTCTCCTGAATCTACTATATCTACCGTATTTATAGTATTAACACTATCTATTTCAAACTCAGAATTATTTACATTTTCGTTTTCATTTTCTACATCTATGTTTGTACATTCAAAATTGTTCTTGCACTGCAGAAAATCCTCTATCTGATCGTCATTTCCAAACACTTGCTAGTACCTGATATTATCGGGCACTATCGGCCTACATTTAACTTCAACAGTGTATGGGCGAGTTTGACGGAAAGGAATTTTGCAGGAAGCAGCTGACGTAGCTGATCCATCGGCCAGAATATTCTGTCCTCTAGGCATTACCTGCAAGTCAACCTCGTTAAAACACTTCAAAGCATCAAGAACAACATTCCTGTAGGCTCTCAGGCATGGATGTTTAGCAGCATATTCACCTTTAATTTGTTTAATAATTAATTCAGAATCACCCCTTACCATTATTTGCTTAGCACCAACCTTTTTCAACAGTTTCAGACCTAGCATTAAAGCTTCATACTCAGCAACGTTGTTAGTGCAGTGGAAATTTAACTTATAAGAGTGATTTTCTAAATACCTTTTTCGATGATTATGCAACCAGACTCCAGCTCCTGCTCCTTCTTTACTCACAGCTCCGTCAAAATCCATACTCCAGAAATCGGTGGGGAAATCTTCAGTGATTTCATTTTCCATCTTTGTTGCATCACCACTTTCTGGACTTTCATATGGACTAGCTACATCTTCCGTCAACTGAATATCGGGCTCTTCAGTATCACCATCATTGTACAAAATGAATGAATCTAAATCGGAATGAGCAGAGTAAAGGGGGAAATTGTGAGGTTTTTCTTGACTGCTGACCATATACTTCATCAGTGTTTCTCTGTATAACCTCCTCTATTGTCTGAACACTGGGATAGTGACATAAGACATATCCAGTTGCAAGGTTCCTTTCAGCTTAGATCCCCACGATCGGGACAGCAACATACCATATTTTGGTGGGATGTCTGCAACCACCACGTCCATTACCATGCTTTTCGAAGGTATCTGAACCAGGGTTATGCAGAGGTCCTTAATCAGACCAATACACTTGACTTTGCTAGAGTCAAACAAGTGTAAATCTTTGTAAGGCCTAGTGACCTCCAATCCCAGTTTTTCCATTACTGCTTTAGGAATTAGATTATGTGAGGCCCCTAAATCCAACATGGCATTATGCAATATCAAATCATGTATGTTCAAACTGATATAAAAGGGAGCTACATCATTGGTATTGTTTCGACCATCCACCTCAGGTCCGAAAAGGAGTTCGGGATGATCGTCAGCAAGGTTCACAGTGTCTGAGTGAGTCACTGACCCAATAGTCAAGGCGTTGGTGCCTATGTCAGGTTCAATGGCTAATGTCTTTAGTACCTGTGAATGATAACCGCCTCTGCATATCAACTCTGTAAGTGGGATAGGAATTTTAATTTTGGCCAGTTCTACCTCCAGGCTAAATGGCGTCGGAGTTCTGGTCTGACTCGTTGATTCTGGTTGGTCCACCATATCCTTCCGGTTAGAAGTACTAAGCAGATTAACAGGTGAAACTTCCGGCTGTACCGGTCTTTTCAGTATGGTGATGTTTTTCTTCACTAGAGCATCAGTTTTACCCTTCTCAGCAGACTTTTCAGCGGTAACCTTCTCGGGAATTTTCTCAGTTTCTGCTACCTTCTGTGTTTCAGACGTCTTTTTTGAGGAATTTCCTTCTGTCTTCTTACTTCGCAGATTGTATTGGAGGTGCACCTCAAAAATATCGTTTTCATAGGCCTGTTGTCCTGCATCTTTGGCCTCCTCACTTACCTTTGTTTGATTTAGCAGAAAGAGTTCCTACTCTTCCCGAGTAAGGAAAATGGCCTCGTTATCATGAATGCCCATGAGGTTGATATGAGTGTCCTCCAATTCTTCATTTATTTCCCCCCCATCGTCAGCATAGTTTTCTTGCAGGGGAGGTCTAATCGGCTGATCAGGACCTCTTTGATCCCTTTGATCCCATTGATCTCGTTGATCCCTAGGGTCCCTAGGATCTCTTTGCCTGATTTGCGGGGGGGTTCTTCTAAAGTTGGGGTTTCGAATCTGAGGGGCAGGTGCGTTGTCTCTCGGAGTATTTCTGTCTGAAATACTCGTCCTTTCTATCAATAATTCCAAATATCTGACCATAGAATCCAATTTGGAATCAGTGGTCGACGTGGAGGGTTCTTCTTTGATCGTAACTCTCCTCTCTGATCTTTGACGGGCCCGTTTCGCCAAAAGATTAGCCTCCACACTAATAGCACTTTTCTACATGTCTTCAAGGGTGGTAGCATTTCTTTCTCTTAATTGGTAAGACATGTCAGCATCAAATCCATCAAGGAATTTAATCAATGCCAAACCCTGGGGAGGTTTGATTTTAGTTGGGATGGCATTATACAAATTGTTAAAACGGGTGCAATAGTCTTGGACTGTCTCACCTTGATTTCTTTTTATGTTCTCGTATTCTGACAGTATTTGAAGAGGGTTTTTCTTTACCTCCCATCTGTCGAGAAAGCTTCGTTGGAATGCGACAAGGTCAGGGATTGATGCGGTGGGTAAAGATTTGAACCATTTCTTGACATCTCCTGTCAGGCTCTAGGCGAACAGTCTCATTTGAACGTCGACTTCGTCAACTTCTTGTAAATCCAAGTAGTCGTTCATTTTATCCACATGTTGTTGTGCGCTTAATGTTCCAGTTGCATCAAACTGTGGCAGTCTAGTCTGGTAGTCTTAGGGCATGGCATGCAGAGGTGCAGCCAACACCAAAGGAGCATATCAAGCTGCCATGATGGGCGGGGGAGGTGGAATGGCGACTTGGGTAGTAGGAGAGGTAGCGACTGAAGATGCAGCGGGTAAAGCTTTGAACCATTTCTTGACATCTCCTGTCAGGCTCTGGGTGAACAGTCTCATTTGAACGTCGACTTCGTCAACTTCTTGTAAATCCAAGTAGTCGTTCATTTTATCCACATGTTGTTGTGTGCTTAATGTTCCGGTTGCATCGAACTGTGGCAGTCTATTCTGGTAGTCTTAGGGCATGGCATGCAGAGGTGCAGCCAACACCAAAGGAGCATATCGAGCTGCCATGATGAGCGGGGGAGGTGGAATGGCGACTTGGGTAGTAGGAGAGGTAGCGACTGAAGACAAGGAAGATGAAGGACTGAGTGGTGCTGAGGTAGTGATTTGTAGTTTATTCGTAGGAGACAAGACTTCAGGGGTTCGAGGTTGCACCACAGTTGGGTCAAAGATGAGATTAGACACAAAAGTTTCAGACCGGGCTCTAACCAGGTTTCGTCGCGGAAAAGGCTCAAGATCAAGGCTTGGTAAGTTATCTGGTTCTCTGAAAAAATAAGGAGACTTGTGAAGGGGAGTACAACTCGTTGGACTGGAAACGAAGGTCTTTCGCCTCAACAATAGCTCGGGGTTATCTAACGCTGTAGAGGGTTCTGGGTCTGGATGAGATCAAGTGTGGACTTTCTTGGGAGCCAGAAATCTTTTTGGGTTATATATATATATATATATATATATTTTTATTTTTTATGGAAAATGCAAATTAAGGGATATTTCTATGATGACGTCGTCTAGCTTCCAATTGTTCCTGAGCAACTATGTCACGTTCGATGGCTGCCCACGAATGTTCGAGTTCTTCCCGGTTATTGGCAGTTTGGAGGATTATGTCAAAAAGGTTTGACGCAATATGCATTTGATTTGATAGTCCGGGCTCGATATTAGGTTGAACTGCTGCGGGGACAGTCATAGAGGAACAAAAGGTTCTAAGGAAGATACTGGACTTAATATGTACAGAGTTAATCAACCTCTAAACATTATTTTCTTCTCGGAGTAAAACTTTCTTTAGGGGAAAGGAGTCGTGAGATTATCAATTTTAGTTCTTCCCCAGTGGAGTCGCCATTTATGTTAGCACTTGATAAATTTCCTAGAGGTTGAGAAAAAAGAAATCTATTAAGGTAACCTTAACCAACCACTTTTAAAGCTGGGATCTAGCCCTTCCAGCGTCGGAGAGGGATCTCTCTATATGATTTAGCTTTGTTTTGATTTCAAATATTAGGCTAGCTAATGGAACCATTGGTTTTATTGTAGAGGGTTTTTAAAGTTGGTTGAGACGATATACACATCCATTGGGCTATGGGGTCTGTATTTAAACAAATATAAGATACAACCAGAAACCCGAAGGAAACCTTCACAGGGCGAGGTAATACATTCACTGGATCTTTATAAATTAAAATGATGGACAGAAGAAAGATAAGGAAAATAACTTCAACTAACAAGCAGTTAAGAATTTCTTAATTGAACATATTGGAAGAAAAACATTAAAATCTTCAGAATCGGAAACAGGGTATCAATGATAAATCCTGCAACATGATGCTATTCATAAAGATTAGTTTTAGAAAACAAAATGATAACAGAGCTAGGAAAACATCAGACTTAGAAAGTCACATCACCAGTGAACATGCGCAAGAATCCTGTAAAGTGCCTCTCCTTTATTAATGGCGGATCTCTTCAAAAATAGTATAGTTTGATAGCAATAGGGTGTGCAAATCAACAACCCTCAATACATCGGAAAATGAAGTATTTGTAATACAAAGTACATACGCTCCTGTCATAACTGATCAGGACGTGCTCATACTATTTTTAGACTGACTAACTTAACTAATCAAAACTGTTTTGACGACTCATTACAACTGTACGCTGAAATTCTGGGGTAGGTCATTGGCGAGGTGCCTCTGCAACCTCTTCTGACAGGACAGGTGACTGGATGCGCCAACTCATCTGCTAATCTAGTAGATCGCACAGTTCTTCCCATCTGATATGACCTGGCACTGTGACTTTAAGCAATCTCCGGTACACTTCGTCCATGTCTGTGTACTTAGCAAATGTAGGCTTGATGATGAAAATGTGCTTGATCTCATGCTGGATACCGATATCAAGATGCAAGGCATCCATGAGTGCTTTTCCTGTGATGCTACCCTGTATACCTGCAAACTTGGAGTTGTCCTTCGACACTTCAGCCAATCTTTTCTTATAATCAGGGAGTGTCATTAACTTGTCATTTAGGACCTTCATACCAGGCAGTCCCTTCCTTTGTAGAGCATCTATCTTGTGGAAGAACTTCTGCACTCCTTGATCCATGACTTGGATCTTTTCCTCAAGATGAAGCATGATACCTCGTTTGGTTAGAACTCTTTTCACCTACAATATAGTTTCTACCCTGTCCTCAATCTTCAATTCTTCGAGTTCCTCCTGGGTCTTGGAGTTCAGGAACCTTATGATTTCATTAGCTTGTGCTGGCATGTCTCCTAGCTCCATTCTAATTTTCTCCACAGCCTGTTTGCTCCTCTCAAGCAATTCATTTTGTTCAAACATGATTTGAACCATTGGCCAGATTTCATTTATGGATTTTGAAATATCTGTCCACACAATCTCTTTGACCTCAGCCAAAGTTTTTCCTGCCATTGTCTGTTTCTGGAGCTGCTGTAACTCCTTCCTGATTTGCTCATTCACCTGTTTCTCTTTGGACAGACTTGTCTGAAAAGAAGTCTTTAACTCTTGGAGATTATCCACTTCTTTCTTAAGTCTGCTGATCTTTGATTCTTGCAATTTCATTCTCTCCATAGACTTGGCCAGGTCTGTTGCTCCTTCTGGTAGGGGTATTGTTGTTGAAGATGGAATGACTGTCACTGTCGTTGTGCTCAATCCTGCAATTGGGATAGCACTCAATGGAATGCCTTCCATTGGCTTTGCCTGCTCTTTCTCCTTGAGCAGTCTCTCCATCTCTACCTCCATCTCCTTTAATTGAGCATTCTGCTCCATGAGTAATTTCATCATCTCATCCTTTTCCCCTTCCTTTTCAGCTATTTCCTTTGCTTGTGGGTCTTCTGTTGGAGGGAGATTTAGTTGTTTTCTCAATGAGGCGATGTCAACATTTTTCTTTTTAATCATCTCTTCGGCAGCCTTGACATTCGTCGGGTCGTAACCGATCTTGAGGACCAGCTCCTCCAACGTCTTTATCCTGTTGTCTTTTGTGAAAGAATATTATTTTTCTAACTTAAGTTGGGTCTGAGCATTGTTCAAAGCTATCGGAAACTTTGATGCAGAAGTTGAAGCGTGGGCCAAAGTGTGGAAAATCATCTCCCACGTTTGCTTGTGCAGATCCATCTGATCTGTCGGATGCACATTCTTTGCTTGAAACTCAAACGTGGCCCTCTTGTAATCAGATATCACCTTGGGATCAGGCACTTGTGCTTGGAGAAACGCCATATGCATCCTACCCTTTTATGTATCAAATGCCGAAAGAAGTCTATGTTGGGCTGTGGATGACTGCTTCTGGAACTGTGCATAAGTTCTGTTGGTGAGCGTCTGGTTCTTCTTCTTGATCAAGTCATATTTTTCAAAGATGCCCAACTTGGGCCCAGTCTTGCTTGGCGGAGTATCCAAGGGAGAATCTGTGGATTTTAATGCTTTTGTTACTTCCTTAAGCTGACTAGAGCCGAAAGATGAAGTGAATTGTTTGGCCCCAGTGGTGGTCAATATGGTAGTCACTATGGTAGCTTCTACTATTGTGCCGGGTGTTGAGACTGTCTTCAGCTTCTTGGAGTGAATTTGGAATTCCTCCGATGACACCTCTGTTACCGGAGGTGATAACTCCTGTCGAGGTCTCTTCTCCTTGAGGACCTAAGGTGTGGTAGCGGGTAGACCACTTGTCGAGGGCACCTGCTGTTCCAAGTCCAGCAAAGTGTCAGGCAGCCATACTGTCTGATTCGCAAATTTCTCTATCTCTGGCTTGGGCTCGTGAGCATACGGGGCATTTTTTTTTTCACCCTCATATCTGAAATGATCCCGTGCGGATCATAGTGCCAGATGAAACTCGTAGAGAATTTCATCTCCTTCAAAATTCGATCTGCTTCTTCCCCTGCACCTCGGTTATTACTGATGAAAGGACCAATTTGTCCCTTGATCCTCAATTGTTGCTTTTTCTTAAGGGAAACAAAATGAATATCGTCAGAATTCATAATCTGCCTTATATATTCTAATGCAAAAAGCCTTACCGGTACAAATCGAGGCAGTTTATAAGGCGCCAATTCGCATCCAAAGACTCTGATTTCTATGTGATTCTGGCATAAATACCAGTCTCCTGTCTGAACGTTGTCCGAGAGATGCAGGATTCTCTGGACTTCATCATTTATTCGTGGCTCAGGCATGCCACGCAACATACCCATCACAGGGTGGTAAAACTGGTCAATGAACGCTGTGAAATCGTATTCGACCGAATTGTATTTCAGGAGAGAAGTCCACGCTGTGACTAGCTGGGGCTTCCCGTCGGCGTCCATCTTCTGCATGGAGAAATTGAACCTGTCAGCTTGGAAATAGACGAACATGTAAGCCATAATGGACGAGTACCTAAACATGCCTTCTGTGGAGAAATTTACGAACTGCTCATGGATGTTATTGGCCAAGAAGGTGTTGTATTCGAACTGCGTGGTTGGATGTTCGTCGTTTGAGAAGATGGACAGAAAACCCAGGATGGGCTCATCTACCCACTGATCAGAATAGTACCCAAGCAGGGCACACAGAGAAGAAATAATTTGATTTCCTCTGGTGGAAAACATGGAAGAAGGATAGGGGGGATTGGTGGACGGGATTGGAGCGGAAGTGGGAAGAAAAAGCTCAAAAATCTGAGCTCTCTGTGAGAACGTCATTTTCTGGTATAGCTCGGTGAGGATTTCTAAATTAAAAGGGGACGCAGATTCTGCTTGGGTAATTTGTAACATCTGGTTGATATCTTCAAGAGTGATGAAGAAAAGAACGTCTTTGGATGAAGAAAGGATGGCTTTTTGGTCGGGGACGTAGTGAGCCTGGCATTGAAGGGAAAACTCGAGGAAACTATGAATCTGGGGGAAGAGATACAGTGGAAAATTGGACTCCCAGAGTCCAACTTCGTCGCTCTGGTCCAGGAAAACCTCCCGGAGCCACGACTGGAGATCAGAGAAGTCAAAACTGCATATAGTATCGGCTATCAAGCGATCTTTATCGACCAGGGGAATTTTATCCAGGTCAACCGGAGGAGGAACGAACGGATTCTCTTCCTCTTCAGCTTGCTTTGTCTTAGACACCATTTTTGCAACTGTACCTGCAATAAACAATACGTTAGTGGGGTCGGATGACTGTAGGTGAAAGCGATGCAGGAGCGATGGAGGAATAGGAGGTTTCTGGCGCGATGGATGAATAACGAATACAAAAGGAAACGGTAGTTTTATTCAAAAATGGGTCGGTTGGACGCGGGAAAACGGTCAGCGTGACAACGGGTATGTTATCCAGTTATTAATGGACAACGGGCCACTAGGGATGAGGTGGCATATGACGATGGCCAAAACATACGGATAAGTGATGTGGAGGCATGTGATTGGAAGCAAAAGTCGCTGAAGGGGGCTGGCCATGAATGGAAAAGGTAAAGGCCTGACAGCGGGGACTGACAGCAGTTATGGGATGGGACTTCAACCTGGGAGCAAGTGGGACAAGTGGGCTTAGTGGAGGGTGACGACCAGGGGCGACGGGACGTCAGGCGGCATGTGGGGGATGGGACCTCTGGACCATTAGAACAATGCCACATGTAACAAGGGGCCCGCAGTAAGGAATATTCATTCCGGACCGCCCCCCCTTTCGTTAAAAGCAGAACACCAGGGGGGGTCCAGAATCCATTATGAGCCATTGATCTGCGTGCTTGTTTTATGGCCGCAGATCTTAGCGCACTCTTTAATACCAATTTCGGACCCCCCCCTCCATTAAAGGCAGAACGGAGGGGGGGGTCCAGAATTCAATGTGGACTATCGATTTGGGCGCTTGATTTAGAGCCGTCCATATGCGTGCCCGATTTATAACCAATTCCGGACCCCCCCCCTCCGTTAAAGGAAGAATGGGCGGGGGGATCCGGAATCCAATGTGGGCCATGGATTCACGCGCCCCATTCAGGATCGTCCAGATCTGCGTAAGTATTACCATCGATTCCATACCCCCCCCCTTGGTTAAAAGCAGAACACTAAGGGGGGGTCTGGAATGCTCTGTGAGCCGTTGATCCGAGCGATGAGATCTGGACCACTGGAAAGTGACTGAAACATATGTCCGGGGCGGAAAAAGTCATGGATAGGAAAACTTAGGATTAGCGCTTTTTTGCGGGTTTTTTCCAATTTTTCCCATGGACATCACCAAGGGGACATTATTTCAACTACACTTAGGCATTGGAGTCATAGGGTAACATCTTTATCAATATGGTTTTATTTGGGCAAGGCAAGCAAAGCAGTTAATCTATATTCTAACCTACTTTCACACGACGAAAAACCCAGATTAAACTGTTGGGTCAAGGTATTATTCTTCCTAAGGGCTATCTGACAAGGATTAGATGGTTTGATCAGATGTATTCACTAATTCCATCCTAGGGGCTATCTGATCAGGATTAGATGGTCTGATCAGATGTATTCACTAGTCTATCAACATTGAAAATTTAAAAAAACTTGGTCATGCTTGAAAGGTATGACCAAGTCACTATTATTGCATGGGGATTTTTATTTCAATTCTTTTTTGCCCTCTTTTTCTATTTCTTTCTTTTTTCTTTTTTTTTGCAAAATGAAAAGTCAATTTCCAATAAGAACACTAGATACAGATAATATCTATAACATCCAAGTCATAAGTTGATTCCCATAATTTATGGGGTGATAACACGACAGACGAAGTAACTCATGAAGAACGAGAGATAAATCCTGAACTGGGGCAGGCACATTGGACGTTGAGTCCTCAGTGGATGGTTCTTTACGAGGTGACATGGTTTCCATCCACCAATTGGTGCAGATTGAAGAGATGGATCCCAAATGTTATGCACACAGTCAGAAAGTTGTGGGGCACACTGAAACTTGGTAAGGAGAGCACAATGGAACATTGAGAAGAGGGTGCACTTAGAAATCTAAGCAGAGGACGCACTAAAACGCAGAGCAGAAGGTGCACTAGAAAACCCGAAGAAGGGCACACTGAGACCCTGTGAAAAGGGCACACTAGAGAATCCCTGAGAAGGGCATATGACGACCTTGTGAAGAGGGCGCACTAGAAATCCCTAAGAAGGGAACACTGGAAAATCCCTGAGAAGGGTGTACATGAACACCCTAAGAAGGGCATGAAGAGAAATGTTGAGGAGGGCATATGGAACCCTTGTGACGATCGTTGTAAGTTGAGACATAAACACACAAAAAAAAAAATTGAACTGGTGGATAGCTTCCCATCTAATTTGATGTCGAGCATAAGTGTGTCAAGATCTAGGCTCTGATACCAATTGATTTGTAATGCATATTTGAAAAACACATACAACAACATAGCGTGCAACAACAAACAAAAATAGAGATAATGCCAACAACAAAAAAACACAAAGAGCATACAAAATGGAAGACAAGTTAGAATAGAAATGGTCGTTGATCCCATTGAATGAGAGAGGAGTGCCTTCTATAAGCAAGAATATTTTTTCTTTCTCGCTATTAGTTGTTTATAATGGAAGTTGTTGAAGCGAACTAAAGGCTTGCAAGAGAAAATCATGGAAAGAAACCAAATGACTATAATGAAAATAGTTGAAGTAAAATAAAAACTTGCAACATAAATTGTTGAAATGAACTACATGACTACAATATAAATATCAAAAGAGAAGTGCCACACTAATTATGGAGTGCCCCCTCATCCTGTATGGTCAAGGAAGTGGTGTGCACTTTCTGGTGGCCCAAATGATGATGAACAACTAATGGTTACCCTCTCTAAAAGTTGATAATTATGGAGCGCCCCCTCATCCTATGTGGTCAAGGAAGTGGTGTGCACTTTCTAGTGGCCCAAATGATGATGAACAACTAATGGTTACCCTCACTAAAAGTTGATATGGTAAGCTTTGTCACTTTAAAAAAGAAAGAAGTAAATTTCATCTTTAAAATAGTTATAATTTATAATATAATATAATTTTATGTAATAATTATAAGTTATCTTATGATATAAGAACACAATAATCTCTATGAAATGATTATATCTTTTAATATATTATTACTATTAAATTTACAATAATTAGATTTATTTATTGACTATATTTTATATATAATTTAATAGTAACTTATAAAGTATAAATAAAAAGAATCTTCTCTAAAAAAATGTTTTTTAAGTTTATGATTTTTTTAAGTTTGCTTGTTTTTTAAGTTTATGATTTTTTTAAGTTTGTTTTTTTTAAATTTATATGAGTTTAAAAAAAAAAAAAAATT
>ML782589.1:772347-834915 GCA_009831015.1 Picea engelmannii
CTATCGATTTCGTTTGGATATGAAACAGTCTTGTTACTGTTTGACCCAATTTTATGGTAAAAAGAAAACAGAGTGTTCTTATCTCTGTTTCGATTGAATTACTTTTGGTTTTGTTTAATTTAAATGATAAACTCATTTGAACCCTTAGTGATTCGTTTTTTAATGCCTATTGAAAGAAAATTGGATTTGATTCTTTTAAAAAGATTTGATTTCATTTCATTTGATCCTGTATGCCATTTTAGACTAGCTACAGAATCAAATGATTCTGTAGCTAAGTCTGTAGGATCAATTTTTTATTGTTTTATTAATAAAAATGTCTTTCTAATTGGTTATTTTTGGTCTGTTGCAGATCAATTCGAAATGGCAGTGGCTTTGATGAGCAGTTAGGGGATATTTCAAAGATTTCACTTGCATTTTGATTTCCTAGTTTAGTTGATTTTGGGATATCTCCCAGATTATGTAAAACAATTTGATATTATCCACAAGGAGGTTTTACCTTGTGGAAAGACTTATAAATACCTTTCATTTTTGTAATAATGTTCATCCTCATTCATGGGAGAACAAGGATATGGAGTTTTAATACAGACTGAGGCAGAATCTGGTGTTTTGTCACATCTTTAGCTTCTCATTATATCAATATTTTGTTTCATGTTGTGTATATCAATTTGTATCTGGTTAATGACTACTTTAGCTATCTTAATCATGTGCAAATGATATAATTTAATCATTGTAATCCATATCTGATTTCTTCTAAGTATTTAAAAAACATAGCAATTTCTTAATTTAGTTCGTGAATCACAGATTTCTCTTCTTCATGAGTTGAATTATCAAATATAAGTTTTTGCATAACAGGTTTCCCTTATTGCAGAGATTTATAAATCATAAAATTGTTATGATTTTTTATGTCTTGTGTGTCCTGTAAACAACTCAAAGAGCAGCATAGCCTATCGTTTACGAGAAGCCTTTTGGATTAACCGGTGCGAGTTTACTTCCTCCGACCAGCTTCGAAGTCATCACACACAGGGCAAATTAGGAGCGTTTCCAGGTTAGATTGTCATTTGTTTGTTAGTGTATTTAGATATTAGTTTAGTTAGATATATGTAGAATTAGTATATTAGATCGTTTAATTTCAGTAAGTTTAATTTCTTTTTCATAAAATCATAAAATCATAAAATCAAAAATATATCTCTAGTTGTCTTAGGGTAGAAAACAAATGATTTTTACAGGTTTTATTTAAATCTGCCAGTTGTGTATATTGTATATTTGTGAATAAGTTGTAGTATAACAAGTAGTTAGATGGCTAATTAGTAGAGTTAGTGTAATAGTATTTAGTAGAATAGTTAGAGTAGTTTATATTTAGTTTTAGTTTAATTTAGTAGTTTGTTTTAATTAGATTAGTGTATTAGTTTGTTTTATTATTTTTAGTTAGTTTTAGTTAGTTTCAGTTAGTTTAGTTTCTTTTATTTGTTTTAGATAGATTAGTTAGTTTAGATTAGTTTTGTCTTTGGTTTTCTTAGGACCTTAGAGCGGCCAACGGAGCCGTTAAACCCGTCAGGGTGGTTCATTCCAAATGACTTGGGTTATTTAGACAACCCCAGACCGGTTCCACTCTCTCAGTTGACGGACGGTCAGTTTCGCCTGTCAACAAATGGCGCTAGAAGGAGGGCCAACTGACAAGATGGCCTTGTAGGATCCTTTATTTCAAATTTATTCAATTTCCCTCATGGCTCCCCAAATCACTGTGTTGGAACATGCTTTCAACTTCTCATTACCCAATGTTCCCAACGAGACAGTCTCTCGCTTGTCCAAACTCACCTTTGATGGTGAAGGCAATACATCTGCTAAATACCACCTTAACAAGTTTTGGTGCAAATGCATCAAACATGACATCTCAGATTTAGGAGTTTTATGCAGACTTTTCTCTTTTACTTTTAGAGGTCGAATCAAACAATGGTTTGAATCCTTTCTAGCATGTCACATTTTTTATTGGTTTCAATTTGTAGATGAGTTTCTAGATGCTTTTGAAATTTATGATTTTGATCAATTATGTGAAGAATTTCATACTTCGCTAATCAACGACGATTCATCTTCAGAACACTTTTTGGCAAGAGTCTATCATATCCTCTGTAAATTTAACCTCTATGACATGTCATTGGCATTAAATCTCTTCTATGATGCTTCCATCCCTTCCATTCAGTCATGTTTAATCACGATTGAAGAACCAATTGCAAATCCTATCACTCAACTGCTAGAACAATCTTCTTCGCAAGAAGAGAAAAATTCTTCCGATAATGTTGAACAAGCCAGGGAGTTAGAATCTATTGATCAGGTTCTTATTGACAACCAAATTGGTTTTTCCTTTGAATCATTGTATTTTCAGTCTAAGACTAGTATGGAAGATGATTTGTTTCTGGCTCAAGGTGAATACCCTCATTCTTGTAACTCATGCTCTAATCAACATTTAAAATCAGTCATTSAAGAACACTTAAGCAACAAAAATCTTCTTGAATGTTCTAGTACTCCCATRAAWYTGATTAGAGAAKKAGWTAYRCAACTAGAAGAAGGAAACTTTAAACCTTSATCCTCAAAATGCACTTTGTTCACAGGAAAGACTRGATGCTTGTCACATAAATTTYGAATTATCTATCACACAAAAGGCAAATCCAGATGATCATATTATGTTGAGGAATTCGTCACCAAATCAGAGTAAGGGTTTTAAAGAAAGTGAAGAGAATTGTCTTGAGAATACCATCGTTGAGTATCATAGTTCAAGAGATTCTTTTCATCTGCTTATTTCTAATTCCTTTTACTCCTTATATCCTGATCTCTTCCTAGACTCTGTTGGACTTGACACCCTACCTACAACATACTACTCTTTTCCACCACAATCATATCCTTTCGATATGCTAAATTTTGGTGAAATTAATTCCGACCATAACATTGATAAAACCGGATTTGACTCTTGTTCACTTTCATCACTCACAGGGGAAAAGGACATGTTGCAAGATGATTTTACACAGTTTATTGTTGAAAAGGACGATACATTATATTTTATGGAAATCAAACATTCTAAGTTTCATACTCGTTCTTTGCTTAGCTCGAATCTTAATGTTGATACTTCACATTTTGAAATGATCAATCGCATCGAAGGAAACATTCAAACCAATGATCTAATTGATTGTATGAATCCTCCTATGATAAGTTTCCCATTGATATATTTGTTTCATCAAAGTCATGGTTTGCATCCCCATTTTTGTGATAGGATCTTAGAGTGGCTTGAATATTCATATGTGAAAAAATTTCATAATAAAGACAAAGTTGTGCTTGCTTTCTTTTTACCTAAGAATCTTGGAAGTAGGCGTGACATATTTCTTTTAAATTCTCCATGTGAAGAAATTAATGAACACTTAGAGAATTGTCAGGAGAAAGGGGCATTTCAGCCTTGGCTGATGGTTATTTCATTTCCTCATAATCCTGACGATTTTTTCAAAACTACTTACACTCACCCATGCCATTATAACCCTTATCACGACAAGATTGCGCAATGGTTGGAGGATTCATACAACAAGGATATCCGAGGAAATGGTAAGATCATGCTTACTTTGTTTCTAGATGTTGATTATGAAGGTAAGTGTGATATGTTTCTGCCATTTGTTGATATATTACCATTCTTTTTAATAATGCTTGATCTTGTTTTCATTACAGAATTAGAGTTACTCCGATGGCTACATTGGAAACATGACTTCACGTAGTATTCTGGTTTATTTAATAGTTAGGGTAGGTTTAGGAATAGGTTTTCTTGTAGTTTTATTTCTCACTATTTCTCTTTGTAATAATGCAGTCATGCACGCAAGTGGGCGCACCACGAGAACCATAATACGGCTGTTGTCAAGGAAGTCCCCTTGATCTCTTTCTCTTTGTTCTTAGTTCAACATTTATTTTCAAAAACACAGTATCGTCATGAAAATCTTAAATGGAAAAGTAAAGAGATAAATAAATCTGAATCAACCCTGACCCAAGGTACCATGAGTAGGACTGTTTTCCCATCATCTAGGATTTTCCTACTTTCTTTCAGTTTCCCAGGGGATTGTCGCATGAGGTTTTCAGATGCACCTTCTGTGTATATTTGTTTTTTGTTTTTGCTGTTTGGATTTCTTTGCTTTCCAATTTTTTCTTCGCTGGCGTGTTTTGATTTCTCCCTTATGCTTACCAGTTTTTGCTTTTGGAAATACACCTACCTGCATCATTGAGCTATTCAGACAAAGACGATAGAAAATTTCTTCCCTGAAATAACTTCTGAAAGTTTGTACAAACATCAATGATATATTGCTGAAATTGATATCTATGTTGGAAAAAATTTGTTGTTTGAAAGAAGTTTACTAATTTCAATCTCTGAGCAAAGTTTTTCATGATCATCTATTATCTTTTTACGCTGTCCATTTTCCATAAAGGAATGACTCAAAGAGATGTATCCCTGTCATAGTAAGTTGTTTTGTAAATAAAACATTTCTGGAG
This sequence comes from Picea engelmannii, assembly GCA_009831015.1. Lineage (NCBI taxonomy): Eukaryota > Viridiplantae > Streptophyta > Pinopsida > Pinales > Pinaceae > Picea > Picea engelmannii. The sequence continues at coordinate 776,863 of ML782589.1, forward strand.
CTGAATAAAGGACAGTGTCAAAAAAAATAAATTCTGATAAGGTCTGAAAAAAAATGATAAAATATCAGGATTTTTAGCGTCACCCCGCTCAACTATCCATAAAAGAAAAATAAAATAAAAATATTAATAAGAGCTGTGGGAAGTGCTTGTAAACCCGCCGGGATACTGAACAGGTCTGCTGGCAGCGGGTAAATGCAAGCATGGCGCCAAGACAACTTCGTCGGGGTACTAAACAGGCCCGCTGGCAGCGAAGCAATGTCAGGTACATGAAAATCTGCAAAAAATATAAGAAACCTCTTTAATGTCCTTTATTCTGATCTAGAACTTCTTGACAGGATACAGATGTCAGAGTGGGTTAAATGGCAACCCTGTCGAGGCTATGGATGCCTGCTGGCAGTAGTGGCCATGCCAACAATATTGGAGATTTTATCTTTAATATCGTGACTTGCTGACCTTAAGACTGTTATTGGTTTTCATCTTTAAAACACTGCTGGGAAAAAATGATTAATGATGATGTTAGTACGATTTTTTGGTTGTTATTTTCAAGTTGAAATTATCTTTGTTGTCTTAATCTGAATTTGCTTCTTTTGGCAAAGATAACTGCTTCTACCAGTGTGTCGCCATTGTTGGCAGCCAAATCAATTTTTTCCATTGTCTCATAAGCTGCCTACACCAATGTTTCGCAAACATCGATTTTCCGTCGCAATTTTCAAATGAACGATGCTTTTTATTCTTTGCACCTTTTCGCATGCCTATCTTTGTTTTGTTTTCACGACTGTAAGCATGAAATCTTAGTCCTTCGAAGTCACATTTTGATCACTATCTGAACTGTCATGATCTTTTTATCAATGTGCTTACTGCGCTTACCTTTGTTTATCATTGTGTAGCTAAAAGAATTTTTGAACTGTATTCACTGGTCATTCTCATATTGATTGTGGGATTGAGTTTCATTGAGTTTGCAATACATTAATCTTGGGATTTGAACTTTATATGACTTGCCCGATCATTAAATCTTTGAAAATACATAAGGCTTTGATTAAACTTTTTATATACATGTGATATAATCCTTATGATAATCTTTTCACAAATTTGGCTTGTCGACTATACGAAATTTGTTTGGCACTGTGATAAACTTTTGATTATATACGTTGGCGCATGTTTGATATTGGGGTTTGATTTATATGATGGATTTATAAACGTTATGGTATAACACTTGCACACATTGGTATGCACATATCCATTCGATTTCATTGGTTAGCCAAGCAACATAATTTTTGAATTATGCTATAGCGAGGTTGAATAGCTATGTAAACTGGCAGTTGTACTTTCATATAACTCTTATGCATGGCAAAAGTAAGCTCTACCACCCTCGCACACTTTGCATTAATGCCTACATCCTTACCAGGGTTATCTTTGTTGATTTTTGGGAAAATCTCTAAGCCTACTCTATTCAAACCCTTGTCCCTTAGCCCAGCTCACTGTGTGTTATCTCTTGGCTCCTGAAGGGCGAATTGAACCCTCATGGTTTTCAGAGTCGGTTGTGTTTTCATGTTGCCAGAGAAAACTGCCCCGTAATTGCCCCAGAGTCACGTTTTTGCGTGAGCGATTTTGGGCAAACGGATTCGAATTAGCTCAAGCCGTTGAAAACCCAGAACCGTTTTTAGCCCCTTTACCCTCCGTGTGGGCGGTTTCTTCAGAAAGTAAGCTACTACAGAGATCTAGATCTCATTTTACAGGTCAATTTTTCAGTGGCTGGGACATGCGCTTTGAGTCTGTATGCATTCCTTCAGATCTGTTCTTCAGAACTCCCTCCCACCTGTCAAGTCGTTTTGTCGTCACATAGGTATGGAAAATTTGATATCATTTCATTTTGTAAATAATCACTTGTTTATATAACGAATTTGAATTTGGTTTTGGATTGGTTCTATTAACAACACTGATTAGCTCTGTCACATTACATGCATTCTGTACATAGCTTTGCCTTGATTAATGGAAGTTTGCTTTCCTAGTTTAGCCTTTATGGGATTTTCATCGATTTGTTAGATCTTGGTGTGGATTTGATTTGATTTATTGAGTTAAAATGGATGCTCTGTTGTCATAAACACAAGTTGTTTCTCATATTCGATTCTGGACACAATCACATTTCGTTTGGATTTCGGTTCGATTTATACGATATGATTGGAAACAGTTTTGATATGGTTAACTGTTACGGTTTGATGTTCCATATGACTTTCTACCAACAGGGATTACAATTTGGATTATGCTCAACATGTTTCTGTTAATATGCACCCAAATTGTGCATGGATTCAATTCATAACAGTTATACTCAGCCGGTTGACTCGCATTGGTTAACTCCACCATGTTAACGTTTGGATTCATAGTGCAATGAATATGTTGTTTGGATTTGATTTGAAGAACGAAATTGACTATATCAGATTCACGATTTATTCCTATAATTAAACTCAGTTGTTATTCGTTTTGATTATTTGCCCAGTTTACAATTCTAATCTCTGTTGATTCTATTATGATCCTGTCTATTGACTGTGCAAGAAATCGATCACAAATTTGGCTGGGTTGATGTTGATTGCATATGATTTCATTTACATATAATCATAACAGTCTTTCCACCTGTGCATTTGATTGAACGATTTGAATCTGTGGTTATATCATTATAGCTATAACAAGTGGGAGACGGTTGAGTTGGATTAGATTGTATCACATATAATATGATTTGCTATCGATTTCGTTTGGATATGAAACAGTCTTGTTACTGTTTGACCCAATTTTATGGTAAAAAGAAAACAGAGTGTTCTTATCTCTGTTTCGATTGAATTACTTTTGGTTTTGTTTAATTTAAATGATAAACTCATTTGAACCATTAGTGATTCATTTTTTAATGCCTATTGAAAGAAAATTGGATTTGATTCTTTTAAAAAGATTTGATTTCATTTCATTTGATCCTGTATGCCATTTTAGACTAGCTACAGAATCAGATGATTCTATAGCTAAGTCTGTAGGATCAATTTTTTATTGTTTTATTAATAAAAATGTCTTTCTAATTGGTTATTTTTGGTCTGTTGCAGATCAATTCGAAATGGCAGTGGCTTTGATGAGTAGTTAGGGGATATTTCAAAGATTTCACTTGCATTTTGATTTCCTAGTTTAGTTGATTTTGGGATATCTCCCAGATTATGTAAAACAATTTGATATTATCCACAAGGAGGTTTTACCTTGTGGAAAGACTTATAAATACCTATCATTTTTGTAATAATGTTCATCCTCATTCGTGGGAGAACAAGAATATGGGGTTTTAATACAGACTGAGGCATAATTTGGTGTTTTGTCACATCTTTAGCTTCTCATTATATCAATATTTTGTTTCATGTTGTGTATATCAATTTGTATCTGATTAATGGCTACTTTAGCTATCTTAATCATGTGCAAATGATATAATTTAATCATTGTAATCCATATCTGATTTATTCTAAGTATTTAAAAAAATAGCAATTGCTTAATTTAGTTCGTGAATCATAGATTTCTCTTCTTCATGAGTTGAATTATCAAATATAAGTTTTTGCATAACAGGTTTCCCTTATTGCAAAGATTTATAAATCATAAAATTGTTATGATTTTTTATGTCTTGTTTGTCCTGTAAACAACTCAAAGAGCAGCATAGCCTATTGTTTACGAGAAGCCTTTTAGATTAACCGGTGCGAGTTTACTTCCTCCGACCAGCTTCGAAGTCATCACACACAGGGAAAATTAGGAGCGTTTCCAGGTTAGATTGTCATTTGTTTGTTAGTATATTTAGATATTAGTTTAGTTAGATATATGTAGAATTAGTATATTAGATCTTTTAATTTCAGTAAGTTTAATTTCTTTTTCATAAAATCATAAAATCAAAAATATATCTCTAGCTGTCTTAGGGCAGAAAACAAATGATTTTTACAGGTTTTATTTAAATCTGCCAGTTGTGTATATTGTATATTTGTGAATAAGTTGTAGTATAACAAGTAGTTAGACGGCTAATTAGTAGAGTTAGTGTAATAGTATTTAGTAGAATAGCTAGAGTAGTTTATATTTAGTTTTAGTTTAATTTAGTAGTTTGTTTTAATTAGATTAGTGTATTAGTTTGTTTTATTAGTTTTAGTTAGTTTTAGTTAGTTTCAGTTAGTTTAGTTTCTTTTATTTGTTTTAGATAGATTAGTTAGTTTAGATTAGTTTTCTCTTTGGTTTTCTTAGGACCTTAGAGCGGCCAACGGAGCCGTTAAACCCGTCAAGGTGGTTCATTCCAAACAGCTTGGGTTATTTAGACAACCCCGGACCGGTTCCACTCTCTCAGTTGACGGACGGTCAGTTTCGCCCGTCAACAAGTACCTGGGTCATATTGTCGACAAATATGGCGTACGGGTGTATTCTAAGAAAATTGAAGGTATGAAGGACCAGTCTCACCCTAAAACTCTTAAGAGCTTGTATGTTTTTTCTGGGTTTAACAAGCTATTATTGCAAGTTTGTTCAGAATTATGGAAAATTGCAACAACTCTCATTGCTCTCCTTAAAAAGAACGCTTTCATTTGGACCCCAACAACTGATTAATCCTTCCATGCCTTGAAAGAGGCTATGTGCACGACTCCTTTTCTGGCACTACCCAACTTCACCAAGACTTTTGTCTTGGAAGTTGATGCTTTAGGGAAAGGAATTGGGGAAGTCCTCATGCAAGATGATCCACCTTTTGCTTTTACTAACAAACATCTTTCGAAGAGACATTTGGGCCAATCAATCCATGAAAAGGAAATGTTGGCTATTGGGGAAATACTTCCAAATTAAAACCGATAATTAGAGCCTCAACTATTTTCAGGAACAGTGAATTTCATCCCTGAAGCAAAAAATATGGATGACCAAGCTATTTAGATATGATTATGAGATCATTTACAATAAGGGAAATAAAATGTGGTTGCTAACACTCATTCCCGGAAGTATGAAGAAGAAGGATCCCTCTTTTCCCTCTCCTTCATTGCACCAGATTGGCTCCAAGCTATTCATCAGGAATGGCTACAAGACCCCAAACTTTCTCTCCTGATCCAATAATTGCAACACCATTCTCAATCTTCTCTAGGGTTACAATCTTGGAACAATGAAGAGATTTACTACAAAGGCCATATATATTTAAGCAAACAATCACAACTTAAATCCATGGTGCTTTTTGAACTTCATGCTTCACCCATAGTTGGGCATTCAGGCTTTACCAAAACCTATGAATGAGTCAAACATTCTTTTTTCTAGGAAGGTATGAAACAAGACATTCACACCTTTGTGGTTGAATGTGATACCTATCAATGCCATAAAGGAGAAATTGTCAAGACTCTAAGCACACTCCAATCGCTCTCGATTCCACCTACTAATTGGACAAATATTTCTATGGAATTCATTGTTGGCTTACCTAAATCAGGCAATAAGCCCGTCATCATGGTGGTAACAGATCATCCATCCAAATATTCTCACTTCTGTTCTCTTCAACATATGTTCACCGCATTAACAACGATTCAAATATTTTTGGATAATATCTTTAAACTCCATGGCATGCATCATTCTATTATCTTTGACCGTGATTCAAATTTTGCCAAGAATTTTTGGCAAGAATTGTTCAGGCTCTAAGGAATCCAATTGCATCTCAACACCACCTATTACCCATAGACTAATGGACAAACTCTATGGGCTTAGTGGTTACCCCTCACTGAATGGTGGTACAACACATCTTACTATACCACCACTCGCATGACTCCCTTTGAAGCGGTCTATGGGAAAAAACTACCATTGGTTCTCTCATACATGTCGAGTATCTCCAAGGTTCAAGACGTTGATAATACTCCTATAGTCTGCACGACCATCCTATGTACCCTCAAAGAAAATTTGGTCATGGCTCAGAATTGCATGAAGCGACAAGCAGATCAGGGACATTTAGAACGCCATTTTGCTGAAGAAGACCAGACATTTCTTTGTCTAGAACTTTATAAGAAAACTTCCTTCAAAGTTGAACATTGTCAGAAACTCATCCTCAAATTTTATGGTCCTTATATAGTTATCAAGTGAGTGGGGCCCGTGGCCTACTAGTTGGCTCTTCCTAGTCACTTTAAGCTCCATCTTGTCTTTCAAGTCTCCTGCTTAAAGAAATTGATTGGAACTAAGTGTCATACTCAAACCACTCTCCCTGTGTTGGATGAAGAAGGATCCATTTGGTTGCAGCCACAACCTGTCTTGGACCAACGTGATCATTGCCTCTGTCAACGCATCATCAAGGAAGTCTTAGTTCAATGGAAGGATACATTGCCAGAAGATGCCACTTCAAGTCCGGATACAATTCTGCACCAATTTCCCCACCTCAAGCCTTGAGGACAACGTTGTTTTTCAAAGGGGAGGGCATGTTAGGGACCTAACCTCCCTAACCCCTCATGTAGGTAGAATAATATGTTTTCTATGTAATAAAGTTTGACATTAGTAAATAAGGCCTATATAATAACATGAACAATAAGAAGACTTAATAGAAGCTTTCGCTTCTAGAAAGATCTTCCTCTGGAATGTTCTTTAAAAGATAGAAATAGTATAAATAAAAGTAGAAGGCATGAGAACCTCTTGTTTTGAGAATTATTGTAATAGATCTTTACTCTGTTGGAGGTTGTCCACTTGAAGAGGCAAGAAAACATTACTTTTATTTAATAAAACTATTATTCCTAATACTGTTATTCTCATTGTTATTCTCATTATTTTGTTGTTTGTTGATATTTATTGTAATATTTTTGTTTTTGCTTATTACAATACATCACATACCTTACACATTTACAATTTACATTTATGTACCTTATATGAATACTTTTAAATTATTAACAACTTACTTTTTTTTATTCCAAATCTAATTGTTAAAAAACATATTCTTACAATTTTCATCACAATAATAAACTTGTATTTATGTTTACATTCCATTAGCAATATAATCCGTTACATTTTGTTGGAAAATTATTCTTATTTTCCACAAAATAGTTATATAATTGTGTATTTGTTTACTCTTACAAATGTTTTACAAATAAGAAAATTATCTTCGAAATTGTACACAATGTATCAAAATTATTAATTAAGAATTTAATTACATATTTTATTTTTAAGAATTAATTACATACTTTTAATGCATTTTCGTTTTCTTCCTTCCATCTCTCCTCCACGTCTTTCATGCCTCATTTCTCAGTGGGTGGTGACAGTTGTTCCGAGAAGACGTCGGCATAGGGTTCTGTATCACTATCAGTGCCTATAAAGACAAGTGTTGATCTGACAGTGAATGTGATGTTAGTGGGCCAACACTACACTACTGTTACGTCTCATGCTTTTCCCATACCCAATGAAATGGAATTCATAGTCAATTACGTCTCATACTTTTTCCATACCCAATGAAATTACACATCATAGTCAATCCTCTGTATGATTTGCTAGGGAAGGAAGTTGAGGCTTAATCAATGGTGTGAAAGAGGGTTGTACTGCCTTGTCGTACTCTGTAACGTGTGGGTCACGATTCCTGGGAATTCCAGGAAAGTCAAGGGAGAAGGCCCACTGAAGTGAGGACAATTCTGATGTTGGCAATCGTACTATACATACTTTTCCATGCCCAACGAAAATATCAGTCAACAAGTATACTGAGGCCGTGAATATGATGTTAGTGGGATGTGATCACTTAACCACTAGACCACATTACTATTGGTCGTCGTACTTGACAGACTTTTCTATGCCAAATTTCTCAGTACGGTGGCGACAAGAGTTATGGGAAGGCGTCGGCATAGGGTTCCCTATCACTATCCGTGCCTCTAAAGATAAGTGTTGAGCTGACAGCTAATGTGATGTTAGTGGGCTAACACTACAATACTTGAAATATTTTTCCATATCCAATGAAATTACACATCATAGTCAATCCCCTGCCTGGGAAGGACGTTGTTCCAAGCCGTACTAAGTAACGTGTGGGTCACGAGAGTAAAGGGAATTCCAGTAAAGTCCGTGGCGACGGCCCACTGAGGACTAAGGTGCACAGCCCATGGGCGGTCAATGTTCCGTTGAAAATATCACTCAACGAAAAGTATACTGAGGCCGTGAATCTGATGCTAGTGGTGTGATCACTTCACGGGCGGTCGTACTTGACATACTTTTCCATGCCCAATGAAACTGTGATATCACAATTCACGCGCAAGGATTTGACAGGGAATCACGTTGTTCGAAGCCTTAATTAGCAGATTAATCCTAACCCGTGTCAATTGTGTGAAAGCGGGTCCTATAGTGTCGTCTGATGGGGCCCCGGGGGGATCATGTATGGAGGTAATTAAACCAAAGTCTGTCATGGGCGAAGGGCTCGCCGAGGAGAACGGTGCACCGCCCTCAACGTCATTATTCTGTTCAAAATGTTGTCTAAATAAATGCTACACCAAATTTCAGTGGGTACCTTTGAAGGAGTGGAAAACAATTTGTGATTCCCTTTTTCTTTCATTCTAAAGGATCGAAATGTAGTCTAAATTATGTTATTCACTCCTTTTGACCCTTAAGTGATCATCATGGTTTATCCTCAAAGACTCCTTGCGTGTTCTGGCCTTGTATTGTTTGAGTCTAATGATTCAAAGTCCATGATAGATTCATGGGTTTTTGAGAAGGTTCCTTGTAATCTTGAATGGATGAGGAAGGAGTGAACATCATAAAGAACAAGTTGGTTATAGTAATGGTAGCCATGTTTGAGTACCAATGGTTTTTAAGGCATTTTACATTGCTTTGCATTTCATAACCAATCGGGGGTCGATCGCATGGAAGGCTTGTTAGGGTATCCGTCTTGTTGTCGACTACATATACATTTCCAAATCCATATTAATAGATGTGATTTTCGAGGCGAGTTCACAACCTCGATACACAACAATAGAATGGAGCCGATTGAATAGACATTTCAAACTCAATATAACTAAATACTATTTTTGAGTTGGTGGTAATATCAATTTGAAATCCAATATAGCAAATGAGGTTGTCATAGTTTTCAAAGGTCGACTTTTACCCATTCACTCTAAGAAAGAGAGACTTTGTTCGATGGTGGTCTAGTGGTATCTTCGGTCTATACTGGAGGTTATGGAATGTAATTAATATGCCACCAAAGCATTCTATGGGTTCCCGTTGCCCAAAAACCTAGAGGAAAGTTTTACCTTTGATTTCCTTTTGAAGTGAGATTGTGGACTCTGTGGTGCAAATGGAAAGGAGTAGCACTTATGTGTTCTCCTTGCAAACCTGTTTTTCTTCAAAGAAAAACTTGATTTGTGAGGTAACTTGTGTTGTAGTCTTATTGTGCATTTTTTCTTCTCGGAAATATCTTACTTTTGGGTAACTTCGGAGTTCTACTAGAAGATGCATTTTATCATCTCCATCGTTGGCATGGTGATAACTAACAAATAAAATTATTTAGAATGGTACAAAAAGATCAAACACATTGTGATCTTTAATGATTTGAAGGATGGCATTTGTGAAGCAGAAGCTACCACTGAAGGAGAAGCTCAATCAGAAACCCAGTGAAAGAGTAGTAAACCAACCACACCTACATCAAATAAGGAGTGTGCCATATGGAAGGACAAATACAAGAAAGCATATATGTCATGATTTCTATAACCTTGTGATCCATAAACGGTAGGCCTATGGCCTGTCCGTCTCACCAACACAGATACTTTTGTGGAATAAAACAATTATAACCTTAGCTCTTTGGATTACGGGAAATTCTCGACCAATCAAGCCACAAGTCAAGTAAAAAACAAACGAGTCGGAAATATGCAGCAAGTAGGGTCGGAGGCAATGCAAGTCGACCAAGTTGGATTTTCCCAAGTCGAATTTACCCAAGTTGGATTTTCCCAAGTCGGATTTACCTAAGTCGAAATTACCCAATTTGGATTTTCCCAAGTCAAATTTACCCAAGTACAAATTACCCAAGTTGGGTCACCCAAGGGATGTCTGTCGATCGAATGCTTTGATGGTTGGGTCAAACAAATGAAAGCTCGGTCGAATGCTTTGAGGGTCGAGTCGACCAAATGAAATCCTGACACACTAAATGAAGGAAAATCAACTACAAGGGAAATTCAGTCAGAATGAGTCGACCAGTGGTTGGAAATAAATGCTTAGAGGGCGTTTTTGGTAACCCACAACAACTGAAAACATCTAAGGGTGATTTTGATGCCCCACAAAAATAAAAAAATACAAGGGACGAATTTAGATGTTCAACAATGAAGAAAAACGCCCATGGGTCTCTGAATTTGCCCAGGTAAGTATAAGTTCACCCAGACAGTAAATAAAACACCCAAAGGTCCGTAAATTCACCCAGGCAGTAAATAAAACACCCAGAGGTCCGTAAATTCACCCAGGTAAGTACAAATTCTCCCAGGCAATGGGAGAATGCTTTGGATGGGTGCTATAAGATAAAAAATATGCTTCAACGAAATATGATTAGATTACTGTAACTCATAACAAAGATACCCACGAACATAATGCACTAACTCTCAGATATCATCATTTAAATGGGATTTTTATTATGCTCGGGAGAAAATTACAAAGGGGTGAGCAATACATAGACTCTGTGTATTGTTACTCACTGACATTACAAAATTGCAGAGGCCAAAGCTTAGAGACACCTTCGCTTAGAGTGAACAAGCACATTAAATCCTGCGTCCACCCATTTTCAACCAGACTGCCTTCTTCGAGCTCTATTTTCTCTACTATCGTCCCCCATTTCTCCTTGCATCCCCCCCATTGATGTCTACTTCGCTACAACCTTCATTTTTTTAATGGGTTGCCTTTGGAAGGCCAACCATCACAATGGTTTGTTTCCACTTCCAATTTTTGCCAAAAATACAAAATAAAATAAAAATGACATGTTTACAAAATTTACAAAAGAGTAAGCAACTAAGTGCTTATTACAAAGTTTTAGAGAGGATCCAATTCGGATCACAACTTCCCATTTGCAGGTTTTTGGTCCCCAAAAGATTCAACTCCTTCAATCTTCTTCTCCAATCATCAAGCAAACTCTAACTAAACTCCACAAAAGGGTGCCTTTGTTGTAGGATGGAAGATAAGAGCTGAGTAGGGGATGCCTTTGGTATAACCTCGTTGTCAATCCCATGGTTGGAGATGACATTTTATGCTGCAATAGGTTGTTTTACTACCACTGCAATAGGTTTTTGGACTACCACTGCTCCTTGGGATACAAGTTCCAACAACTCATCTTTCCCCTTGACCTTGACTCTCCAAGCTTTCTTCTTGGTTGTTTGGTTCTTGGGATGAAGTTCTAGGTGAAGCCTCCAACATTTGGCCTCCCAATGTCCAATCAATCTATAGTACTAGCAATATTTCCTACATGGGCTGCTTGGCCTTCTAGAGTTCCAACGATTGCTAGCCTTATGACCCCTTTTCTTGCAACAGAAACAAATTATTCCATACCTCTTCGGTTTGTGATGATGCTTTCTAGCTTGGTGTGTACGCCCAAAAGCGTAATGTAATACCCCTTCCTGCAAATGGGTTGCAATGCCTATTTATTTATATACATATACTTAATAATATACTAGATAGGTGGGACCCCCTTGTAGATCATGGTGAAAAGGAAACACTTCTCTAATTTGCGTCCATGATGACTTTACTAAGCATATTACAGTTTGAGAAAACACAAGAATTCAAACAAATTCTCGCATGCAATCAATGATGATAAGGGCTGGTAATTTAAAAGTCAAAATAAAGTGACAAGCACTGGGTTATAACTACTATACATCTGCTTTGGCATATGGTTAAAATTCGAATTTCAACTCACACTCACTTTGGTTATAACATGTTGCATTCATGGTATTGGTTATGTTACGTGGGAAATAGTTATGGGTTATACAATTGTTTGAGGTCAATTCAATCCTTGCAAATAAGAGACTTGTTATAATTAAAAATGGGGCATGTGATATTATGGTGTTGATGTAAAACTATTGTATAGGAGGGTTTTCGTTTCAATATGACAAAATGGAAGTGACATGTTGGATTTGTATGGTTGATTAATGTGCTTAATGGAGTTTGAATGTATTCCACCCTAGCTATGGTTGATGGAAATTAATGGGAAGGTGGAGAAGCAATGTGCATTTACTGCACGTCATTCTTACCCTCACCTCGAGCTCACCACCCTCACTTTGTCACACGTTTGGTTGCTCTAGTTAGTTTGCCTCCGTTTAGCTCAGTCGTTGGAGAATAGTGGTGGTCTTTGGTACTTTTCGGCGCTTTCCTCACATGTATGGTGACTCTATCCCTTACATTCACCATTCTAGCCTCACTCCGGATAAAATCTATGTGTTGGCTTTTAGAATTCATATGTAGAGTGTTTGGTTTCTGAAAGATATGGTGGTTGGATGTGTATTCTGTCTATGCAAATGAAATTGGTTCGCGTTTCGAATGTTGCAAGTTGGTTTGTTAAATGCTCCTTCATGTTGAAGTTATTCGGTGGTTGTGCCTATTATGGATGATGGTTATTATTGCTCCTTGTTGTTTATATTTCATGGAAATTTATTTTGTTTTCACCCATGTGTAATAGCAAGATTTACCTCATCCTATGCAAATTTTCTCAGAAGGCCTTTTTCCGTTTCCCTATGTAGACTTGAAGTCCCTTTTTGCAAATCCCAGAGCTAAAAAAAAAATATTTTTCCACATATACGCACCCTAACTATTATACAACATGCTTATATGCTGGTTGCACCACTACAGCCCGCATACATCGGGTTTTGTGCCCAAAATTAAAAATAGTCTTGGGTTTCCATGTCACGTCATGGGATCCATGATTCTTGACCTTCCATATACTAGAAAAATTCTGACTCGGCCCTTTAGTTCCACTTGAAGGCTATAAATGGGCTATATCTGAGCTATGGAAAAGAGGAGAAGAATTCAAGTTTGAGAGCAAAGTTACTTTGGAGAAATTATTCACTTCATATTGAGTCTGCATCCCTTTGTCCTTTTAAGTCTGAACACATTGTTCAGTGCCCAAGCTCTTCCCTACTTGATTGAGAACCTCATTGTCTCTCTTACATGAGCTTGCCTTTGGTAGTGGTGTGATCACTTCACAGACCACACTATTGCTGGCCGTCGTACTTGACATACTTTTCCATGCCCAATGAAACTGTGATATCACAATTCACGCACAAGGATTTGACAGGGAATCACGTTGTTCGAAGCCTTAATTAGCAGATTAATCCTAACCTGCGTCAATTGTGTGAAAGCGGGTCCTATAGTGTCGTCTGATGGGGCCCGGGGGGATCATGTATGGAGGTAATTAAACCAAAGTCTATCATGGGCGAAGGGCCTGCTGAGGAGAACGGTGCACCGCCCTCAAAGTCATTATTCTGTTCAAAATGTTGTCTAAATAAATGCTACCCCAAATCTCAGTAGGTACCTTTGAAGGAGTGGAAAACAATTTGTGATTCCCTTTTTCTTTCATTCTAAAGGATCGAAATGTAGTCTAAATTATGTTATTCACTCCTTTTGACCCTTAAGTGATCATCATGGTTTATCCTCAAAGACTCCTTGTGTGTTCTGGCCTTGTATTGTTTGGGTCTAATTATTCAAAGTCCATGATAGATTCATGGGTTTTTGAGAAGGTTCCTTGTAATCTTGAATGAATGGATGAGGAAGGAGTGAACGTCATGAAGAACAAGTTGGTTATAGTAATGGTAGCCATGTTTGAGTATCAATGGTATTTAAGGCATTTTACATTGCTTTGCATTTCATAACCAATTGGGGGTCGATCACATGGAAGGCTTGTTGGGGTATCCGTCTTGTTGTCAACTACATATACATTTCCAAATCCATATTAATAGATGTAATTTTCGAGGCGAGTTCACAACCTCTATACACAACAATAGAATGGAGCCGATTGAATAGACATTTCAAACTCAATATAACTAAATACTATTTTTGAGTTGGTGGTAATATCAATTTGAAATCCAATATAGCAAATGAGGTTGTCATAGTTTTCAAAGGTCGACTTTTACTCGCTCACTCTAAGAAAGAGAGACTTGGTTCGATGATGGTCTAGTGGTATCTTCGGTCTGTACTGGAGGTTATGGAATGTAATTAATATGCCACCAAAGCATTCTATGGGTTCTTGTTGCCCAAAAACCTAGAGGAAAGTTTTACCTTTGATTTCCTTTTGAAGTGAGATTGTGGACTCTGTGGTGCAAATGAAGGAGTAGCACCTATGTGTTCTCCCCGCAAACCTGTTTTTATTCAAAGAAAAACTTGATTTGTGAGGTAGCTTGTGTTGTAGTCTCATTGTGCATTTTTTCTTCTCGGAAATATCTTACTTTTGGGTAACTTCAGAGTTCTACTAGAAGATGCATTTTGTCATCTCCATCATTGGCATGGTGATAACTAACAAATAAAATTACTTAGAACGGTACAAAAAGATCAAACACATTGTGATCTTTAATGATTTGAAGGATGGCATTTGTGAAGCAGAAGCTACCACTGATGGAGAAGCTCAATCAGAAACCCAGTGAAAGAGTAGTAAACCAACCACACCTACATCAAATAAGGAGTGCTCCATATGGAAGGACAAATACAAGAAAGCATATATGTCATGATTTCCATAACCTTGTGATCCATAAACGGTAGGCCTATGGCCTGTCTGTCTCACCTACACAGATACTTCTGTGGAATAAAACAATTATAACCTTAGCTCTTTGGATTATGTGAAATTCTCGACCAATCAAGCCACAAGTCAAGTCAGAAATATGCGGCAAGTCGGGTCGGAGGCAATGCAAGTCGACCAAGTTGGATTTTCCTAAGTCGAATTTACCCAAGTCGGATTTTCCCAAGTCGAATTTACCTAAGTCGAAATTACCCAATTTGGATTTTCCCAAGTCAAATTTACCCAAGTCCAAATTACCCAAGTCGGGGCACCCAAGGGATGTCTGTCAATCGAATGCTTTGATGGTTGGGTCAAACAAATGAAAGCTCGGTCGAATGCTTTGATGGTCGAGTCGACCAAATGAAATCCCGACACACTAAATGAAGGAAAATCAATTACAAGGGAAATTCAGTCAGAATGAGTCGACCAGTGGTTGGAAATAAATTCTTAGAGGGCGTTTTTGGTAACCCACAACAACTGAAAACATATAAGGGTGATTTTGATGCCCCACAAAAAATAAAAAAATACAAGGGACGAATTTAGATGTTCAACAATGAAGAAAAACGCCCATGGGTCTCTGAATTTGCCCAGGTAAGTATAAGTTCACCCAGGCAGTAAATAAAACACCCAAAGGTTCGTAAATTCACCCAGGCAGTAAATAAAACACCCAGAGGTCCGTAAATTCACCCAGGTAACTACAAATTCTCCCAAGCAATGGGAGAATGCTTTGGATGGGTGCTATAGGATAAAAAATATGCTTCAACGAAATATGATTAGATTACTGTAACTCATAACAAAGATACCCATGAACATAATGCACTAACTCTCAAATATCTTCATTTAAATGGGATTTTTATTATGCTTGGGAGAAAATTACAAAGGGGTGAGCAATACAGAGACTCTGTGTATTGTTACTCACTGACATTACAAAATTGCAGAGGCCAAAGCTTAGAGACACCTTCGCTTAGAGTGAACAAGCACATTAACTCCTACGTCCACCCATTTTCAACCAGACTGCCTTCTTCGAGCTCTAATTTCTGTACTATCGTCCCCCATTTCTCCTTGCATCCCCCCAATTGATGTCTACTTCGCTACAACCTTCATTTTTTTAATGGGTTGCCTTTGGAAGGCCAACCATCACAATGGTTCGTTTCCACTTCCAATTTTTGCCAAAAATACAAAATAAAATAAAAATTACATGTTTACAAAATTTACAAAAGAGTAAGCAACCAAGTGCTTATTACAAAGTTTTGGAGAGGATCCAATTCGGATCACATCTCCCCATTTGCAGGCTTTTGGTCCCCAAAAGATTCAACTCCTTCAATCTTCTTCTCCAATCATCAAGCAAACTCTAACTAAACTCCACAAAAGGGTGCCTTTGTTGTAGGATGGAAGATAAGAGCTGAGTAGGGGATGCCTTTGGTATAACCTCATTGTCAATCCCATGGCTGGAGATGACATTTTTTGCTGCAATAGGTTGTTTTACTACCACTGCAATAGGTTTTTGGACTACCACTGCTCCTTGGGATACAAGTTCCAACAACTCGTCTTTCCCCTTGACCTTGACTCTCCAAGCTTTCTTCTTGGTTGTTTGGTTCTTGGGATGAAGTTCTAGGTGAAGCCTCCAACATTTGGCCTCCCAATGTCCAATCAATCTATAGTACTAGCAATATTTCCTACATGGGCTACTTGGCCTTCTAGAGTTCCAACGATTGCTAGCCTTATGACCCCTTTTCTTGCAACATAAACAAATTATTCCATACCTCTTCAGTTTGTGATGATGCTTTCTAGCTTGGTGTTTACGCCCAAAAGTGTAATGTAATACCCCTTCCTGCAAATGGGTTGCAATGCCTATTTATTTATATACATATACTTAATAATATACTAGATAGGTGGGACCCCCTTATAGATCATGGTGAAAAGGAAACACTTCTCTAATTTGCGTCCATGACGACTTTACTAAGCATATTACAGTTTGAGAAAACACAAGAATTCAAACAAATGTTCGCATGCAATCAATGATGATAAGGGCTGGTAATTTAAAAGTCAAAATAAAGTGACAAGCACTAAGTTATAACTACTATACATCTGGTTTGGCATATGGTTAAAATTCGGATTTCAACTCACACACACTTTGGTTATAACATGTTGCATTCATGGTATTGGTTATGTTATGTGGGAAATAGTTATGGGTTATACAATTGTTCGAGGTCAATTCAATCCTTTCAAATAAGAGACTTGTTACAATTAAAAATGGGGCATGTGATATTATGGTGTTGATGTAAAACTATCGTATAAGAGGGGTTTCGTTTCAATATGACAAAATGGAAGTGACATGTTGGATTTGTATGGTTGATTAATGTGCTTAATGGAGTTTGAATGTATTCCACCCTAGCTATGGTTGATGGAAATTAATGGGAAGGTGGAGAAGCAACGTGCATTTACTGCATGTCGTTCTTACCCTCACCTCGAGCTCACCACCCTCACTTTGTCGCACGTTTGGTTGCTCTAGCTAGTTTGCCTCCATTTCGCTCGGTCGTTGGAGAATAGTGTTGGTCTTTGGTTCTTTTCGGTGCTTTCCTCACAGGTATGGTGACTCTAGCGCTTACATTCACCATTCTAGCCTCACTCTGGATAAAATCTATGTGTTGGCTCTTAGAATTCATATGTAGAGTGCTTGGTTTCTAAAAGATATGGTGGTTGGATGTGTATTATGTCTGTGCAAATGAAATTGGTTCGTGTTTCGAATGTTGCAAGTTGGTTTGTTTAATGCTCCTTCATGTTGAAGTTATTCGGTGGTTGTGCCCAAGATGGATGATGGTTATTATTGCTCCTTGCTATTTATATTTCATGGAAAATTTATTTTGTTTTCACCCATGTGTTATAGCAAGATTTACCTCACCCTATGCAAATTTGCTCAGAAGGCCTTTTTCCATTTCCCTATGCAGACTTGAAGTCCCATTTTGCAAATCCCAGAGCTAAAAAAAAAATATGTTTTCACATATACGCGCCCTAACTATTATACAACATGCGTATATGCTGGTTGCACCACTACAACCCTCGTACATTGGGTTTTGTGCCCAAAATTAAAAATAGTGTCGGGTTTCCATGTCACGTCATGGGATGCATGATCCTTGACCTTCCATATATTGGAAACGTTTTGAATCGGCCCTTTAGTTCCACTTGAAGGCTATAAATGGGCCATATCTGAGCTATGGAAAAGAGGAGAAGAATTCAACTTTGAGAGCAAAGTTACTTTGGAGAAATTATTCACTTCATATTGAGTCTGCATCCCTTTGTCCTTTTAAGTCTGAACACAGTGTTCAACTCCCAAGCTCTTCCCTACTTGATTGAGAATCTCATTGTCTCTCTTACATGAACTTGCCTTTAGTGGAGGCCCAACTAGAAGGGACTTAGTTTCTCGGTTCTGAACCGTGCCAACACAAAAGTTTGTAATTCATTCACTTCTGATGATCACATTTTAATATAAATACTCTTTTCTCATCCAATTAATATCTTGCAAATATTTGAATTGTTATTCCATGAGCGTATTTGTTATTAATGTTGATGGTTTATGCTATTGAATGTGATAACTTTATATATTATCACCATATGCTTGTGTTTCTTGGTTGTTGAGGACAAGTTACAGGTGTATTGCTTTGAGTCAAGTGCTCAACGGTGGACTTCATCGAACGTCTGGACAAGGTAGGCTCTTTATTTTGTCTTGTTAGCATATTTGTTTATATAGCATACCTAGGATTAGAGTTGATTTTTGCAGTCATTTCCGTATGTTGTGGTTTACCCCTTTCCATAGAGAGATTTTCCTCGTAACAAAATTGGCGACCATACTGGGAATATAATCTTCTTTTTGGGGTTTGGAGTGTTTTTCTCCTTTGATTGCTCTCATTTTTATTGAGTTTCTTATCGTCTGATTGCTTGACAACCTCTCTTTATATTGAGTCTGAGTCTCTTGGCTTTATCCTTATCCTGGCGGTGTTTTAACACATATATGCGGGTTTTTACCTGACAGTCGTGTACATACGCATGATGTCCTTCTGCAAAAGGTGCATATACACGACTTTCTCCTGAACAATCACGTACATCATCCTTTTTTGCTTGGTTGTTGAGTTTGATGTTTGCTGGGTAAGTCTTGATGGTTGCTGAGTCTTCTTGGGTCTCTGTTATGATTGTTAAGTGTCTGTGGAATGAGAGGAAACCCTTCTTTGGTTGAATTTTTGAGCGATGCCTTTCTCATCATCCTTTTCATTTGATTGTCCTTGCATCTTGGGTTGGGTGTTTTATTCTTGATATCCTACTTGATTTGTCTCTGTTTACATACAGTAGAATCTTTATATCAAGTTGTTGTTCAGTCCTTGCATTTTCATTCTTTTATATTGAAAATACAAAAATATTAAGAATTTTGCATTGTTGGCATTTGATCTTTTAGGTCCTTATCATTGATCTTACTACATATATAGAAAGATTGCATCTTATTTGGAATTGCATAACTAAATTGAAAATTGGATTTTGAAAAGCTTATCATTTATTGGGAATTGAAGTTAGGACTTTGCATTTTATTTCATATTCATTTATTTTACTTGCTGATTCATAACATCATTAGTTTCATGACCACACCTTTTTTGAGTAAGCAATGCCACTAAAAGAAACGCTGATAATTTAAAATTGATTAGAAACGATTTTATTTTCTAGGGTGCACAAACTAGCTTAAGATTTAGAGCCTTAGAATAGGATTTTGTGAGTAAACTTCTCCAAGGCTATTAAATCAACATATGTGTCTAACTAAGGGAGTGGTGAAATCCATTGTATAGTTGGTGACGTCAAGAGGCTCTGCTTACACTGGAGTTAAGCATGAGGTCACGTGAGGTTGGTTGAGGGGATATCCCCCCAATACCTTCTTAGCGTCAGATATGTTTCTGGAGATCTATTCGTATATGGGGATCTTGTTAGTACCTTTACCTTTGTGAGAGGCACTGCTTTTGAGGTTTCAGGCTTTGTTACCCTGCCCATACAGTAGACCTGAATTATGACTGTTCGCCTACGCATCGGTTATATTGTGGTTGCTTAGTTGCTTGACATAGGTACCACATAGGTTACTTGCAGGGGTTATTCTGCAAGTACCTTGGGTCAAATAAGGGTCAGACAACACACAACCTTTATGGAGGATTACCTCTCTGGGGGGATCTGATCGACTGGTTGTTAAGCCCACGAGGGCTCTTATAGTTGATTCTGATACCTCTGATATTTTGCAAGGAGTCGCAGGCCCCTCTTGGGAGAGGCATACCTACTTTAGGGAGGGAGGCCCCTTTCAACCACTTTATCTTGTTTGTGTGCATATTAGCCTTTTGTTTATTTTATTTTGGTGTGCTCTTTGATTACTAGTTGGCCTTAAGATTTATTTTTTATATCTCGAGTCTTGAGTCATCGTGGAGCCAAACCAATTTCCCCGCATGTCTCACCGCTTGTTACGATTACCACCACATATTGAGTCTTTTCCTTCTAAAAGGCGTAAAGTTATCGAACGTGGTACACACACCTCCACTTACCATACTTGTGATAATACAAGGATGAGTACTAAATCGAGTCAGAAAGATACTAGGAGTCCTTCGACTCCCATACACACTATAGTTAACGATACTCCATCGACACCTTCAACCACAATGGTTGTAGTGCCGGAGGTTCCTATCATCACTCCTATCCGTCCTATAGTGAATGCTCAACCTATAGCCACGAACCCTTTTGGGTCCCTTTTTCACTCGTCGGGCTACAATATTTAGTCCATCCCTATGACCTCTAGCCCTTTTTCCTATGGTATGCCAAATTTCACATTGCAATTTTCATTCTCCATCCCAACATATACTCTGAATAATAGCATTGGACTTGGGGTCATGCCTCCTCCACATACTCCTTTTTCGTTTGGTGGTGCTCATATCCCACAAACGAATCCTACAGTTGGAGGCCTTCCTCCTTTTCAACCCGAGTCTAATCCTGGTCCTAAGGCTCCTTGATGGAGTAGTCAACCTAGTGGACAAGCTACTACTTACGGTCTTTCCTTTACACATACCTCCTCTGTACCGATTCCGACCAACATGTTTGGCATGTTGAATCCACCTTTATCCTCCATATTCACACCCGAAGGAGGTCGGTTTCACATGTTGGGAAACCCCCAGCCTAGAGCCACTCCAGTTGGGGGAAATTTATACAACCCTCATCATAACATTCCTATTGGAATGGTGCCCAATGAACCCCTCATGAATCAATTTAGTGGAGGGTATTACAATCTCAGACAGGGCCATGGTGCATACCAGAACCATGGATGGGCTGCAATTCCCCAACAACAATATTTCCAGGGAGCTTGGGGCTAGATGTTGCAACCCTGTCTCCTTTTTCTGGCCACGCTCAATCTGCCAGAATTGTCTAGATTGATGAATGACCCTGTGCGTCATGATCCGACATGGCCCCCCATCCCCACCAAGCTTCCTTCGGATATTCCAAAATTTGAAGGCAAGACTGGTGAGGATCCTAGTGATCACGTCACTACTTTTCACGTTTGGTTCTCTTCGAACTCCCTTAATGATGATTCTATTCATTTAATATTCTTTCAACGCCCCCTCACGGGGGTCGCCGTGAAATGGTATATAGAGCTACCAGGAGGGACGTACGAAAATTTTAATCAGATGGTTTTAGTCTTCCTCAACCATTTCCAATTGTCGGTTCATTATGATGCTGACATAGAACTTATGTCAGCCTTCCGTCAAGACAAAGCCACCCATATCTCGGATCACATCCAAGAGTGGTGTAGACGAAAGAGGTTGATCAAGGCCTACATACCCTCGAAATTCCTGCTAGAGTGGTTCCTTAAGTCTCTATAGCCTTATATTTCGAAGGATGTTTCTACATCCGGGGTCACATCTAAGGAAGAGGCGATTTTTAAAGCCCAACAGTTAGATATTATATATGCTTAGTCTGGGATGTTATACGAGATTCTTCCAGATGCACCGAGGTCAAACTATGACTCTAGACAAAATATTGGACCTCATGCCGATGACATTGTAGGCTCTCCCAATCTGAAATCTGCAGACTTGGTGACAAGCCAGTTGAGAGATTTGTCTCTAAAACAATTTGTAGGGGGGCCAACTTCATCTGTGTCATCCACTCCCACTCAGTCGGTGGATGTACATTCTGTGCAATCCTCGACCAAACCAAATGGTAACCAACAACCAGGCGGGAATAGAAAGAAAGGACATGGTAACAATAGTAAGGGTGGGAAGTGTTAGAATCCTATATTTCATAGTACCACAGGGTGATCGAATATTCAATAATGTCAGATTGGAAATCATATTGCATTCTGCAAATGATTTCCAAAAGGAAAGGGGAAGTCAAAATACCCCTTGATTGATTAAATTTGATTATTGTTACCTTAGGAAAAAGAACATAGTGTAAAATTGAAAAAAGGTAAGCATAGCGCTACCCATCACATGTTTTTATCCTAAGTTTACTAGTGGAAAAGGCATTTTTTCATATAGTGACTAATTTCCGCACAAGTTGTCAGCAACAACATCCATCAGCGCCCAGATTGACGATCCTCCATGCATTTCAGACCCCACAAACCTTTTTGCCTTTAACGATGGGGGCGGGGGGTCCGGAAAAGTGGTTTTCCCCCTGCCAACCCCACCTAACATGGCACCCTCACAACATTTCGGACCCCCCTCTATCAAATCCTCTTACCATGTACCCCCCCCTCCGGAATCCTTTCAAACCACCACCCGACACCACCACTCTCTCGCCTTTAACATTGTCCACTTTCTCCACTGATACTCTCCCTCTCTCGACTCAACACTTGTCCTCCACTCACGCTCACGTTCACCCTCTAGCCTATCACCTCCTCCACACTTCCGTTCACCCTCCAACCTACCACATCACCTCTTTGACTACTCTTCCTACACATTTAATTCTCCCTCTCACTACACGCCACCTGTCTTCCTCATTCCCTACACATCACCTCCCGCTTATACATCCCCTCACACCACTCCCCACCTGTCCCCTCATTCCTGATACTGTCCACCTTTTTTCCCACACTCCCCATCTCCCTATTGGATACTCATCCCCATGTCATCCTATTTGTGACCAATTACCCTTCCCCGGAACTATAAGCTGTCCCATAACGAGCCCGCGTCGAGCTAGCTGTCCAATTACCACCACCATATCTTCAACTGCAAACCATTTTCTTCCTAAAATTATTCAAGGATATAGATGGAAAAGAAACCAACATGAGAGAATAGTAAGAAGATTATGTGGATTAAAAACACATGGCATGAGGATGCCTGGCAGCAGAAGATCAACAGTCGATCACAGATTCCAGATTCCAATGTAGGATTTTTTCAGAAGTGGCCACAATCAACAGCAAAAACCAACCACACATCAGAAATTAAATGACAGATCCTCAACAACCTCCATCAAATCAAGCACCAGAAATCTGAGCAGATCTACATGATCCCTATACTTTTGTAATTAGATATATAGTTAGATAAAATAAATCTTGCTAATTTATGACAGGAGCCATTTGTAAACAACTTATAAATACTTCTCATTTTGAAGTATTGTGGGTTGGGACCTATTAGTAGGATAGGACAAATATTGTAAAGAAAGCTCGCAAAGCCTTCTTTAATCAAATTTCATTAATACAAGACAAGTTGTTTCAGGATTCATGCGACATAGCTATGTGGTGAAGTGTCTCTTTTGTACTATGTTTTCTTTGTTTGACATATTAGTTTCTTTCTAAATTATCTTACAGAAGGTTAAAGAACATAATATGTTGAAAGATACACTTTGTTTCTCACTGTGGATAATTTAAATATTTTCCTATGATATTTAGTGGTAGAATTCTTAATCCCTCTCTTGCTCAAATTGATCATGTCTCTTTCTCCTATTTCATTTCACCCAAATTTACCAGATCCAGTAGTATGTCTACCTTTCCCTGTTTCACTTGAGCTTGATGTTTCTGCAGATTGATCACCCAAGCCTCTTTGACTCCATTGCTCAATGGCCCTCCCTTGTTGTTCCAACCAAACAATTCAAAAACCAAATCCTGTACTTTCATAACTAGCTTAAAATTCCCAGCAAACAAAGCTAAATCTTACAGAGAGATCCCTCTCTAAGTATAGAAGGGCTATATCCTAGACTCCAAAGTGGTTTTTTAGTTACATCTACCCATTTCTTTCTCAGCCTTAAGAAATTACAGAGTGTTAACATAGTGGCGACCATACTGAGGAACTTGTTCCTCAGAATAACATATCAAGTTCCAGATTTGATTACTGATGGTGGACAGTGATCAGACAGAAGAAGGTTGAATCATCCACTTGGATACTCCAACCAACTCCAATTAAGTTTCAATTCAAAGACTCCACTGGAGGAAGAACCTGAAACATGACCAGACAATCTGAAAAGATCAGATATACAAGTTGGAATTTTATCCAAGACATAATAGGATTTATTTTTAATTATTTCTTCTCTTTTTATGATCATGGTTAAGACCATACTATTGAAACTTGTGTTGTTCATGTTCAACCTGATGAGCCTCAAGAGATTAATCCTAATTTTATAGTTCTTGTACATACTCCTACACCTGTAAAAATTCCAGATAGATACAAGCCTCTTGTCTTACCTCCTATACTCCATGATTTCCTTGCAAATTATGACAAATATCTTCCTAGATTTGATGGAGAATATGGTAACATCACTACTAAAAAACACATTCAGGGTTTTGAAAATTTTCTTGACCTTTTTGAGGTGGAAGAAGATGACGTCTGTATTAGGATTTTTTCTTTATCTTTGTAAGGTAGAGCTAAGGAATGGTTCAAAAATATGTCAGTTGCAAACATCTGTGATTTCAATCACTTTGTGAAAGTCTTCCTTAATAAATGGGTGATCAAGAGGAATATTTTTCTCATTTTAGAAGAATATGATCATTTGAAAAGACAACCAAGAGAAACAGTGCAACACTTTTAAGCTAGGTTCAATCAAGTTTACCATTCAATGCCTGATGATATAAGACCACCTCCTCGTTTATCTTTCTTATACTACTTGAATTCCTTTGATCTAGAGATGGCATTTCAATTGAAAGAAAGGAACACTACAACACTCAAGGAAATGAAGGATAGTGCAATAAGTGTGGAAGCTAATTTGCCGATCAAAAGGTCAAAGCTGAAGGAAAAATAAAGGAAGAACATAGAAAAGGAGCATCTAACATCTATAGAAGTGAAACTAGATATTCTGGCAAGCACAATGAAAGAGATAATGCAAAAGGTTATCATGAGAGATGAACTTGTTGTTTGAAAACACCATGTTCCATTAGTTTCAGAAAAAGAAAGGGTCATTGTTCCTAATCATTTTGCTGCTTATCCTTGGTATCATAGATCAGAGAAGGATTATTTTATGTATTCAATCCACACCATGGATAAAGATGAAACTCAAAATCATTTTGTAGAGGAGCAATTGGTTGATCTAATGTGTATGCTTGATGACATTTCTTATGTGGATGATCTACCCAAATATGATCAATATGATGATGACTACATCAAAGTTGACTCTTCAAAGAAATCAACAACATATTTTTGGGAGGAAGAAGCTCAGTTACAGCTCAAATATGACAATCATCCTGTGCATATTAATTATGACAGCAATGATGAAAATATAGAAAATCTCAAAGTAAGTGGAAAGTCTTTGCCCTTATGCTTCTCTTCATTTCAATTTCTGAGAGAAAATTATAAGCAAGTTGTGAGTAGTAGGGATGGAGAATGTTCTAATGAATCAGTTGAGGATGTCATTGATGACATGGAAGCTATTCTTGCTCCAATATTGTAGCCCCCGAGTTACATTGATTTTTAAACTACAGATGAATTGATACAATATAATTTTGTACCATTAAGCTTTAATTCATTTCAGTTTTTGAAAAAGAATCTTGATCATGTACTAAATGATAAGCACATAGAAAATCATGAAGTTTCATTGGAACCAATGCAACAATCATCCCAGTTTCTACATGATCCAATAACTGATGTTTTGGATGATCTGTGTAGTCAAAGTCTTGTTCCATTGGCTAGCTATGAACTTAAAAGCAATTATGATATAGACTTGATTAAGCAACCAATTTCATGGTTTTGTTCAGCAGGAGTCTCATTTCATGGTGTTGGGATCTAAAGATGTCCTAAAAACAGCCTTGGTCTGACATTAATTTTATCAACCGAGGATTCATCTTTTCTCTCAAGAGTGTCAACAAAGTTTATGCAGATAGTCATAGAGGTTTAAATCATGTAGTTAGTTTAGCTACAAAAAATATGAGTCTATCTAAATTACTGCAATAATCAAGTTCACATTGACTAAAAACTCTGAAACTAATAACTCAATCAACATAAATATATTCTGAGCAGAAACAAACCATAAATCAAAGCATCAATCAATTTACTGGATTCATTCATCTATCTGAGAAACAACAATTTAGTCTACAAAGACACTTAATGAATCAATCTCTCAATGATTAATTAATCTATTGGAAAGGAACAATGATCTACTGAATATTTAAGAAGGAACAACAAATGCAAATCAAACGAAAGGAACAACAAATGCGAATTTAATAAAAGGAACAACAAATGCGAATTTAAATGAAAGGAATTCACAAGCGATAAATTGACAACAAATGGGAATGGAACAACAATCGATAATCTCCAAATGGAACATCTACTCTTTGCAAATGGAACAACATAACCAATTCAAAAAATAATCAACACATTAACGAGTCTATCTTAACTGTTGAAAGGAAATATCAATTCACAGAACTATAACATAATTGATAAGATTACAGATGAGATAGTAGCTCCTGTCGACTGGGCCCATGGTCTTCAGAAGATACTACTACGAAAAACTCAGTACACATAAATGATCAAAACGCTTGAAGCTTCCATTAATTCCATAATTGATAAGTCATTTACAATGGGATTGTTGTACAAAGTATCAACAATTAAGAGGTTTGAATTCTTGTTATCTCTCTATCTTTCACTATTCTTTATATATTACAATGAGATAAATAAATTAAGCTATCATGAGGATCGAGAGATCCTCGGGATTGCTTTTACTATTTATGAATATTGCAAGATAAAAAGTCAATCTTCCTTTGAACCGTTTTGTGCCTAATTTCTTCGATCTTCAATGGCCTGTGCATATTCATGATCTTCTTAATTATCTTTAGTTAACAACAATTTTCCATTTATGCATAAAATCAAAACAATTCAAACCAAAGTTCAAAAAATATCTAATATCATTTAATATTATTTCCTAAGAGCTTTTTAACCATTTTCTTCCCTAATTACTTCAAATTAATAGAAAAGTCAACAAAGAATATATAACAAACCAATGTAACAAGGAAAATATGTATACCTTTTTCTCAACCCAACATACCCCCCAACTTACCTTTTTGCATGTCCTCATGCAACAAGAGAGTTTATATGCAAAGCAGTGATATTGAAGGTGGAGAGGTCTCTTCTCTAGGTCTTCAAAACCCGTGCTTACCTTTAAGCTCTTCAAAAGAAGCATATTCCCTTTTCTTACACATTTCATAAACACTCTGATAACCCTCTGGAGGATACCAAATAATGGGGGGACTGTACCTGCATCCAATCCAGGAAGGCCCTTCTTCCATGAACATTGTGTCATACCTCTCTAACCTGAGAGCAGCTGCTTGAAAATTCCTAAAACCAAAAGGTTCCCTATTCTTGACTTCATTTGAAGAGACACTCCATCTTAATTTGGTAGTAGAAAGGGATTCTTCTTTAATTTTTCCAAAATACTGTAGCCTTGAATGTACAACATGTCTATGGATGGGAGCTAAAGATTCCACAACCTTCTCCCTCTTCATGAATTCTCTATGTTGCATAATGGTATCAAAGGGTTTAGGAGGTTCCCCTCTGATCCATAGGTCTAGTGCATTCTCCCTTTTCATGAAGACCTTATGTTCTTTGGCCCACCTAAGTTGATTTTTGGCAAAAGACAAAAAGGCCTGAAACTGGATATCCCTAGTGAATGGATTGGGGTTCTAATCTCTGTTTTCTTCTAGAATGAAATTGTGAAGATATAGTTCACACAACAAGTATTGTACTACATCCTCTTGTTCTTTAAAGCATGAAACAAAATTAGAGACAGTGGTAAACTCAAAATGTGTGCCTGCCCTAATGACTTTTACTTTTAATAACATATAACATTCTAATAGAAATAGGGCATAGTTAGTAGCAGGGGCCATGCAAGCTAATATATCAGAATAAATGGAGCAAACACTTTTGATTTGCTCAAAATCTCTATCAAGCTAACCCTGCACCTTCTTTACCTTTTCTTTAGCTCTGATGAGCTCAACAAAGGTTTCATTCTTAGTTGTTGACATGGATTAGAGTTTTCTGACAACTTTCTAATGTTCTGTCACTGTCACCATTTCATTTTGACATTGGGTTAGGGTTTGTTGGGATTGTTCCAATTCTGCCTCCAACCTTCTAATAGCGACATCCCGTTCAGGGGAATGAAATACTTCTTCAGTCTGAAAAACTATTTCTATTGTTGCTGGAGAATCTGTCTGAGTTTCTATTTCAACTGATTCCAAAGGAGCATAAAAATATGTTTGTGTTTCAACATAATTAGTGTGAATTTCCCTTCTAGGGAGTTGATTTCTTCCCTGTACTCTAGCCCTCTTAGATTTCTTCTTCTTATGCGCTTTGTCAGATTGTTCCAGCTGCTTCTTAAGTTGTCTAATTGTTTCTTTCAATCTTCCAACCTTTTGTTTTAATACCTTTATTTTCTTGACCCTCTTCCTCAATGTCTTGTTTTCATGTTCTAGTTTTCTGATTCCATTATTGCCTTTTTTTGTTGTTTCTTTCTATCCAAGGGGAATTTCAAGGTCTTACCCACCTTGATCAATTGGTAATTGATTCCTTGTATCTTATGGGTGCTCTGGTTTCTCTAAAGGATTGTTCTCATTGAATTGAGGTTCTGGTTGTTTTTATCCCTTAGGAGATGGCATCTCCATATCAGGAAGATCAAAGACAAGATTTGAAGGAGAAGAAGTTGGAGCTTGGGGTTCTTCTTTCCTGTCTGCATCTTCAGTAAGTGATATCCCCAAATTTCCCAACACTTGGGCCATCTCCTCTTCATAACTTCCAAAGAAATCATCCTTCTATCCTACAGGGCTTTCATGTGATGGCTCTTTTGTTTGTACAATTTCTTCAGTGTTTTCAGTTTGTGTTGTCTCTTTATCCTTTCTTCTTTTTACAGAGGAGGTTTCAGGAACAAAAATTGTTCTCTGTATTTTCCCCTTTGATGTTCCTTCTTGCATGCTCTGAGTTTATTCCAATTGAATAATGTCTATTTCTATTTCAGGTTGGGGGGTTGGTATTTTGGCATTATCTCCCTCTTTCTTGGTTTCCTCAATTTCTTGTGGAGGAATTTCATGGTAGACTTCAGGTTTCTCAATTTGCAGGGGTCTATCGAGCTCAATTAAGTCCCCCCACATTATTTGTGGATGATTGAAGGCCCTATCTACTATCAATTTTACTAACCCGTGATGACTGATTACATTAGCAGGGTATTTGGCTTTTTGGGTTCTTCCAGTGACTTCATGCAACATGTTATTCAGAAAGAATGGTAGATTTAAAACTAACTATTGTTTTAATACTCCCAACAACTTGAGGTGGCGAGGTCTCACCACATCGTATCATTCTTTGCATGTGATATATCTCTGCATCATGCCTGCTAGCTCCCTCCATGGTTCACTAAGACCAGTGGGGTTGAGGCCTTTTCCTTTCTTGTCGAACTCCTCCCCTGGTTCTACAAAGGACTCCACAACTTCCTTGAGTGCTATGTATTTACCAGTCCATTGTATTCCTTTATTTGCGAGGCCTGTTACCTCGACTATAATGGCACCAATAACTAGTATTTGTATGCCCCAAACTACTGAGACTCCCCCCTGTAAATTTTGGAAGAATTCTAGCATGGCATTTATATCGAATCCCTGTAGTCTGTTAGAGTATTGCATCCACCCTATATGGTGTATAATTTACCTTGCTTGGTGAGTTACTTGCAGCAATGTAGGCTTGCGACGAATGCTTCGAACACTCATATCTTCTGTAAACAAGTTAGGACAACTATCGTTCCCAACTGCAAAACTAGTTAGACCAGCCTGTGAAAGAAAATTACTAGAAATGGTAAAAATTACAGAACAACAATGGTATATAGAAATACAATTTTTCCTATTATCTGTAATCATTATGGCTTATTGATAATCGTGTGGAATGTCCACCCCCCGATGAATGAAAAGGTTGACCTCAATCGATGGTATGTGTGAACGTAATGATGGCGGTCAGTCAAGTGAGGGATAATTATTATGTTGTCGCCATTGGGAGAACAACCATTAATAACTTTCAAAGCAATTTAATGTTAATCATGAATGATAATCACACCTTTTGTGGAAAGTACAAGTCCAAATACCAATATTCAATTTGCTAAGGAAGAATATTCCTAGTATTCCTAATATGTTCACATTTTATAAATATACCACGTGTCATAATTTTGTTACTTTCCCTTGTGTTGAATATAGCCAGAATGATAGCCTCTTTTTTTAAGAAAGGAAGTCTATGAACACAATAAAAACTTAGCATATTAAGATAAACTTCAGTACCACAGGCAGAGCCACTACTACCAGCAGGCGTCCATAGCCTCGACAGGGTTGCCTTTTAACCCATAGATGAGCCAGTATCCTCAATAAATAGTTTGAATAGTCTTTTCCCAAAAAGGCCACTATCCTGGTTTGGTAGCTAGATAACAACAATGCCACTCACTAGATCATAACAAAGTGAACAAGCCGGCTCGTGATGAGACCTCTTGTCTTTTGACCCTAAATTCCAAAGGCCATTTAATGCAACTGGTGTTAGTGAAATCTATTTGACATAGCTAAATTTAGTTATCTGTCACTATAATTGGCAATTCGGTTCTTTTGACCAGACTCCTATTGAATTGGCGGATTAAGCACTTTTTGTTTTATCTAGCACCCAATGGAAATATATTTATACATGATGCAAAACACCTCACAACCATACGATATGACCATAAACCCAACGGAAAACACTCCTGACACCGTTTTTGTACTTACCATAGTATTTCCGCTTCCATACACTGATGGACACGTAACCCTCAGTGGAAATCACAAAAGTGCATTGAAGTTGAACCCTCCATTTTCCGTTGTAATCTGGACGTCGATTCTTTATGGTTGGACTTCGCTCAGATCTCGATCATCCATCTTCTGGATGATTGACACTGTCGATCCTTGTTCTCCTCGAGTTCTGCTTTGCTTTCCACCATTAACCCGATATTTACAGAATGAAAATACCAATTCATTACAGTATTGTTTCGATTCCAAGGATCCTTAAATCAGATCATATATATTCCATCAATGAGAACAAAGATATCGTAATCATATACAGATGAATAGGCTTCTCACACATAAGAATGTTGCACAATAGAAAGAAACTTTATTAATGAATTGTCCTCATTTTTGTTTCTCTCTTTCTCTCCTCTGCAACTCTCCTGCACACTCTCTGCGCACCTCTACACACACCCCCTATCTTCTGTTTTCCTCTATTTCTAATCACATTTAACAAACCACGCCTATTTTTAGGCATTCTCCTATTTTTAGAAAAACTAATCCCTACTTTTATTCAACACTTAGAACAGGTGGCTCAGTCTCCTCGCAGGGAGCTGTTTGATAGCTATCTGTTCCAGATCTATCTCTAATTTTGACAACAAGGCTGTCTACCTAGATTAATGAAGTATAGGTTTGTTTAACCTATTGTTCACTCAAACTCAAAATGATGTTCTAGATCACAACATGTGACCACTCCACCATGAAGTCGAACTAATGCTCCTGCATCACCATTGCCCTGGTGTGATATCCATAGTGGGAATGTCACTTATGTTAATCTCTTTTGATCATGGTAGGTTGTCTCACAATGAGACCCTCTATCCTTTTTGGGAGAATGTTATTTTCTTTATTTATATTTATTATTATTTTATTATTTATTTATTATTTATTATTATTTTTATTTTTAGGCTTTATTAAGGGAGGCTCATCTACTCCTTAAGAGTGTGGGATGGTGTAAGAAGTGTAATAATTCAAAGTAAAAATGTGCCTTAGACTCCTTATTATGATGTGACGACAAATTATCATTCAAGTATATATATATATATATATATATATATATATATATATATATATATGGGAAAGAAACGAATTATGGTGGTTAAGGATTATGAACAATATTAAGATAATTCGGAAAAATCAATCCATAAACAATTTGATAAGGTATGCTAGATATTCCTCAAAAATAAAATGACAAATCGTTACCATGATGATTAGAAGTGATGCTGTTGAAAATTAGTTAGTGAAGTTCATACTCAAAGGAGTGGCTAAACATATCAGAAGCACGTGTTGTTGGTGGAAACAAAAATCGTTACTTTCAAGGGAAATGGACAACAACAAGAACAAACACAAAAGGAACAACATATGTTTCTTTCGAATGAACCGTGCTACCCGAAAAAAGGAACGACAATCGCGGAAAAGGGAATGACAGCTATTACGTTCAAATGAGCGACACTACCTGCAAAGGGAACAACAATCACAACAAAGGGAATGACAACTGTTACGTTCGAATGAACGACACTACCCGAAAAGGGAACAAAAATCAAAACAAAGGGAACGACAATTGTTACGTTCAAATGAACATGTTCAAATTTAACCATCTAATTAAGTAATTGGGTACCTCCCGCAGAAATTTTTAGCGAATCTAGGATTGATTAGTGATTACCTAAATTCATTTAATTTTTACGGGTAGGTTTATTCAATGATGAGAGGAATACAATATATTGGATGGTTTACAGTGTCATACATTCATTTCTATTTACTACAGTTACAATCATGCATTCTTTTAGTGCAATCGCCTGACTTTTTTCTGTGGAACATGATATATTCATATCCTGTATAAAACAAGGTTTATATATGATGGATTTTTCAAAGTGAAACAAGAGAAATTTTAAGTTTAAATAAGGAACAGAAAAGAGTGATAATTATATTTCATTACAGTCATATTTTCTAGTTTTTGTTCTCCAAAGCTCTTTATAGTGACTTTCCTAGAAAGTAAAAACCTAAAACTCAATAAAATATTTAAAGAAAAATATATAAAATATGTACAGTGTTGGAAAGACAACAATTTCATGGAGTTGAAGCTGATGGGTTACCTTCCCATCCAGCTAAAATCTGAATAGTAGGATCATTACTTACTTCTTGGAAAAAGGATTCTTTTGAAAGCGGCCAATGGTAAAGTCGTAGCCGATGTCCATTTACCAAAAAAGGAGAGCCAGACCTATCGATGGTAGCTAAAGTGACAGTGCCATTATCATGGACTTCTTTGATTTCATACTGTCCTAGCCACCTTGTCTGCAATCTTCCAGGAAAATCCTAAAATATGGAATCATAGAGAAGCGCCCAATCACCTTTCTGGAAGGATTTCTTTTTGATATGCTTGTTGTGCCAGCTGGCTCTCTGTTGTTGAATAAAAACTACGTGTTGAAGAGAAAAAAAGCATGCTTCATCTAACTCATTGAGCTGCTGTAAGCGTTGCATGTGTGCTTCCATAAGATCCAGTCCAATTTCCTAGGCCATTCTTAGAGTCTTGATCTCAAATTCAATTGGAAAGATAGGATCTTTGCCAAAGACTAGGTGATAAGGAGAGTAGCCAGTAGTGTTACACCATGTTGTGCGATAGGCCCATAAGGCATTTGGAAGATTGACTTCCCAATTTTGACGGTTTGTTGAAATTGTTTTTGTCAAGATTTCCTCCAAGAATTTATTGGTACTCTCCACTTGTCCGTTTTCCCGTGGGTGGTATGGGGAGGTAACCCTGTGTTTAATGTGATAATTGCATAGAGTGGCCGAGATTTTATGTGTTGTAAATTGCGACCCTCCATCCGTGATTACTTCCCTGGGTAATCCATAGCGTACAAATAGTTCAAAGAGGAATTTAATGACTGCTTCCTCAGTTGCGTTTGGCAAGGCCAATGCTTCTACCCACTTGGTCATATAGTTTGTTGCAACTAGTATATAAGATTTTTGGTTTGATTTTGGGTTGAAGGGGCCAAAAAAATCCAGTGCCCATCTCTCGAAAGGTTCCATCACCACTTGTGGTTGTAAGGGAATTTCATTAGCTTGGCCTGGTTGGCCCATCCTCTGACAGCTGTCACAGGCCTGAACATACTTATTTGCATCTTTGAATATTGAGGGCCAATAATATCCCATATGTAAAACCTTATGCCTAGTTCTGCAGTCTGCAAAATGCCCGCCACAAGGCTCATCATGACACGCCTTCAAAACATCGTGAATTTCATCATCTCTGATACATCTTCGTATCTGAAGATCAGACATCTTCGTATCTGAAGATCAGACCCTGTGTGGAAAAGATATCCACCAATCCAGGTGAACTGTGCACTGTGCTGAACGATTAATTTCCTTTCTCTTGATGACAGGTGTGCTGGTAATTTACCACCTGCCAGATAATTCGCCACATCTGCATAACAAGGCATCTTAATAGTCATAATGAATAGGTGTTTGTCTGGAAATTGGTCTTCGACTGTCAAAGAGTTATTTGTTTTGGGTACAAGAGACAAGAAATCTGCAACAAGATTCTCTCTTCCCAGCCGATCCTTAATGATGATGTTGAATTCCTGTAACAACAACAACCACCAAGTAACCCATCCATTAGAAATTGGTTTGTTAGCTAAATATCTAATAGCAGAGTGATCAATATACAGAACCACTGAATAGCCTGTTATATAGTGTCGAAATTTATTAATAGCATTAATAACAATTAAAAATTCCTTTTATGTTAGTGTAATTTAATTCGGCAGGAGTAATATTTTTGCTAATAAAATAAATAGCGTAAGGTTTATTGTCTTCTTCTTGTCCAACGACAACGCCTATAGCGATATCCGATGCATCTGAAGAGATGTGAAATGGTAATTTCCAGTTTGGTCCTCTCAGCATTGGTGCTGTTGAAACTAACCTTTTAAGCTCTACAAATGCAACATCACACTTATCAGACCACTGAAATTCCACATTACCAGTTAAAGCATGTAAAGGTGCATCTATTCTTGAACATTTTTCTATGAATTTGCGATAATATCATGCACAACTAAGGAAACTACGTACCGCAGTTTGTGTACAAGGTGTAGGCAAATTAAGGATTACCTCTATTTTTGCTGGGTCTACCTTGATTCCATCTGCAAAAACATAGTGTCCTAGTACCACACCTTCAGTCATCATCATATGACATTTCTCATGACTCAAACATAGCTTGGTAGCAATGCATCATTCTAGTACCTTCTCTATATTTCTTAAAGCTTGATCAAAGTCAGTGCCATAAGGGGTAAAATCGTCCATGTAAACTTCAAGTCCTTCATTAATTAAATAAGAAAATATTCTTAAAATAACTCTCTGGAATGTATTTGGAGCATTACATAATCCAAAAGGAAATAATAGATATGCAAAGGTACCCCAAGGACATGTAAATGTAGTTTTATCCTGGTCTTCCAGAGCAATATGAATCCGATTATAACCGCTATATCCATCTAGGAAGGAGAAAAACTGCTTCCATGCTAAAGTGTCAAGGATCTGATTTATTGAGTTCTCTGTATTATACACAAATTCACCATTGCTTCCTTCTGGGTAGATTTATTGAGTTCTCTGTATTATACACAGATTCACCACTCACCATTCTTTTTAGGGATGATTACTAGTAGAGAGACCCACTGGCTGTTTGAAATAGGATATATGAAATCTACATCCAACAGTTTCTATAACTCTTCTTTGACAATGTCCTTGAGATGAGGGTTTAATCTTCATTGGAGATGTCGGATGGGTTGGACATCTTTTTAAATATAGATATGATGTGTTCATAGTTGGGGATCAATTCCCTTCATGTCCGAATACTCCCAAGAAAAACCATGTTGGTATTTAGAAAGGATCTGAATCAATTTTTGTTGTTGTTGTTCATTCAAATTGGCATTAATATTCAAAAATATTCCTGGTGAGATTTCAACTGTAATGTTGTTATGGACAACAGTAGTGAGAATCTGTTGCTCCATCAATTCCTCCAAAGGATCTCCCCGTGCTTCATTATCTAAAACAACTTTTAGAATTTGACATGTTGGGTTGCCTATAACAGTTGGGCTATTAATGAAGCTGCTGATCACATCATCTTCTAGTTGGTTTTTGAGCCCAAGAGCTTCTTCTAGTGTGAGAGGAGATCGTAGGTTTTCTTCTGGATATTTAGGTGGTTGCAACTGCTGATGTATGATAGGTAGATTTGGTTTAGCTGGAGGATACAATATAAGGTTCTTTATAGCACTTCCTCTATCAATCATCATGTTTTCTGTGTGACATCCTATGTATGCATCTTCCGTTGCTAGCCACGGTCGTCCTAATATTAACGGGTCTCCATCTAGTCTACTTCTTAGGTTGATAACTAGGAAATTAGCTGGGTACTCCCAAGAGTCGACCGATATTGCTATGTCTTGTAATGTGCCTATTAGTTTAACCACTGATATTGTTTCAAGATAAATCCATGAGTGTGAACACAAACCAATCTCCCTAGATCCACCTGGATCTAGAACAAAACAGGACAGAATAATACACTTTCCCTAGATTTTAACTGTTGAATGAACTAGGAGGCAAGAATCATGTACATACCTTATGATCGCTTCCTTGGGTATTTGTTGTTCCAAGCTTCGCTCCAATGCTCTTGTATCGTCCAGACCACAACAAAACAAACCAATCGAAGTGAAGACAATTCAATATATTCAACAATTAATCCATGTATATGATCAAGGAGTTATACAATAAAGTGACATTAGCTTTATGGGAAAGGGACATATTACTGTATTATATTGATTGAAAATGAAACTTACAACCTAAGCCTTGATGTTGCAAATCTCCTTTCGATGGCCCCTAGCTCTGACACACACACTTTCTCATGCATGAAGAAAATCAACCACTTTTGATAACCTTGCTGGTGTCTCTAGCTGCTGTAGCATCAGTCCTTCATACAATCTTCCACTAGTTCTCCAATCAATCTCTTGCTAGTTTGCTTCTAACCTTTTCCATGAGCATCCTCCTCAATATATAGGAGAAAATAGATTAGTTACTTGGATATGAATGATGCCAAGATATCAGGAAAACCAGTACTTAGATAACCATTCGAATGCCAATCTTCTAGAAGATTCCCTTCTAGAAGATTCAAGAATTTTATCTTTTTCCTTCCTTTAGAAGATGTTTGCACCCTGACAGTTAGGTACAGTGCGAACCTCTTGCACCCCAGCTTAATGCAGCCTGCGAGAATCATGCATTCTCGCAGGCAAATATATAGGTAGCCTGCGAACCTCCCTTAAAAATATGATTTTTGGAAACAGACAAAAGTAACTTTTCTCAGGAAAGTGTTCTAGTGAAGAGCCTGATTTCTCCATCATCATTATATTATCATGATGACCAAAATTATGGATAACAAATATGTCATCCAATTCTAACATAGTTGAAGTAGGTTCGAAGGAGGTGATACCCAGGAAATTATAGGTCTCGGTGGTCAGAATATTGATGGCTGCCCCCACATCCACCAGTGTATTTGCAAAAAAAAAAACCATGTATCTGAACCATTACCACAAGATTCTCTGGGTCTATGTACTTGACTGGCTCCTGCTTTCCTAGAATAAGATCAAACAAAGTTCCTACCACGTGAATAGTTGAGAGATTCTTAGTTTTCCTTCTGGGCTTCTTCCCACATAATTCTTTAATTGTTTTTGCATAAATAAGAATATCTTGTAAATCCTGTAGGAGTGGAATTTTAACACATAGATTCTTTAGTCCCCCAACAATATAAAAGTTAGGATATATGGCTGGTTTTGCTATCATTAGCCTCTCGGGAAACAAGGGAGGAGAAATTACGTCTTTGTCAGGATTTTGTCGCTTGACTTTGTTTTCCCCCTGTTCTGTTTCTTCTGTTATGACCACAGTCGATGGTTTTGTTGTTGGTTGTCTATCATTCTCATTCTCCTATTCTTGATGAATGTCACTTTTCTCAAGAGAAATTACATGCCCTAATCTCAATCGGAGTTCGTTGCACCCTATAGAGTTTGTTTCACCCTCCAAATTATTGACAATTTGAACAAGCTAGACTAGTCTGCTATTAGGATTCGAGTTGGGTTGAGCTGGTAATTGAGGGCGCATTTGAGGTTGGGGATTTCGGTGCAATTGAAGTGTAGCTTGTAAAGTGGGTTGAGCTTGAGGAACCATTCCCATAGGTTGATTGGTCGGTCCCATGGGGCGCTAGCAGTTTTGAGTCCAATTGGGAGCTTGGGAAGCTGTGCTAGTCCAATATGAAGGATAGGGGCTATTATTTGAATTCTACCAAAATGGGGTAGAGTATTGTGAGTTAGGCCAAATAGGATTGGCAACTGGTTGATTTGGCCAGGGTGCAGTAGGATATTGTTGGGACAGCCAGGTGGGTTAGCAAATGGTTGGCCCTGCCATGTGTTTCCAGAATTATGCTACTGATTATACTATCCAAGAAATAAATAAGAAGGATCTTGTAGTGTAACTAGGGGGCGAGCCTTCCACTAACGACGATGAGCCATCAGATAAAATGGTTTTGTTTCCTCTTCTGCTTCTTTAAAGCCAGATTTTAGTCCTGAGAGTGATGGACATTGCTCTGTCACATGGTCTTTGGCACAGATGGTGTAGGTCTGAACCATGTCCAAGGGGCACTCCCTTGAACCATGTTTCCTCCTACACCATGGGAAAAATATAGCCAACGAATGTTATGCTTCCACTTGTTTCTGTTTAACTTGCAAAACATCCAACTGTGTAGTCAGAGTACCCAAAATGTCTATTTTAAAATTTTCTAAAAGATTACCAATTTCTGCTTGGGTGACACTCCCGCTAGTAATGTTGCTACTTTTGGTGATGGGGGCTTGTATTCCCGATCTGGTTCGTGTACTACCGCATAAACACTTGATACACAATTGGACAATTTCATCATACGTTTCTTGATAAATATCTCCTTTTCCCATCAAATTCAATGTTTCTACCCATTCATCCTTCATACATTTTATTAGAGTGGCTTTAAGTACCATAAGGTGATATCTGTAGGTTATATTGAAACCTTTCAACATATTCTTCTAGTGTTTCATTTTCTTTTGCAATCATTTTAAAGATTTCATCCTTTAAATCCCTGGTTCTACAATAGTGTTGATATTTCGTAAGGAAGGCTTGTTTCATTTCATCCCATGAATTTATAGTTCCTCCCCCTAGTCCCATAAACCATCGTAAAGCTACTCCTTTCAAAGTGGAAGGAAATAACTTTAGTTTTTGGCGTTCAGAGGTATAGTCATAGCCTCTACACAGGGCATCAAACTCGAATAATAACACGTCAGGGTCCTCTGAGATCAATCCATTGAAAGTTGGAAGGTTATGTGGTGGAATGGATTTCATTGGAGCATTAGCAACCAGATCAACTATGGGATACTCCAAAGTGGAAGTCTGGGGTCACGACTGATTTCATTGTACCATTTGGTTGAAAATGTGCCAATAACCTTCAGGGATTTCTTGGTCTGGGTGTTCTATTCGAGGTGATTGATTACTTGGTCCCTTAGGAGATTTTATCATGCTACCTATGTCTGGGATTTAAGGTGTTCCTTCTCCTGCCAAAATCATAAGAGATCCAGGTTCAGGTGGTTGTGGGTTTGCCTCAGCAATTCCACTGGTCTCCCCTTATCCTTCTCTCAAATTATAAGAATTTCCCTTGCCTAAAGGACTGAAAAGTGGAGTATGTGTATTTTGGAAACTCTGTTCAGTTCCTTTGGTTCCACTATGAACCTCAACATGAGTTGCAGTTGGTGAATTTGTTGCTGAGGGACTCAGGTAGAACCTTTTCGAGGTCCAACCAAGGCTTGAGATTCAACTTTTTAGATAATTTCATCTATAAAAGTGCTCCTTCCAGGGGGCACTGAGCCCTGGGATTTTTTAGTTTTTGGTAAGGGTTTTTGTTTTTCAGTTTCTTTCTTCTTAGTCATACACACTGGCACAAATTATATGCATCTATATAACCTCTATGCATCAGCTGAAGGTGGGTGTTGGCACAAGCATTTTACTTGTTGCCTACGTAGGTTCTTACCTTCTGTTTTCAATACCTCATCCTTCAGAGACACAACCTATACTATCTTTGACATTCTCCTTGACAACGACGCCAAAATGTTGGGCTCTAAAGATGTCCTAAAAACAACCTTAGTCTGACATTAATTTTAGTAACCGAGGATTGATCTTTTCTCTCAAGAGTGTCAGAAAAATTTATGCAGATAGTCATAGAGGTTTAAATCGTGTAGATAGTTCAGCTACAACAAATTTGAGTCTATCTAAATTACTTCAATAATCAAGTTCTTCACACATTGACTAAAAACTATGAAACTAATAACTTAATCAAAAGAAATATATTCTGAGAAGAAACACACCATAAGTCAAAGCATCAATCAATTTACTGAATTCATTCATCTATCTAAGAAACAACAATTTAATCTATGAAAACACTTAATGAATCAATCTCTCAATGATTAATTAATCTATTGGAAAGGAACAACGATCTACTGAATATTTAAGAAGGAACAACAAATGTGAATTAAACGAAAGGAACATCAAATGCAAATCTAATAAAAGGAACAACAAATGCGAATTTAAATGAAAGGAATTCACAAGTGATAAATTGACAACAAATGGAAATGGAACAACAATCGATAATCTCCAAATGGAACATCTACTCTCTGCAAATGGAACAACATAACCAATTCATAAAAGAATCAACACATTAACGAGTATATATTAATTGTTGAAAGGAAATATCGAATCACAGAACTATAACATAATTGATAAGATTACAAATGAGACAGTATCTCTTGTCAACTACGCCCACGGTCTTCAAAAGATACTGATACGAAAAAATCAGTACATAGAAATGATCAAAACGCTTGAATCTTCCATTAATTCCATAATTGATAAGTCATTTACAATGGGATTGCTAATTGTTGTACTTGTAATTCCACCTTTTCCACATGGGAGAAAAGAAAAACAAACAAACAAAAGAAGGAGAAGTGGACTAGGGAGAAGGTAAAGTGTTGGGGATGCCCGACCTTCCAACTGTCCCTCCGGTCAACTAAACATTCTATATCGTGTTTCCCCACAACGAGAGAGGAGTTATTTGGCTGTGAATGATGTAGAGAGGTTGCCTATATGTCACTGAGAAGCATAGAGATGAACCATAGATCTTGTAACTTACAGATTGCTGAATAATAAAGAGCCTAGCAGAAGCCAAAAGAATGTTGGTTTTCTTGATTGGGTTTCCAGGGTAAATTTTGAGTTTATGCGTGGTGATTTTTTTGTGGTTGCATTGTTCATGAATAATAAATGGTGTGCACTGTAATTTAATGGTCGAATGTGTATGTTTTAGCGACGATAACATTGTATTGTTTGGTTCGAACATGTTTTATATTAAATATGGTCTTCATGGGTTCATAAGCCAGACTGACAACTCTTTAATCCTAGTCGTGCATTGATTTTAGGTGGGGAATCAATGACCGTCCTTCACGAGCTGTTGTTATTTATTTAGAAGTTTCTAATTTGGTTTTAAGAGTTGTGGGCACATTCCCAACTTTGTTGAGCGTCTTCCTTTTCCCATAAATCATAGACATCATACCTATCAAAAGCTAGGGTTTTCTGGACATTTATTAGCTACCCACGAATCATATACACATTTTCTCCCACTCATTGGCCAACATTTTCTCCCCATACATTTTTCTTTATCATTGAATGTCAAAACTAACTTCCCAATGTTTTCGACTCACGGTGGGTTTCCAACATCGCCCTTGTGTGTTTTATTTTCGCCATGGGTCACCAAAATCACTCTCTAAACATTTTTACGTGCCACTAGTCCTGAAATTCTCCCTGCATACTTTCCTTTCAACTATTGATCACTAAATTAGACTTTCCCAAGTTTTCCCTTCACGCTTGGTCACTGAATATGCCTTTTATTTATTTACCTTCATCACGAGTCGACCCATTACCGATGAGGTTCGTTCTTGGTCAATTTCTCCTTCTTCATTTGACTGGAAATCCTTCCTAGTTGATGCAATCTGCCCACCTTTCGACTGGAGTCTCTTTGGTTGGCTTGGCTTCTTGGTCGAATCAAATTTCATTTAACTCGACTTGCATCCAACTCGAATTGGTCAACCATTATTGCATCTGACTCAACTTGGTTG
This sequence comes from Picea engelmannii, assembly GCA_009831015.1. Classification (NCBI taxonomy): domain Eukaryota; kingdom Viridiplantae; phylum Streptophyta; class Pinopsida; order Pinales; family Pinaceae; genus Picea; species Picea engelmannii. The sequence goes on from ML782589.1 coordinate 819,011, forward strand.
ACCAGAATTACATTCAACTGAAATTGACCAACTTGCATTGCCTCTGACTCGACTTGCCACACTATTTCAACTCATTTTTATGACTCAACTCTCGGGGTAACCAACTTCATTTCTATTTGGGCCGACTCGACTGGTAGCTTGGATGGTTGAGTATTTTCCCATCAATAAAGAGATAAGATTATATTTGTTTATAAATATTTCTGCGTTGGTGAGACAAGTAGCATATAAATCTCTCATTCACGGATCACATGCCATGCCAGCCAGATTTCCACATCAACAAAGATGATAATTAAATAAAAATAAGTTTGGAGCCAAAAACTTTCTTTGGCCATATATTGAGAAGAAAACTCAAAAATACATTAAATTTAAGGTTTATGTCTACAATGATAAGGGCTACAAAAGTTTTAGTGAGGGCCATGGGCCAATTCTGCTTCAATTCTCTAGAAAATGCCAATTAGTGGTTTTTAAAGATTTGGGTCGTGCTAAGTAACAAGGGCCTAGATAAAGGTGAAATTTTTACATGGAGTCCAAAAAACATGCATGGAGTTACACAATTGATATTTTGGCCAAATTCAAAAGGGTTTGGTGTGGGAATGTGGAAATAGGGAGAAATCCACTATTTCTAGACACTTTTTAGGGATTTTTGGAATCTTCGCAGGAGGAAAAGGGACCCCAGATCACAAATTTGGAAAAAATAATTTACTCAACATTTTACCTACTCATCAATTCATACAACTTTTTCTTGGGGAAGTTTTTTCTAGTTTTTCTTTGTTTGGGAGATAGTCAATTTGGTCTAAAAATTCAAGTCTGGAGAAAATGTAAAGGTGCAAAGTCATCAATTCCAAATTTGTCTAGAATTTTCTTAGAGCATTGTATTATGAATTCAAAGGTTGGTGTGTATTTCCAATCGTAAATCCTATATGCCCCTATATATATATATATATATATATATATATATATAATTCTTGATAGATTTTTCATTATAGATGGAAGAAAATAGTGTCTTAGCTAGACTGCACTAGTTAGAATAGTGCACATTTGAGTAAAAATGACAAAATTCAGAGAGCCATAAATTTTAGCTCGGAAATCATAAAAAGTCATGAGTACAACCATTGGAAAGGTAACATTGAGGAAAAAATGAAAAGGGTTTTAGGTTCTCCAAAGAATCATCATTTTGTTTCATAAAGTTGCAGGAAAAAGTGGAATTGAATTTTATGAACCATACAACTACTTAAAATGAGAGTTTTCCAAAATAAGGTTGATTTTGGAAAAACATTATTGCATGATAGAGGTTCATGACAAATGAAAGTATTGAGTAAGAAATAATACATATGCTTGCGATGATGCCTATGTAGTTGTTGTTGGGAAAATTATTTGCTTATGAAAACAATCAAATTCCAATCCCTTAATTATCAATCCAGGGTGCGTCTATTTGCTTCAAAGTTAGAATGAAAAGTATATGAAGAATATTATTTCCATTATAACATTGGTCATCTAACATGCGTTGCAGTAATGCAAATCAAACCACTCTTACCACACTTGTTGAAATGAAAAGCATTCCTGCAGAAATGAAATAAACCACACTTGCTGAAATGGAAAGCACACTGACAGGAAAGTAATTCACTCATGAAGTGGTGGGATACTCAATGCCATTATTTCAACCACCTATGAGGATTGGTATGGTGGATCACATCATTCCCCTGATTCACCACCTTCGGGGATAGACAAAAGCACACAATACACAAGGAGATTGAATTATACATCACCCTTGCGAAATTGAAATCTAATCTAATTGACATAAAATAAATTTAATCTACTTGACATAAGGTAAATTGCTGAAAAGGAAAGGTTCACACACTTGCATAAATAAATCGAACTAAAAGATAAAGTGTTTCAACTAATCTACACCATAAATGAATTAATTGAAATGTGGTAACTAAACACACTATGAAAAATAATAGAGCTACCTACGCTACACAACACTCTCGGTAGTTATATCGAATTAAATAAATTATAGCATTAAAATAAATACACACTCACACATGACAATAAATTAAATAAACTAATTAACAACATGAATAAAATCAACCATAATAACAATGAGAAATAAAGAAGAATAAATTGCAAAATGAATAAATCAAAACTAACTAAATTACATGCTATGTAAATTATGAAATGAGAAGAAAGAAATTAATAATGAATTACTCCATCATCATTTGGACAATGCTCTAAGAGTCCCCCTCCAAAATGAAGGAGACACTCTCTTTTATACATGAGTTTGTCTAAAATTAAAATAACAAAAAAAAAATGCACATCCAAAATTTTCTCTTGTGGTTACAACAATTTTCTAATAAATAAAAACTAAAAACCAACTTATAAATCATTACAATATCTTTGCTAATAATCCAAAACTAATCAATCCAATCTCATTAATGGTTCTCAGATTCTCTCCTCATCTTAAGATGGTTGTTTTTGACTCAAATCCATGGCAGATTTTGGTGGTTGAAGAAATATTTTTCGTGGATTTTCGAAATTGTCTCGTGGAGTAGCAACAAATGCAAGAAGCAACAAGTAGCGACGAGTAGTGACAAATAGTAAAATGATGATTTCTTAAAAATTGCGAACTAGGTTTCTGAGATCTTTTGAGGATAAGCTTATATTGAATTAATAATACCTCATCCGAAAAATCTCAAGGACCCACTTTGTATATTTTTAGTTATAGGAGTAACAACAATGATGACGTAGGAGTAGCAGCAAACTGCAGTAACAACAACCAAGAGTTGCAACAAGGGAGTTGTGGCATTGTTTAGAGTTGAAACATGGGAGTTGCAACATTGTTCAGAGTTGCAACAGGGGAGTTGTGGAACTGTTCAAAGTTGCAGCAGTTGTGCTTGGAGTTGCAACAACATGAGTTGCGACACTATTCAGAGTTGCAGCAAGAGAGTTGCGACACTATTCAGAGTTGCAACAATAGTGCTCAGAGTTGCAACAACAATGCTTAGAGTTACAACAACTGCTATAAGGAGGTTCAAAAACTACATGGGAATTGCAACAATAGCATGGAAACTGCAAAAATTGAGTTGCAACAGAGGGAACTAAAATACTTCGATAGAACATCTTGCACAACAACTTGTCGAACACATTGTCTTTGCATATTAACTCCAAGATAAATGAAAATATGATATTTCTCTCATGTTTAACCATAATTCATGTCAAATACTAAAGAAATGCAAATGGAAAATACCTTGGATCGAAATCCCACATATAAGTATGAAAATGGATTAATAATAATTAACACAGGTTATGGGTGAGCAATAAGGGATATAAAGTAGACGAAAGAAGATATAAAAGGATGACAATTCCAAGGCCCAACATCTCTTCCACACTGAACATGTTGCATGTCCTCATGCAACCCACAACCAAGCTACAAGGACATCCATTTTTCAATGCATCTTGCCATTTATCTTGAAATATTTGCTTGTTATCTTTCCACTGCCATGAAATTTCTTGTAGGATGCCAAAATAATAACAAAAGAAGAATGCTAATGAGATCTACCATTTTTGCTCGATCATTTTCCTCACATCTGCAACAGTTTCTTGTGGGGCAACTTTTGAATTCACTATTGGTTCTTGTGTAATCGCGTGGATTTTTCTTCTTTTAAGAGCTAGCATTGGTTCTTGTGTAACAATGTTGGTGTTATTTCCTTCCATTTCCAACGTTGGTTCTTTTGTGACAATGCTTATATTGTCTTGGTAATTTGCTGCTTCTGCTACGATATGTGTGCATTCTTCAAAAGAATCCTTCAAGTGATTCTTAGCAATTCCAATGGAGTTGTAGCAGATTCAAAGAAATTGAAATTTCATGCAAATGAAAATCTAAATAGAGGATATCTTTGGTGAATGTGTTTATCACCTTTTAATGCCTCTATTTTCCAAAAATTGCACCAATCCAATTCATGAAACCTAAGATATAAGCAAATAGGCTGCTACAGGATTAACAACAAACTATTGCAAGAGTAACAACAAACTCAATAAACCATTTTCTCTCAAAACACAGACTTGTTTTTTTTGAAATTTGGTGAGCATATTTTTACCATTTAATTGCTTCTCCATACCAAAAATCAGCAATACCCACATCACAAATTTAGAGAAAAAGACAAATTGGTTGTAGGTGATGGTGCTTATTATCTAGAAAAAAGTGTATTGAAATTACCTAAAATTGTTTGTGCTTGTTCCTCTCATTGAAGTGCTTCTATGGTGCAAATTTCATGGTAAACAGATGTACCGTTTATGCGATATGCTCATTTTAATTTCTGCACTTTTGTTTTTTTAAATGTGAATGGATAAAAGCATGAAATTACCACAAAATTATTGTTTTGGCCGTCAATCTATCTCCCCCACACCTGCACCTTCGCATGTCCTCATGAAACTGATTGATGAGTCATATTAGGAGTGTCGAATGTGCAATATCTTGGCATGTGCATGTGTATCAGTTGCTTCTAGAGTTGTTGTTGGTTCTTGTGGAGAAACAACAATGCCTTTTCTTTCTTCTTACTGTTGGTTCTTGTGTGACTGTAGCAAGAATTTCTATTGTTGGTTATTGTGTAGCAACAATCGGTCTCATGTAGCAGCATTCTCTTCAACAAGGTTGTGGGCAATGAGGCCATGAGTAGGATGATGTCATGAGTCACATGGAACAAGGGTGGTGATGGCATAGTGATGAAAGGTAAGGCAATGGACAATGTCCCCCCCCTCCCTTCCAAACTGAAATATTTTGATAATAACAATAAAGTATGGTAGGGGAGAACACTAGAGTAGGCATATGTAATTTTCCAAATGCACATCTATAGTATTTAATGAATCGTAATTAAATAAAAGAGAAAAAGCATACCTACACCTACCTATGAAGTCCATTCTATCTGTAGCAGTGTTATGAGAAGTAAGAGATCTGATATGGTCTACAATGATATAATAAATTTGCAAGAAAAGAAGTGTGGATCTTGGAACTTGTAGCATGAGGAGACATGAGATTGATCTCTGATGTAGCAAAGAATCTCGGAAATTTTATTCAAAGAACAACCTGCAATCCTTTATTCAGAGAGAAAATTTGATGGAGTCATTTCTTACTTTATTTGCAAACCTTGCCCGCCAACAAGCTGGTTTTCAAACAAGGTCTGTCTAACCACTAGTAAATTTGGGTCATTTTGCAATGATAATTTCATTGCTCACATGACATTCTATCGTGGAGATGGTGATGAATCTTGGACCACCCAAACATTGTATCACGTGTTGTGGAAATTGCGATGACCTAAGGATATCGTTGCCTACAAGATGAACTAAGGATGTCGTATCATTGTCATCGCGAGTGAGATGACCTTCTTAGGTTGTCGCACGAAAGACGACTGAAATATGTCGTCGCATGAAAGACGACCTAAATAGGTCGTCGCATGAAAGATGACATAACGAGTTTATCGCATGAAAGACAACCTAAATAGGTCATCGCATGAAAGATGACCTTAGGTTGTCGGCTACGAGATGAACTATCTAACAAACCCATGTGACGAAGGTTCAATACCATTGATGAACTATCAATACCATTGATGAGAAAAGTCGACGCGGGCGTGACAGGATTTGAGTATTTAAAAAAAATGAGATTAAGATTAACAAAATATATGATGCATATTGTTAGCACTGTCATTTTTTCAGTTAGATTCGGTCTTAGTCAAGTCAGTGTCTGTGTGTCAAAGCGTGTAAGGTCAAGTACCGAAAAGCAAATGGGTCGAAGTCAACAAGTGGTCGGTTGGCCCTTGGAGTCATGAAGGGATGTCAAAACCAAAACATGTGTAAGGGGTAGAGGTATTTTCTTGAAAAGTTGGGTTCTTTCATAAGAGAAGGTCTTACGTGCCCAAAGTCGAGGCAAGTTGTTAAATAGAAGTCACTTTGGTAGATGAAGTGACCATCATCAGGTCATTATGAAGCCAGAGAGAATGAAAAATCACGGTGCTCGTATCACATATGCCCTACAACTCTTATCAACTGTACTTCACACACTCTGAAGTGTACTCGTCGCATGGATGTACTGTTAAAATCTTCAAGCTCACTTTGAAACCTGCAATCACCATGAATTCAGTGTCCCCCGACATGTTTCCATATCTTGCCTACTCGATTATAAAGTTCAAGAGCTCTACATGCATTCTATTCATTAGTCAAGTTTACACATCGCCTGTAATTCTTCTCGTGGGCCCAGGTCAATTGAGATTACCACCTTTGGTCCGTACAAAACCAATACACGTTGTGCCATGAAGACATCCCATAGCATAAGAAAAGGTGCATGAAGTGGTAGGAATGCTAGAACCGAGCCTCAAAGCTTGACATTGTTCAACGAAGACCCGAAGGTTAGGGAATATTTTTAGCAGGTCGGATGCATGGCCTTTTGTATAAAACTCCAAGGATTCAACACAAAACTAGAGGAGCAATCCGCGCTCAGGTTTGACGGGTCCCACATGGTAATTGTAGGTGTCTCTTTCCACGTGATAGAGGAAACTCTGTCGACCATGACGGATATCCCTTCATATGGTGAAAGGTGGTTTAAAGGCATACCTTTGGACATGCAGTGTTACAAAGACTTCATCAAGCAAGACTGCTTAGGTGGGAAGGTCGAAATGGGCATTCCAAGTAGATATTTGCAGGGGCCTTTTCGGAAACTCATGGAGGTAATTTAGAAATATTTCACCTGTGAAGGAAGGTTTGACAGAATATATCCACACCACATTAGATTGTTGATGCACTTCACAGGGAGGAGATCGTTAAATATTCCCTTTTTCTTACACCAAAGTCTCTGAGATATGGCGCACAAGGCCCAAACTGAAACAAATCAGCTGGAGAGGAAAATATCACACGTTGCACTGATTAAATTGTTGTTGGTGGAGGAGTTAAGGTGACTAGGAAATAACTGGGATTCATTTATACTTGCAACATGAATCCCCTAGGATCCAAAAGGAGATTCCTCTCTACCCTCAGAAAGGGTAACACCGCACCGTGTAGAGGCTGAAGCAGGAAGGTCTGCGGAGGAAGGAAGGATGTTGGAAGCCCTGTCCCCCAAACAACAAATACCCTGGAGCAGGGGCAGGCCAAGGAAAAACAAGAAGGTCAGAGAGACCCGATCCCTGAGCGATTCATGTGCAAAGTCAGTCGTCGAAGAGTTACTCATGTGCTCTATTTGGCTGGAGCCCATCGAAGGCACAAGTTAAGAAATATGGGGTAGAAGGAGGAGGATAGACATCGAAAGTGTAGATGTTCATGAGTCATCATAATAGTTGAAGCAAGTGAAACTCACTATTGCTGAGCTATACCAGGAAAACAGAGAGCTAAGACAACAATTAGCAATGAAGATCCTCGAAGTATCAATATCACAAGGTTGTGAGGGAAACACAACATGGATAAATAGTAAGCTCGGGGAAGCACAGGATACGATTATATAGCTGCATGAAACTCAGAGGGTGTTGGAGGAAAAGAATGCGAAACACTTCAGGGAATCTGAACTGGCCATGGAGAAAGTCCATGCGGCTCTAGCTAGAGCACAAAAGAAGCTGAAAGGGAACATGGTTCTGCAAAGGCAAGTGATGAACCTAAAAAGGAGAAACTGGTCTCTCAGGAGAAATATTCGAGTATCCAAACTGCAAATGAGACCATAAGCATGATCGATCGACCCCGTTTTTGTCTCCTCAAATGTGGCGCAGACTAAGACTCTGACAGATACCCGAGCGAAAAACATACGACGCGCAGCGATGGAATCTCATGGAGAAGGACATGTGTACGTTAGACATGTGATAGTTTGAAGAAGAGGCAGTTGTTTCCCTAGCTGGGATCATCATTTTGGAGTCACCTACTACGGTCTCCAGTCACTCACCACATGCACACACTTGCAAATGATCGCGTGACAGAGATCATGGCCATTACAATGTGTGGTAGGAGTCTGACAAAACACTTGATCATCTAGATGCCCTATTAGAGGAAAACATCAAAAGATCATATTCTACCGATGATATCTCGCTGATGACTGAAATGTCACGACAAAGACGAGCGACTACGATACTTCCGATTGCAGTCAGTTTTATTTTTAGCAAAACGTCATTCAAAGAGCCATCTGACATGTTGTAGTCGAAACCTAGTTTCTATGGATAGTAGTTAGAACGCAGGGTAGCCCAAGTGGCACACCCTTTTCTATATATTCCATCTTTTCAATGTAAGCTGGGTTGGTTGGAAAAACAATGTAGACAATGACTATTGATTATAGTTTTTTGATCCGATTGAAACTTAATGCAAAAGTCCTGAAGCTTTGATGAAAAGATTCTAATGGTGGCAGTCTGATGTATTGTATTCTTTCTTTGTGTATGTTCTTTCCTGTGTTATTTATATTCATGTCTATAATCTCTATCTGAATCATAACGTAATTTCGAATATAGAATTCACCACGCAGTGCTCTAGATTCGCTCCATTTAGACAAATTGTATTTCTTCTAAGTTAAATCTGAATTCATCCCCAACAGTGCTCGGAGTTTATTCATGTGTTTTTCTCTCGCCACACACAACGATTTTTAACTGAATAATGTTTCTCATTTAGCCTTTAACCTCTCGATTTCAGTCACTGAGTCATTTGTTTCTGTCGTTTCCTTAAATAGACTCCATATCCCAAGGTCTTGCTTTCTTTCGCCAATAGAACCATAAAATATTGTTTAAAAGTGTTAAATCTAGCCAGAAGTTTAAATTTATCATGTATAGAGACGAAGTCCCCAGAGAGAGCCCTCTCTAGGTCCGAAAGGCTAGTTTAGGGCCTCAAAGTTGGTTTGCAGGTTTCCTCTGTCGTTCGTTTTCTCAGCCAAACGAAGTTTACAGAGCGCTAACATTCTGGCGTCATTGTTGGGGATGGAATTGAATAAATTTTCCCTGGGAGAACGACTAAAGCTATAGTTTTGACCCCTGAGGGTAACAATGGGGAAAACATATGTATTGGCTAAAACCTTTACCCTGGCGACTCCAGTGAAAAAGACCAGTGCCACGTAGTAGCGAAATTCAGAAAACCTGGCTCCAAAGACCATTTATACCAAACCAATCCTGACCCCAACCATGTAGAGCCCGTGTATTATCCCAAGATACTTCTGCACAGGGTAAGGGAGCAGGTGCAAGACCCGTTCTATTACTTAGAAAAAAATCTATCATTTCCCAAGGACGGGGCTCAAAGAATTGACGACCTCGAGTTTGACGCTTTGTTCGAACAAACTTTGTTTAGGTCTAAATCAAAAACCATCTTGGACCATATAGTTTTTTACGAGGAAAGGTTTTGATCTCTAATCTCGCAAGCCGCAAATATCGCTCATAACATTCCCCAAATCTCAAACCCCCCTGGAGCAATGGCTGCCAGATTCGCCCCCCTTGTTCTTCCTGCCTAACTGCATGATTTTCCACATAATTACATCCAGAGGATCAAGCTCTACAACGTTGAAGGAAACGTTTCGGCCCAAAAGCATCTGGATTGGTTCAATGATTTCATCGACCTAGAAGAGGTAGACTATGCAGACTCGAAAATGAGGTTGTTCACACAAAGTCTTTTGGGGGAGGTGAGAAAGTGGCTCAAATCCCTCCCAATAGAAATAATTCAAGACTTCGCTGCATTTGAAACGTCTTTCATTACCAGATGGGGAGACAAAAAGAATCCTTTGCATCTGTTGACAAAGTATAACAATATGAAAAGGGCGTCGAATGAGATGTTGCAAGAGTTCTCGGCTCGTTTCATGAGGGTTTACAATTCGATTCCTGCCGAAGTCCAACCACCTCCTGGGGATGTGCAACTATGATACGTCAACTCCTTTGACAGTGATTTCTCCCTGTTGTTAAGGGAGAGAAGATCAACAAATTTAGATGCTATGATGAGCGACGCAATCGAAGTTGAGGTAAACCTGATGGCGTTAGGAAAGATAAAACAAAACTTCAATAGAGGTAGTAGGAAACCCCAAGGAGATGCGCAACCATCAACCTCTCAACCCTCAGAGGACAAGTTTGACTTGATGATGAAGACAATGGAGAAACTGATGGAAATAATGTCCCTGGGAAGAAAACCCATAGCCCAAGAGCAACATGATCCCCAACCCAAGAATCGGAACCCCAGAAGAGGTCCAGTCCCAGAGATCAGGCAGAGGGAACATAGAGACCAGCGTGACCAGAAAATAAGGCCCTCGTCCAAAACAATTACGCGGAAGAATATTTTTATCAGATGTTCGAGGATCAAATGCCCTGCTGTGATGACAAGGACACACACATGTTTTTTATGAAAGGGGAGCATCATAAATACATGAGCAAAAGTGACGACATTATGCTGGAGACGGATGACACACTGTCTTGGGAAATGGAGGAATTTAAGAAAGGCTATCACACCGCCATCATGCAATTCCAAAAGCAATACAAACTCAAGAGCAAAAAGGCATCCACAGAGCCTCAGCAGACTAATCCTGTAAGGAAAACTCCGGCGGATATCCCTTCCATGAGCCAACCGAAACAAGACAACCCGGACATGGATGCGACAAAAAAGGCAAAGTCAAAGGAGGAAGTTCCAAGAAGAGCGTTGTTACACATTATTTTCATCACCCTTATGACCATTAATGATGTAAACCTATATGTTGCCTTTAGAGGGGTCAGTGGCCTGAATTCCTGAAGAAAGAAGGGAGAAGAACTTTGCCTGAGAGAAGAAGTTGTATTTTCCTTTGTAAAAACCCTATTAAGGAAGATTGTTGCATGCTGCACTATACACAGGGTGTGGCAATGCATGATCGCCGCCCTCTGCCCTGAAACTAGTCTACGACGTCTCCATAGGTTGCCCTATCGCTAGGGTGTGATGATTTTTGTACGTGGAAAAATGAGCATCTTCTCGATGCTTATAGAAGGAGAAGCTTCTATGGTGAGGTGGCCTCCAAACGGTTTGGATCTTACTCACTTTCATGATTTAGTGGGATCATCCTAACCTCCTCACCTTATCCTCTTCAGCTTATAAAAGGAGATGAGCTCTCATGGAGAAAGTTAGCTTGATGGGGGTTTGAGTTGTTTTGTAGCTTGTAGTTTTTGGAGCTTGTATGTTGGCTTTGAGATTTTCTTTGTCAAGATAGATTGTGAGTGACTTTCATATCCATAGTCTCATAATCTGTGGAGTAGAAGTGTGTGGGAAGCAAGGAACTATTGGAAGGAACCTAACAACATCAAGGCATCTGGTTGTATCTTTCTTCCACATTCTTTAATACAGATATACTTTTCTTTCCTATATGAATGTTATTTGTTCATATTGTATGATTCCTTGATCACGTACATATTTTCATATCAAATAGACTATGTTGTTATTGTCTTCATTGGCTTGTGTTTCTTTGCACATATTTCTCCATAAGCCTCGTGACAGAGCTTGGATTGCATTGGCGAATTTGGATCTTCGATATTTAAAAGGTATGTTCTAGATCCATTTCTCATTTGATAATCAAATCTAAGGACAGAGTAGTGTACTGTCTTGTTTTGTTCTAGTTTTGTAGTGAAGCTAGTGGGATTGATTTGTGTCTACACTTAACAATTAGCCTGATAACAAAATTGAGGACCATACTGGGGAAAACAATGGTCACCATACGAGCATGGTTTTCTGATTTCAAGCTCGTTAAAAAATGAAACCAGTTGTGAGGATAGTTTTACATCTCTGTGGAAACCTCGTTAAAAAATGAAACAGAGGTTACGAGCATAGTTCATGTTTCTATGTCAAACTCGTTAAAAGATGAAACAAAGGTCTGGGGATTGAATCTATATTCTCGAGCATAGTTCATGTTCTTGTGTCAATCTCATTAAAAAATAAAACAAATTGTTCCCCCTCTTTGTTTGAGTCAAATCCCTCATCTAGTATTTGAAGCTTCATTCAATTCACCTTTGCAGTTGGATGAAACGAAGCTTGGGGGGCATTTGCTTCTAGCCTCTAGACTTCATGCTGCAGTTAAGCCGCTAGTTTCTTAACCTGGGGTCTAAGTACCAACCATCCCTGTGTTATGCGTTGGAAAATCCAAGCATAGTTTTCAATGGTTCAAGCTTGTGTAAAAATGAAACCACCTACCTCAAGCATAGTTTCCTCTGGTTCAAGCTTGTATAAAAATGAAACTAGGTCCAAGCATAGTTTTGTTTAGTTTTAATCTTGTGAAAATAAAATCTATCCCAAGCATAGTTTTGTTTTGTTTTAAGCTTGCGTAAAAATGAAAACAATCCCGAGATTAGTCTTTGTTCTTTCTCATGCTCGTAAATACATGAGAATAAGTTACCAAACTTAGTATTTGTTCTTTCTCGTGCTCGTGAATACCTAAGAATGTAACTGAGTAAAATTTTATCACTTTTTCAAGCTCGTAAAGGTTATACAATATTGGTACCTTGGAACTTGCATGCCTCAATGGCAGGTTTCCTCGTTTTTGACAGTGGGTTTTCATTATTGACCCCTGATCAGAAGATTCCGTCGAGTGTTCGACTTCAGCTCATTGATTCATATTCGTTGGATTGTACTGGTGTACCTTGGGAGTCATTGACATGAATGGTGATTTCCCTTTCACTTTTTAATGATATGCACTAATGACCAGTAATCAAGTGGTTTCTAACATGTTTGACTTCAGCACATGTATTTGCATGGTTAGATTCGTACTATAGAGTGGTGGAGATGAAGACCCTGAATCTTTTCTGACAGATTAAGGTTGCGTTGGAGTATATTCATATTTCATTTTTGCATAGATCCACATTGTATGTCTCATGGCTATGTTCAAATTTGAATCTTTAACACATAGATCCACAATGTATTTTTGGTGGCTATGTTTAGATTTGAGTCAAATTGGCATGGATCCACAGTGTATGTTTGGTGGCCATGACCTGTCTTACTTGACATGGATTGTTGCATGTTGGCATTTATGATTTGATTCATTTGTATTCTGATTATGGGAATGCCTACCTCAGTGATGATATATTATTGTACCATATTTCCTTGTTTGCTGGCAGGTTTCCGACCGACGAGTTCCTTGTTCCCTACACACACTCGACAAAGTATTTCAGCTATCACTCTGTTCTAACTTCATACTTTGGGGGGCTCTTTGTTACACATTATTTTCATCACCCTTATGACCATTAATGATGTAAACCTATATGTTTCCTTTAGAGGGGTCAGTGGCTTGAATTCCTGAAGAAAGAAGGGAGAATAACTTTGCCTGAGAGAAGAAATAGTATTTTCCTTTGTAAAAATCATATTAAGGAAGATCGTCGCATGCTACATTATACACAGGGTGAAACGATGCCTGATCACCACCCTCTGCCCTCAATCTGGTCTTCGACGTCTCCGCAGGCTGCCCTATGGCTAGGGTGCAACGATATTCGTACGTGGAAAAACGAGCATCTTCTTGATGCTTCTAGAAGGAGAAGCTTCTATGGTGAGGTGGCCTCTGAATGATTTGGATCTTACTCAATTTGATGATTTAGTGGGATCATCCTAACCTCCTCACCTTATCCTCTTCATCTTATAAAAGGAGAGGAGCTCTCATGGAGAAAGTTAGCTTGATGGGGGTTTGAGTTGTTTTGTAGCTTGGAGTTTTTGGAGCTTGTATGTTGGCTTTGAGATTTGCTTTGTCAAGATAGATTGTGAGTGACTTTCATATCCATAGTCTTAGAATCTTTGGAGTAGAAGTGTGTGGGAAGCAAGGAATTGTTGGAAGGAACCTAACAACATCAAGGCATCTGGTTGTATCTTTCTTCCACATTCTTTAATACAAATATACTTTTCTTTCCTATATGAATGTTATTTGTTCATATTGTATGATTCCTTGATCACGTACATAGTTTCATATCAAATAGACTCTATTGTTCTTGTCTTTGTTAGCTTGTGTTTCTTTACAGATATTTCTCCATAAGCCTCGTGATAGAGCTTGGATTGCATTGGCGAATTCAGATCTTTGATATTTAAAAGGTATGTTCTAGATCCATTTCTCAATTGATAATCGAATCTAAGGAAAGAGTAGTGTATTGTCTTGTTTTGTTCTAGTTTTGTAGTGAAGCTAGGGGGATTGATTTGTGTCCACACTTAAAAATTAGCCCGATAACACCCGCTGGTGAGGCGCAAACATGGGGATATTTTTTCCAGATCGGAACCATTGAGAATTTTGGATAATAGATTGAGGATGATTTGAGAATCACCTTTGATAATAAATCTAGTGAACCCCAAAGAGAGGGCTTTCTGAATGTTACACATTATTTTCGTCATACCTATGACCATTAATGATGTAAAACTATCTGTTGCCTTTAGAGGGGTCAATGGCCTGAGTTCCTGAAGAGAGAAGGGAGAAGAAATTTTCTTGAGAAAAGAAGTTGCATTTTCCCTTGTAAAAACCCTGTAAAAAAGGAAGTTCGTAGGTTTCTATATAGGCAGGGTGCGAGAATGCCTGATTCTCGTAGGTTGCACCATAGCTAGGGTGTGAGATGTTCGTAGGTTTCTCTATAGGGAGGGTGCGAGAATGCCTGCACGTGGGAAAAACAAGCGTTTTCTCGAATCTTCTAGAAGGAGAAACTTCCATGGTGAGGTGGCATCCGAATGGTTTGGATCTTACTCGCTTTCATGATTTAGTGGGATCATCCTAAACTCCTCACCTTATCCTCTTCATCTTATAAAAGGAGAGGAGCTCTCATGGAGAAGGTTAGCTTGTAGCTCTGGATCTTGGATTGGTGGATTTGGCTTGGAATTATTAGCTTGGTTAAGAGTGGTTTTGAATTTTGCCTTTGTCAAGATAGATTGTGAATACTATCAGATATGTGCTCTCAGAATTCTTAGAGTGAAAGTGTGTGGGGAACGAAGGACAATTGGAAGGGACCTTATGACATCAAGGCCATGGTTGTAATCTCTCTTTCACATTTAATATGATACAGTAATATGATTCTTTCCTATAAAGTTTGTTGTGTTTTATTGTATGATTCCTTGATCACATACATAGGTTTATATTGAGTTTATGCTATTACTATCACTTTGGTTGGTTGCATTCTTTTGCAGGATCATCATTGTATGAGCATTGGAATGGAGCTAGGATGGTGATGGCAAGAGGAAGCGACATTTAAATGGTATGTCACTCATCCCTCTTTAGTTAATAAATTCAATATCTAAAACTTAAGGAAAGCATCATATTCTGGTGTGTTTTGTTCTAGATCTACGTGGATCTAGGGAGATCAGTTAGTGTCTGCACCTACCGATTAGTCTGAAAACAAAATTGGTGACTCCACCAGGGAACGGATTTTTTCCTAGTTAGTCTAGTTTCCCTTCCTTTGATTGCTTGTTTTCTAGTCTCTGAGTCTGTGGGAGATCCATCCAGACTCTCTGGATCTAAAAGTTCACTCAAATTTAGTCCTTTTTCAAATTTTTGCTTGTTTACAGGCATTCTCGCACTGTACCCTTTAGTGGCCTACGAGAAACACCTAAGTTCGCACCCTGGTGTTAAGTCCAAT
The DNA here is from genome assembly GCA_009831015.1 of Picea engelmannii. Classification (NCBI taxonomy): domain Eukaryota; kingdom Viridiplantae; phylum Streptophyta; class Pinopsida; order Pinales; family Pinaceae; genus Picea; species Picea engelmannii. Next base: position 834,541 of record ML782589.1, read on the forward strand.
GCGAATCCCTCGCAGTCAACCTTTGTTCAGCTTGCGAGAATCCTTGATTCTTGCATTGTAATACACTGCTAGCCTGCGAACTTGTTTGTAAAATTTTTGGATTGGGTCTTCTCATTTTTTGATGCCCAGTTTTTCTTTGAACAACTGGATTGAACTTTTGGACCCTATATTGATCTGTTTACAGTCTTCTTGACATTCTTTGAGTTTCTTTTAGCCACTTTTTATTTGTTTGGTTTTGAAGGATTAGTCTCTTGCTTTGAGTGTCTTTCAATTACAAAGCGTGTGTTTTCTTTAGAATTGTTTAAGGAAAGATGAGATTTCTTCTTAATAGTTCGCTTTAAAAGAAAACTTTTAGTTTGGGTTTCTTTGTTTTAA
>ML782589.1:835321-872673 GCA_009831015.1 Picea engelmannii
CAAAGTTGCAAACAAACATAGAATCTTGAGTTAGGGAGCGGTTAAATCCACTTATTACATTTTGTCTTGGGAAGCCCTTCTAACACAAGGGTCAATCACGAGGTCGCATTGAGATTGGCAGAGTTACTCACCCTGCTTTGTTGGTCTTGGTTTGGAGGTTGCACATATTATGGGGGTCGCTTGAGAGATATTCTCACAATGATGAGTGGAAGCCTTTCAAGTTGATTTCGGGCTAGATACATTGCCCTTGCACATGGATCGGATTGTCGATTGTTTCCCCAGGCATCATTGTAGTAATTGGTAACCTTAGTGGCCTATCTCTCTAGGTTCTTTACATGAGGTGACTATGGAGGGGCAAGTCTTCACGGTACCTGGAATTGACGTTGGCCAAACTCACTCGGGCTCCTTGGAGGGTATACCCACAATTATGTGTGGGAGCTTGCACCAGGGTGTAAGTCCGTTAAGTAGGTCGTGAATGTAAATTTTCCACCTACTCTATCTCAGCCCTTTCTTACATTGTTCCCACGACGTTGGATTTCATCACCAACTAGTGTGTTCATTGTGAGAAGGTTTTGTTTGTTTGCTTGCTTCCTAGATTTTTAGCATGTGTTGTTTGTTTTCCCTAGCAGAATCTAGGTTGGATTTATTTAATGGCGTCAGTTCCTAGAATGACCAATGAAGGAACCCCTGCTCCAGGGGAACCTTTTGTTTTTTCTTCTTATGGAAACATTGGTCCTCCTCACATTGCTACTTTGAGCCTTCCAGGTATCATGATTGGATTGTCGGTGTGGTTGTTGTTTTCCACTCAAGTAATCCCGAATGCAGTAAGTGCTTTAGTTGTAAGCACTTCCCCCCACAAACATCAACCTCATGTTGATCCTTCACCATCTTCACCAGTAAGATCTTCTTCACCTTCTTTGCTTGCAAGGTCACCTTCCGTTTCATCTTCTTCATCAAGTGAAAGTTCTGAATATAGTAACCCAGTGAATAAGAAGAAGACAAAAAGAAAGATTAAGAAGAAGAACGATAAGCAAGGGTCAAAACCTCCAACCACTGTCAAACATGTTGGAAAACAACCAGTTACTGTTAGTCATGCTGGGAGTGTTGATGATGTCAAGATCACCCAAACAACCCGTAAGCCCAAGTACCCTTGTAGGCTTTATAAGGGTAGCCATCTTCTTAAGGAATGCCCTAGTCTATCCAAGGTTATAGAAGCATGGTTTACACATCCTCGCCAACCCACGTCGTTATCCTCTGAACAACATGCTGACAACCCCCCGTCAACCAGTCATGATACAGCTGGGAAGAACAAAAGTAGAGTCAAGTTCCCGTGCATGTTATGCAAAGGGAGTCATCTCACTCACCTTTGCCCCTATATGGACGAAGCCTCTAAATTAATGGAAGACATGACTGTTTCACAACCTCAACTTCCAGCTGCATACCATAAGCTTTCCCTCAACCCTCTAATATTTGATGGAATGATCACTCCGGTCCCTTCACCGGTCAATCCGGTTGATCATGTCTTCAATCTGGTCATGTCCATAGTTGGACCAATTGACAAAACGGTCGATCTGATCCCATCCTCGGTCGATCCCACTCTCCCATTAGAGAGTTTCACCCAAGTGGTCGATCCGTTTCCATCTGTTGACCCCATTCTCTCCTTGCAGAATGAAACTCAAGTGGTCGATCTGATCTCTCCATCGGTCGATCCTACTCTCCCGCTAGAGAGTAAACCCGATACTACCCACATTTTTCTCGTTGATACAAAATCTCCCGTGCCGAGGGGTATTCCTCCTTCTCCCATGGAACCCCCTCCAAGTAATGAGGCCATCCGTTTTGATTGGGGTGTGCTAACTGGACCTTGTCTTCCCTCTCACGTTCCTTTCTAGATTACAGTACAAGTTTGTGGTCGGGATGTTCCTCAGACATTGATAGATGAAGGTTCGTCTGTTAGTATTTTGTCCTCTATTGCTTGGCAAGATTTGGGTTATCCTCCGCTTGCACCGGTTACACAGAATCTGTTAGCTTTTAACAGAAGAACCAGTCAACCTTTAGGGACCCTTCCTCAGTTTCCTGTAACTTTGGGAGGGAAAACTGTCTTTATTGACGTCATGGTAGTCCAAGACCCCTTGGATTTTTCTTTACTCCTTAGACGAGATTATGTCTATGCCATGAAAGAGATTGTGTCTACTCTTTTTCGTGTGATATCTTTCCCTCACGATGCATGAGTTGTGACTGTTGATCAACTTTCATTCATTGACCCTGACTAGATTGCCTCCCTAAATGGTTCTTATATGCAGACGGTATTGCCCCCAACGCAAGTCAATTATGTGGCGTTGTCACCCATGGCTTAAACTTTTGATGACTTAGATCCAGTAGTTGACATGGTGATCTCTTCGATAGGGTTGTTAGAGCCTGATCTCTTTACTCATGTCGCGACCCCCGACATGGTGTCCTTCTAGAGTGTGTTTCTTCCTTCTAGTGAAGACCTCTTGAAGCCATGACTGAGTTTCGTCCCTTGACATTGTGTCATTCCGGAGCATCGTCCTCTTGGAATTCATGATCAAGAAGATAACGAGGATAGTTTTTGCATCTCTGAGGCAACCTCATTAAAAAATGAAACAGAGGTCTTTGAGCATAGTTTTCTAATTTCAAGCTCATTAAAAAATGAAACCTCTTACGAGGAAAGTTTTTTCGTATCTGTGGCAACCTTGGTAAAAAATGAAATAGAGGTTATGAGCATAGTTCTTGTTTCTATGTCAAGCTCGTTAAAAAATGAAATAGTTTTCCCCCCTCTCTGTTTGAGTCAAGTCCTTAGTCTAGTATTTGAAGCTTCATTTCCTCCGCCTTTGTCGTTGGATGAAACGAAGCTTGGGGGGAAATACTCTCAACCTCTGTACTTCATGCTGAAGTTAAAGCCACTAGCTTCTTAAGTTGGGGGCTAAGTACCAACCATACGTTGGGAAGTCGCAAGCATAGTTTCCTTTGTTCAAGCTTGTGTAAAAATGAAACCAGGTCCAAGCATAGTTTCCTTTGGTTCAAGCTTGTGTAAAAATGAAACCAGGTCCAAGCATAGTTTTGTTTTGTTTTTAAGCTTGTGTAAAAATGAAAACAATCCCGAGCTTAGTCTTTGTTCTTTCTCATGATCGTAAATACATGAGAATAAGTTACCGAGCCTAGTCTTTGTTCTTTCTCATGCTTGTAAATAAGTGAGAATGTAACCAAGTATACTTTTATCACTTTTTCAGACTCGTAAAGGTTATACGAAAAAGGAACCCCCTAGAGTTCCCTTTAAGCTCTTTTCAGACTCTCTAAACATGAAAAGATTGTCGAGCGATCTTGTTATTTTCATGCTCGTTAAAGTATTTGAAGAAAACGTCTGTTGAGCGATAGTTTATCTTTTTTTCAGTCTCATCAGACTACTTTACGAAAAAGGAACTGAGAGAGTTCTCTTTTAAGTGTTTTTACAGGCTCTATAATCATGAAAAACCTTTGAGTTTTCTATCTTTGGACTCGTTAAACAAACATCGACAGACCCGTAATGGGACCGAACCACTCCTTCCTAGGGTTCGTTAAACATACTCTGAGGGACTCGTCTGAAGGATGAGCTTAAATTTACAAGCATATGTTATCCTCCTCAAGCTTGCATAAAAATAAAGAGGTACTCGCCAGAAATGGTGGGGGAAACAATTGGGAAAGAAATGTATCTAAACCTGTATTCTGTGGAAGAGTCACTTTTGAACATGACACCCCTTCACTCACCTTGTGTCTAGGTTGGAAAATCCACTTGTCTCCTGATCATACTCCTATAAGATTACAAATTGGTCTGTGATCCTTGTTGTTGAGTCAGTATTTCCAAGACAGTTGTTGTGTTATCAATATGTTCAAAGAGAAGTTCAACCCTAAAAGCCTTCTATTGCGTTGGCCATTTCTGTAGTCCTTAAGCCTTCTATTGTGTTGGCCATCATTGAGTCAGTCTTGAATCACTTGTTACTCTGATCTACTTCAAATATTGTTACTTGTTTCGAGTCATTGATGTGGGATATATTAAGGCTCTCCTGTGCTGAGTATTTTCCTGTCGACTTCAACTCATTATCCAGGAGTTAGACTTAGAAACTAATTGGTACCTTGGAACTTGCATGCCTCAATGGCAGGTTTCCTTGCTTTTAGCAGTGGGTTTTCATTATTGACCCCCGATCGAGAGATTATGTCGAGTGTTCGACTTCAGCTCATTTATTCACATTCGTTGGATTATACTAGTGTACCTCGGGAGTCATTGACATTAATGGTGATTTCCCTCGCACTTGTTAATGTTATACACTAATGAACGATAATCAAGTGGTTTCTACCATGTTCAACTTCAGCACATGTATTCACATGGTTAGATTCGTACTATAGAGTGGCGGAGATGAAGACCCTAGATGTTTTCTGACAGATCCAGGTTGCGTTGGAGTATATTCAATATACTATTGCATAGATCCACATTGTATGTCTCATGGCTATGTTCAAATTTGAGTTTTTAACACATAGATCCACAGTGTATTTTTGGTGGCTATGTTTAGATTTGAGTCATAATGGCATGGATCCACAGTGTATGTTTGGTGGCCATGACCTGTCTTACTTGACATGGATCTTCGCATGTCGGCATTTATGCTTTGAGTCATTTGTATTCTGAGTATGGGACTGCCTACCTCAGTGATGATATATTATTGTACTGTATTTCCTTGTTTGTTGGCAGGTTTTCGACCGACTGTTTCTTGTTCCCTACACACACTCGACAAAGTATTTCAGCTATCACTCTGTTCTAACTTCATACTTTGGGGGGATCTCTGTTACACATTATTTTTGTCATCCCTATGACCGTTAATGATGTAAAACTATTTTTTGCCTTCAGAGGGGTCAGTGGCTTGAGTTCCTGAAGAGAGAAGGGAGAAGAACTTTTATTGAGAAAAGAAATTGCATTTTCCCTTGTAAAAACCCTGTAAAAAAGGAAGTTCGCAGGTTGCTATATAGGCAGGGTGTGAGAATGCCTGATTCTCGTAGGTTTCACCATATCTAGGGTGTGAGATGTTCGCAGATTGCTCTATAGGTAGGGTGCGAGAATGCCTACATGTGGGAAAAACAAGCGTTTTCTCGAATCTTCTTGAAGGAGAAACTTCCATGGTGAGGTGGCATCCAAATGGTTTGGATCTTACTCACTTTCATGATTTAGTGGGATCATCCTAACCTCCTCACCTTATCCTCTTCATCTTATAAAAGGAGAGGAGCTCTCATGGAGAAGGTTATCTTGTAGCTTTGGAGCTTGGATTGGTGGATTTGGCTTGGAATTATTAGCTTGGTTAAGAGTGGTTTTGAATTTTTCCTTTGTCAAGATAGATTGTGAATACTATCAGATCTATGCTCTCAGAATTCTTGGAGTGAAAGTGTGTGGGGAACGAAGGACAGTTGGAAGGGACCTTACGACATCAAGGCCATGGTTGTAATCTCTCTTTCACATTTAATATGATACAGTAATATGATTCTTTCCTATAAAGCTTGTTGTGTTTTATTGTATGATTCCTTGATCACATACATAGGTTTATATTGAGTTTATGCTATTACTATCACTTTGGTTGGTTGCGTTCTTTTGCAGAATCATCATTGTATGAGCGTTGTTATGGAGCTAGGATGGTGATGGCAAGAGGAAGCGACATTTAAACGGTATGTCACTCATCCCTCTTTAGTTAATAAATTCAATATCTAAAACTTAAGGAAAGCATCATGTTTTGGTGTGTTTTGTTCTAGATCTAGGTGGATCTAGGGAGATCAGTTAGTGTCCGCACCTATCGATTAGTCCGATAACATTGAAAGCCATTGATGATACCCCAAATGCTCCATTAAATTATTGGTGTCATGATCGATGTTGCCAACCATGATGCAGAGAATGGTTCTGTTAGCACCATAAGTCACCTTTGGATTGTGTCAGAGGTAACCCTAATACCCATCAGTTTGTATGTCACGGTAAATAGTTTAAAGGATGGTCTAATGGATGTAGTCTCAAGGTTATATCGCTTTAACTTAGAATCCTAGACCATGCAATGCACAGGTAAGTGAGGTCTTGATCTAACTTCAGTCAGTAAGTTGCAGTAAAGGGTGAGTAGGGGGAAGAACTAGTGAGGAGATGTAAGGGCCTGCTATGGACATCAGGTCTTCCAGCCGCCTAAGGAAGAAAAGCTTCAAGAACGAGATCCTCTTGAACCCAAAGCTTTAGACACTAAGATATGTCTAAATGACACATCTACAGCAACACGATGATCAAACCTACATCACAATACTACTGTAACAGCTCGACTGGATCCTCCAATTTCGAGCTACTCATTTAAGAGGCGGAAAAGATAACACGGGAAACTAATTATAACTGGTGAAAATATTGCAGTGATCAAACCTACATCACAACAACATCACAACCCTCGACTAGATCCTCCAATTCCGAATGTCTTAACACAATGTTTATGAAGAGATGGAAAGAAGATGACTTTCATTAAACAAGAAGTCTTAAATACAAATACATAACCAGAGGAACCAATGCCTTGTCAAAACTTTACAATACAGGAGCCTAGCTCTACCATCGACCATTACAAAATATAAAAACTGAGTATATATACTCAAATAAACTCGCTCCCTATAGAAGCGTGCTCTAGTCACTGTATTCAAGGCTTCACATCTTCTTATTCTCCTGTCAGACTGCACCTGCATTCTTCTGTTAGATGCGATCTCAGATCGGTATGGCTCTGGCAGGGAAATTCATCCATAGGGGTACCACAGGCTAACCGCATCAGATCCTCCATGTCTTCCATTTATGGGGTGAAATGAGTTTTCAACTACCTCCTCCTATTTCCATTAACTTCCTACATCAAGATCAAGAAGGAGGCTAACACTCGAGGATGTTCTAGTCAGGTTCATAATCCTTTCCAGTAAAAAATTGGTGCCTCGCAGCTGTAAGGATTTTCTTTGTGACCACTCGAGCACTTTGATCCTCTGTGCAACATCCTTTCATCGCCCCATGCAAACATAGGCCATGAACTTGTGCTTAACCAACTAAATTTTCAGGACTTCACATATTAGGAGTTCTTGCTCCATCCCTTGCTCAAACTTCTAAGTCACGAAGTCACAACTGCTTGGATCCTATGCCATGTGCCCTTATAGAATGAACGGTCTTGATCATCTCGTGTTTCGTGAGTTCCCATAACTCATCCCATTGACTGCTCCCTTCTGCGAGTCAACGAAACGCTGATCCAACTGTATGGATCTCTTGATTGATCGACGACCACGATCACATCGGCATTTCGGGTCTCAGGACTTCGGGTTATGGATACACCTTTAGGACAAGAACCTCGAACTCCTGATTCCTGAACCTCCGAAATTTTCCAATGTTAGATCAACGACCCTCGAATCTTCATAATTGAATGGCCCAGATTTACCTTTTCACAAATCTGGACTTCGTGATTCTTGATGAACAGTTTTACAACATTTTGAAACCCTAATTCCCATGCTCTCTTGCCTTCGTTGAAGGCTAAACTTGATCGCTCACTTGATTTACATTTACATCAAACGACTTCAAGTGCTACGCTTGGTGGTCATGATTGCAGCCTATGAACGATCACTGCGGTGACTAATTGGAGGCTCAGGGGAATAAGAGGGTCAATGATAGAGGCAAAGGGAGAAATACATTGGCCCTAGGGAAAATGGAAAGGCTTATGGCAGATGGCTTACAGGCGATCTGGCAAGGAAAATAGGTCGATCAACTAGATGAAGACAAATAGAGGGAAAACCACAAGTCGAGGAAAAATAGAATCGGGTCTGCACAGGGAGAAAAGATGGACAAAATTACAGACCTAGACAGGAAACACGACTCTAAAGACCTCAAAAAGTTTATGTGCTAACATTAGGCTCCATGGGGGATAGATTCCTCCCTGCAAGGCTCTAAGAATTCCTTTCGCAGCTTCAGTGTCTTAGTGTTGGGTTGTGGAGTCTTCTATTTAAAAAAACAAAATAACAAAACAGAGATGGTATTTACAATGGTGGAATGTCGATTACAACTTTAAACAAAAAAAAAATTCAAGAATTGGCCATTCAGAGGGCCACTAGAAACTTCATCACCCTCCAGATTCTGCAACCTGTAAGTATTATTGGGAAATGTCTCAGAAATCTTGAAGGGTCTGATCCAAAGGGCCTTAAATTTACCATGCTTTCCCTTATCCTATCTAGGCACATCCCATTTGAGCACTATCTCTCCCAGTTGGAAATACTCCTTTCTGTTCTCCTTGTCAAAGGCCTGCTTGATTTTCTGCTAACGGTCATGTGCTCTGTCCATCACTTGTTCTCTAGTCCGCTGCACTTCTACCAACTGATGAATCCTCCTGATCATATCATCAAGCTCTTCTTGACAGTCTTGGAAGAAATTTGCTAATGGCAAGGCGATCTGAGAGGGAAAAAATTCTTCAGTCCCATATACAAGCTGGAAAGGAGAGATGCCCAAGGACCATTTAGCTATCACTCTATCAGCCCATAGAGAAAATTTGAGCTTTGAATCCCATTCTTTGTTATGCTCTAGCAATATTTTGATGATCTTTGCTAGGCTTTTGTTAGAGGATTCTGCTAACCCATTGCCTTGCGGATAGTAGGGGGTAGAGTGAATTAGTGCAATTCTGAATTGCTCACAAAACTTGATCAATGGTTTGACTTTGAAGGATGCAACGTTGTTAGTGACGATTCTGGTTGGACAACCAAACCTTACTATAATACCCTCCAGAAAGCCAATGATCACCTTATGAGAAGCGTTCCTTGTGGGGATAGCCTCTATCCACTTGGTGAAATAATATGTTGTAGTTAGGATCCACCCGTGCTAACCACTTGAAGGAGGATGAATTTCCCTGATAAAATCCAAACCCCACTGTTGAAAGGGTCCTGAAACTACTATAGGCTTAAGTGGCAGGGACTTGAGTTGTTTCTTTCCAGAGAATTTCTGACATTTAATACAAGCCCTAACTTTTGCACAGACATCAGTGAATAGAGTAGGCCAATAGTATCCATCCCTGAGAATTTTGTAGGCGGTGGTTTTCCAGAAATGATGTCCCCTACATAGGTTGTCATGGAACTCAAATATAATATTTTGGGCCTCATGTGGGTCCATACATCTTAAGATCACTCCTAGATGATCCTTCCAATACAGAACCTGGTCAATAAGGCAATATCTGATTGCTTTGAGCTTTAAATCTCTTGCCTTGTTCCTTCCCATACCATATGGAGGCCGCAACTCCTGCAAAAAATATATAACGTCTTTGTACCAGGTACATTCTACAAATGGAGGGTTGTCTCGAGGACTTATACCAAATGCCTTGGCCTGCTGGTTTTCTGAGCAAGTGTTGATGAAGTTAACTCCCAAATATTTACAATTATATTCAGCCAACAATTTGGATAAACCCTGGCCTTTAACTAGCTTGGTGGGCTTTCTTTCCAGATCGAATTCAAGGATTTTGGAAATCCACTTGATCCTTCTCCCGTCTATGTCAGGTTGAATGAGAATTTCCTTCACTGAAGCTGAAGGAACATACGCAGTGATTTTTGAATGCAGAACATAGAATCTGAAATCCTTGAGAGATTTCACCAAGGCATAGGCTTGTTTCTCCATAATGTCATATCTGATCTCGACATCTCTTAGTGCCCGACTCAAAAAGGAAATGGGCTGCTCCAACCCTTCAACATTCTTCTGCAACAAAACGACTGCTACCGTATCACACGAAGCAAATGAAAAGATCAAGAAATCCTTGGAATAATCAGGACTGGTTAGCATAGGTGCCTCAGTCAGAGCTTTCTTGATTTGGTTGAAGGATTCTCTGGGCTCAATAGTCCATTTCACTTTGTTCCCCTTCCTGAGCATGGTTGTGATATGCTTCACCAGTTCAGAGAAATTTGAAACAAACCTTCTCAGAAAATTGATTTTCCCCAAGAAAGATTGGACCTCTTTCTTGGATCTCGGGAGTGACAAGGCTTGGATTGCTTCTACTCTGCTAGAATCAATCCTGAATCCCACAACTGATACTATGTGGCCTAACAATTTTCCTTCCTTCATGGAAAACAAAGACTTCTTGGGATTTAAGGAGAGACCAAATTTCCTGCATTTCAAGAAAACCCCTTTTAAATGCTCACAATGCTCTTTATTTGATTTGGATAAAACTATAATATCATCCAGATAGATGACCATAAACTTGTCCTTTTCTCCAATGAAAGCGATATCCATGGCTCTCTGAAAGGTCACCCCTACGTTCATCAATCCAAAGGGCATTTTGGCATACATGAACATACCCCAAGGAGTGGTGAAGGCCGTTTTTTCTCTGTCCTCATGCAAGACCAAGATCTGATTGTAGCCTGAAAATCCATCAATCATGGATATCCTTGATATGACAGTTACCCTTTGTAATATGTGTTACATTTTCTGCAAGGGGTAGTTGTCTTTCTTTGAGCTCCCGTTCAGGTTTCTGAAATCGACACAAATTCTGATTTCCCCACTCTTCTTCTTTACCAGGACCAGGTTGGCCACCCACTCTGAATATCTCAAGGGCACGATGATTTGGGCATCTAGTAGCTTTTTTATCTCTCTTTCCATAATAGGTAGAAACATAGGGTTTATCTGTCTTAATTTTTTCCTAAATGGTTTGGCCTCCTCTTTCAGTGGAATCTTATGCTTAATGACAGTTGTGTCATATGTTCTGAGGTCTTCATAGGTTCAAGAAAATACATCAGCACATTCCTTTAATAACTCAGCGTACTCGGCCCTCTGCTTTCTTGTCAAGTTGCTTGACAATTTGACAAACTTTGGCCCCTTCTCTGTGCCAATGTTGCACTCAGTTGCATCAGCATCATCATTTGAGATTTTACCCTTTGCCGCCACATCATTTTTGTCAAATAATCTTTCCAAAGGAAGCAATCCTTTTGGAATGCTATTGTTGGGAAACTGAACAATATGATTCTCAACAATTTTGTTCAGAAACGCACCAGTATGAGGATTTATTTCAGAATCAGGATCTTGATCAATATGTAATGCTGAAAACTCATCAACAGTCTCCAGGAATCTTTTGATTTCAAGATCATCCTCAAACACTTTCCAATGCTTGACATTGTCAGGTATAGAGGGTCTATATCTCACTTCTACATCATACCTGAGTTTAGGTGGCAGAGGAACTCTAAAATTGCTTACTGAAACAGCCAAAGAATCAACCACAGTGTTTTCTCCTCTTGGAATAAATGATATGTTGAAATCTAGGAAAAAACTGTCAATGAGGTCGCATACTTCATTTCTATAACTCCTAAGCCAAGGGTGTTCGGCCTGATAAATATTTCTGATCTACTGGATAATCAACTCAACATCTCCAAACACAAATTCTCTTCAATTCCCATGTCCTTTGTATCTCTTAAGCCCAGAACAAGAGCTTCGTACTCTTCCACATTATTGGTAGCTTCAAATTCTAATTTGTATAACAGAGATATGGTTTCTTGAGCAGGGGAAAAAACAACTATCCCAGCACCAGCACCATATTTAGAAGAAGCTCCATCAAAGAACATTTTTCAAACATAGGTAATTGGAGGAGAATATTCACAGAGAGAAATAGGCTTTCTGATCTCAAGAGGGGGCTCAAGAGCATCAGTGAGCTGCAACAGAATGGAACCCAAATCAATATCAAAGGCAAATATAGGATGATTGGTGGGATCAAATTCATCACTGATGATGTAGGCCAACTGAGCTTCTCTGTACAGTCTCCTATGCTCCCCTCCAAAGATTGGAATGGTAGCATATATGAGGTCCATCTACAAGGTTCCCCCAAGTCCTCTTATCCAAGATCTTGACAAAAGCATGCCAAACTTGGAAGGAACATCAGCCACCATGATATCCATGCCCACACTTTTCATGGGCAACTAGAACAAAGTCACCACCAGATCTTTGATGACCCCAAGACATTGCACCCTCCTCAAGTCAAAAGAATACAAATCATGATAAGATTTTGTAATTTCTAACCCAAGTTCTTCCATGACAGTTTTGGGCATGAGATTATGAGAAGCCCCTGAATCCATCAGACAGTTGTGCAACACCTTGTCATGTATGTTCAGGGATGTGTAGAAGGGAGGGGATGAATCATCTTTTCTTTCTACCATAGGACCTAATATAACTGCATGCTTTTCATCTTGGAGGTTTACTAACTTCGTGGAATGACAGGGTGGTTTGGGCTACAACAACTTAGAGATGGACCTTTTGAAGTCTTTGTGCTTGACTAGCTCTGAAAGGGGGACATGGATTCTGATGTTATGAATTTCATGCTCAAAGCTAAAGGAGGAAGGGGGTTTCATAATTTCTCTCACCTCTGGGACAGGGTCTTTGGCTATTGGCAAGGGATTCTAAGCTTTATTTTCCTTGGTGGTATTTGTTGCATGCTTAGCAGGATTCTCTGCTCTGGGAGGCTGAGTAGGGATGTCAGACTCTTCTATTTTCCTCTTGGACCAGAGGTTGTATTTTCTAGGACTGGTATTGGCCTTTTTTCCCTTCTTATCTCATTTATTTGATTGTTCAAGAGGGATTCCTCGTGTGTTGATTGAGTTAAATGGGGAAAAGGGGAGGTGTCTCCAATACAATGAATTTCGGGGTCAAGATCTTCTTCTTCCCTATCCTCATCATCAACCAAGTTATTTTTAAGAGGGGTTTGTATTTTTTGATCATTTCTATCTCTATCCCTTTGTTCCCTTGGCATAATCTAAGGAGCATTGTTATTCGGTCTCCTAAAGTTGCCTATGTTATCAAAATTTGAGACATTCTTGTAACCTTGCTTCCCCTCGAATTTCATCTTCTTCATCTCTACAGATAGGGACTTCACCATCTTGGTTAATTCATCTACTCGAGGGTGATATGCAGAAGAACCAGAGGTTGAGGCCTCAGATCTTCCTCTTCCCTTGTCTTTGTCAGATTTTCTTATGAGCCTGTCAACTACCAACACATTGGATTCTACTTCCAGGGATGCATCTTGCATATTAGCCAAGGAAGTAGCTCTTCCCTCTCTGAGCAAGAGGCAGAAATCGAGATCAAAGGCACTAGCATAAGTGATTTTGGCAGAAGCTTCCGTGGGTTTTATATCAACAGGGATCTTATTGTACATCTTATTGAATCTTTTGGAGAAGTCAGGGACAGATTCTCCCTCTTTTCTTTTCAGGGATCCAAACTCTATGATATAATACATAAAATCTTTTTTATCCCCCCATTGCTGCAAGAAAACATCATCTAGAGATTCAATCCCAACAATAGATCTAGGGGTCAATCCTCTGAACCAATGCCTAACCTCACCATCAAGGCTCTGGACAAAAACTCTCATCCATACATCTTTGTTTTCAATGCTCAGGTTGTCTACATAATTGTAGAAAGCAGCAAGATGTTCCCATTGGAAAAGGATTTCCTTCTCATTGTCTGGACATACCATATCTTCCTCTGTCCAACTTTATAGATGAATGGTTTCTTTGATATTGTTTTGAATTTTTCTCCATACTATTTTCCATTCAAGATGGGTGGATCAAAATATGCATCAGTTTCTTTCCTTCCATAGGTGCCACAGGATGAATCCCGAGAGAAGTTGCCATATACAATTCATAATGGGGGATTTGAAATCTTCTTCCCGCCAACACAATAAAGTTGCAATGATGCAATCGTGATTTCTGTTCAAAGTGTGCATGACTTAGGCACAATGATCCCAGATCATGGAATTGAAGGGGCATAAATTGAGAATGTGAAGTTGAGTCTCCTCCATTTGTTTGCAAAGATGGAAAATTAATGGCCCTACAAATCCTCATTTCCTTAAATTATCCCAGGTGAGGATGCTTTCATGAGAGACCAACAAGAGAAAGGTGCATATCTTTGGCCAAAGATTATCCTCCTAGATCCTCTGGGAGATTGGTTCCTTGGGGAGTAGGTTGTGAGAGGCTTTGAGGCTATAATATTCCTTAACTTAGAAGATGTCTCTTGGAGAGTGGCCCCATCAAAGGATGTTATTGCCCTGCCTGATCTAGATTTTCCTTTTGCTGAGCTCCCTAATCCATGGTTGAAGATCGACATCTGGATGAACATGAAGATATACAGAATTGGTTTTCCAAACATGCCAAGTTGTAGTAGGGGGAGTTTCTTCCCAAAAGTCTTCCACTGTTATGAGTCTGGCGTTGACCGTGGGAACCTCGAAGTTAGCTACAAGAGGCTGGTGGGCCAAAGAAGTCATCTGATACTAGGAATCATGCCAAAAGGAGGAATTTCTTCCCTCATGCACCTCCCAAAAGGCATGCTCAGTGATCAGGGGGATATTCTATTTCATTGTGTTCCATATGAGTGACCCCACTAACAATTTGCTCCTCTGTTAGGCCAGGGGTGTATTTTTTATGCCATAGGTTGGCCCCTAAGTCATGGGGTCGATTTATCCATGTCCACCAGATCTTGGCACTTAGGAATTTATTGAGCATGCCCAGATCTCTAAGACCTACAACCCCAACATGCTTAGGCCTGCATAGCTTTTCCCAACTGACCAGGGCCCATTTGCGGCGTTTTTTTGTTCCCTGCTGAAGGAACTTTCTTTGCAAGTTCTTTATAGCTGTAAGAATGGAATTGGGAGCTGCTAAAGTGAATAAAGAATAGATGGGGAGATCTTGAAGGACATACTTGAGAAGAGTGAGCCTACCTAGAAGGTTTAGAGAGCAGAAGGTCCAAAAAGAGAGCCTCTTCTTGAAAGAGGATAAGAGGTCTTCCCAGGAGCTATTCCAAAGGGATTTCTCTATGAGATGGATGCTAAGGTATTTGGACGAAAGGGAGCCCCTGCTGAAATCAAGGATATGAGTGATATGGGCTTGAACAACTCAGGGGGTGTTAAAAAATAAGACCAGTGATTTATCCTTGTTGATGTCTATGCTGAAGGAAACACATAAGTCCTGTAGAATGGTGAGGATACTGCGGGCTTCCCTAACAATGGGGGACCCCATCATAAGGGTATCATCAACAAATTGGTTGTTGAAGACAGGTGGATTGAGGTTGTGAAGGGTGAGCCCTGAAAGGGAGCCTTTGACTATAGCTACCTTAATATATTTGTTGAGTCCCTGTGCCATGATAATGAAAATGAAGGGAGAGAGAGGTTCTCCTTGGTGAATGCCCTTGGAGGGAGAGAAAGTCTGTGAGGGAACCCTATTGACCAAAATGGAGAAGAAAGTCGAGGAGGTGAGGTTGAGTATCCATTCCACCCAATACGAGGCAAAACCAAAAGCTAGAAGCATAGAGCGCATGTATTTCCAACTAATTTTATCAAAAGATTTGGAGATATCAAGCTTAAGAAGAATACCTGGGAATATTGTTGATTGTAAGGAATGTATAACCTCATGTGCCAAGATGACACTGTCTAGAATTTGACGGTCTTCAAAATATCCAGATTTCTTGAGGGATATGATGAAAGGGAGGATATGCTTGAGTCACCGAGCAATAACCTTAGTGAGCAGTTTATAGATGACATTGCAGAGGGAAATATATTTGAATTGCTTAGGGTGAGATACTCGTTCCTCCTTGAGTATGAGCATGAGGAAAATTGAATTGAGGGTAGGGAGTACTTGATTTGTTTGTTGGGAGTCTTCAATTATTTCCCATACTTCCTGTCAAATCATGGACCAACAGTGGTGGAAGAAGTCTTTCGTGAAACCATCAGGCCTCAGGGATTTTCCTACGAGGGTGTCCTTTAGCGCCAGGTCCACTTCTTCTATTGTGATTGGTCGAAGGAGGGCATTGTTCTACTTCTTGATAATGAGGGTAGGAATGTGATGGGTATTTTTTTTTATAGCTTTCGATATGTCACCTGTGGGTTCCAATAGGAGACCTTGATAGTAGGTGAGAAAATCCTCTTCTAAGTCCTCATGAGAATGGAGGGTTTGCCTCTGATCCATTACTAGCTGGGTGATTCTATTGCCGTTTCGTCTCTGTAGCATTGAATGATGGATGGAAGAAATTTGAGTTCATTTCGTCCTCCTTGAGCCACTGGATGCTAGATTTTTGTCACCATATTATTTCTTCCTTTGTGTGTTGTTCATTTAGTTGTTGCCTTATGGTTGCCTCCTTTTCCTTCAGTTGCTCAGTGAGGCCCTAATCCTGGATTTGATGTTGCAGAAGCTCCATTTGATTCTTCAAAGCTTGTTGGGCCTCAAAGATGTTTCCAAAGGTATTTTTATTCCATAGTTTGAGTTGCTTCTTGAATTTATTTAATTTCTGTTGAAATTTTTACATGAGAGATCCATGAGAAATGACAGCCTCCTCCCAACAAGAGAAAACCTTTGATTGGAAATGTGGATGCAAGAGCTATAATTTTTCAAATCGAAAGAGTTTAGGTCTAGAGGAGGCTTTGATGTCCATCCATAACTGAATGGGACAATGATATGAACTAGAGGCATCTAAGACACTAGCCTCCAAGGGAGTGTTATCCAGCATGAGAGATTCAAATATTAGAAACCTGTCTAGTCGGCATGCAACATTTTGAGACCCAGAGTGGCAGTTGGACCAGGTAAAGAGACCATTGGGGGTTTCTAGATCTATTAAGCCAACATCATCAATCAATGACTGAAATTTGGTGTTGTCGCTTTCAAGTCTTCGAACGCCCCCTCTTTTTTCCTCCAACGAGAGAATCATATTGAAGTTGCCCCCTAAATTCCATCTCCTATTTTTAGTGAGGTCTCCAAGATTTTCCATATTGTTCAGGAAAATAAAATTTTCCCCCTAGGTTGTCTGCCCATAGACATTGGTTAGAAATCCCCCGTTGTGTGATCCAATAACTAGGTATTCTTCCGAGAAGGTCCATCTGGAAGAATATAAGTTCTCCAAAACGATAGTGTTAGGGTTCTAGAGGATGGTGAATCCTCTAGTCGATACAGATGCATTTGATCCCATAAACTGGGCTTGCTTCTAGCATCATGTGAATATTTGATCTGCTTCTTCTCCAACACATTTTTTTTCTTGAAGAAAGAGAATATGAGGTTGTTCCTCCAAAATTCTATTCTGTAGAATACACTGCTTGCTACGACCCTTTAGGCATCTTATATTCCATGAGATGAGCTTCATGATTAAGAGGGGGGGAGAAGGGGTGGGAAGTTGTTTGAGATCAGATGGATCTGACCTGAGTTAACCATAAAGAGTTTGATCTCCTATATAAGTTGTTGGGTGGATTTTCTCCCCCTTTTCGTTTTATCCTTTGAGGCTTTGCATGGATCCTTCATTGGGCCTCGATGAATACCCAATCATGAGGTTGATCTCCTTGAGGATCCTATAGAGGAATTGAGGAAAACCTTGTGGACGTTGCGAAATTGGTTTGGTGGTATGGTGTACAGTTCCTTCTTTCTATAGGCATGTTCTAGGTGGACTAGATCGACTCTTGCAAGTTCTTGTTCATCTAATTCCATTTTGATGTCCCCTTATTCTACATCAAGGTCCGATCCCATAGCCAAACCTGATGTTGGTATTGGTAAAACTTGTTCTAGGATTGGGGATTCCTTGGTTTTCCCACTGGTTTCATCAACAGTGTGTGTGGAGCTAGAAGGAGCCAATGGTCCATCAAGGTCTTCCGACAAGTTTTGAAGGGTATCAAAGGAGTTGTTGGAGGAGGGGCCCTTTGAGGTAGTTGGAGCGGTCTTCTTCAAGGACGACACTTGCTAATGATTTGAGTGAATCAATCCTTGGATTTGTCCACAGTTAGAGGAGGTACCTTGTCGACTGCATTAAGAGGGAATTCCCTAAATAAGTGACCATGTTCGTGGAATTTCCAACAACAGAATGGAATATGTTCATAGTCGATAGTTTGGGACCAGTCTTCATCTTGGTATTCCAAAGCAATAGAACCCAATAGTGTCTTGAAGATATTAAGATAGACACAGATTCACATGTAGGAGGTGTACCACCTCTATTTGATTGCCTCCGAGGATTTGACATAAACCCCAATGGTGCTACCTATTCCGGTGAGTATTTCCTCTAACCAGAACTCATGTGGCAAGGAATAGAGGCGGATCCAAACTGGTGCATGTGAGAATTCCTCCTTTTCCAGAAAAAAATTTTCAGTCCAAAATTTGAGAAAGATTCCAGTCGAATTAAAGAAGTAAGACCCCCCATCAAAAACTTTGTTTCATCCTTCCAAGTTATGAAAGATGATGGTGAAAAATCCCCTGGAGCCAAGTGGCCTTTCAACCACCACCAATGTTGAATCCACTTCACCAGATCCTATTTTGAGGGCCAAAGGCCCAAACTTTTTCCCACCAGGATGTAATCTCTCATTTATTGTTTCCGATCTTCAATTTTGGGGGTGTTTATCACATATTTTGGAGCCGAGGGTGCTTGAGGAATGCACTTTCCTAGTTCCCAGATACGAGTCTCTTTTGCATGGGTAGGCTCCGGGTCTATTTCCATTGCTTTCCCCTTAGCTGTCCTGTTGTGGAGCACTGCATCCCTCAGGTGAAGGAGAGAGTCGAAGGGCAACCTGATGTTGCTACCTCCATTCATGTCGGAGGATACAGTCTGTCTATATGAGGGGGCTTGCGCCCCTCGTCCATTGTTTCCATGTCGTGAGTAGGCCGTGAGGCGGCCGGGAGAACCAGGGAAGAAACTTTGATAACCCTAAGGAGAAATGCTAGCTGAACGGGAAACCCTTTGCAGTGATATCTATTTACTTGTGCTCTTGTCTCACAATTATTCCATGCACAAAGTAGTTTCTTTGCCAATCATTTTCCTATGATAGAAGGAAGAAACACAAAATAATTTAATTTAAAATGTTAAACATGAAATATTATATTATATTATTGAAAGATATACTATATTGATTTATATTATTGTTTGCATAAACTTATTTAAATATAATATATGTTTTAACTTATAGGAACAAGTTTTTACACATAACTTTATTATTAATTAATATGGACATATTAATATTATATTATATTAACTTATATTTTTTTCTAAGCACAAAAAGGATACTCTGATTTTCTATTATGTACACAGACAAAAATACACTCAGAATATCAGGGAGTTTGCTGAATCAGAAACCAGAATTCTATCCTAGAATTTTAGAGTATTTGAGTTTTCCATAATCATCTTATCTAGGATTCTATTGTATTCAATCCGGAAAATCTTCCTCTTGTCAGGGGTTTTATCTATTACAAAGTTCAGTCTAGGGATCAAAAGTAGAATCCCCATGATGGAGTAATAAACAAAAACAAAAAAAATATGAATCATTCAAAAAAAGGAGAAAACAAAAGGTAAATTGAGTTCGAGTCCATCATTCTGCATCATAGATGTGCTACATTGTCACTGGTTCTTCTTTAGGGTGCTTGTTGGGTTCCAGTTGGTCATCCTCCAACTGAATTGGGTGCTCCTTGGTTCCCTCCTGGTTGAATTTTCCCTTTGGTTTCCTTTGTAACGAACTCTGGTCTCTCGCTCTCCTCCCCTGGAAACGAATCCTAAATTGAGATTTACAGAAAAGTTCAAATTTAGCCTCTAGAATGCACACAACGTGCAAAGTGGCTTTGTTCTCTTCCTATTGTTGAGCCATGGCCTGGGCCACCATAACCTTGGTTAACTAATAAGTTTCCGCTAGATGGAAATATTTAGTTTTCCTTGTACGAGATTGACCTAGGTCTGTTACCCAATCCTTGGCTTCCATCAGAATTTCCTTAGATTGTCTTCCACTTCTTGAGAACCGCTTCATGTACATTGGACATGACTCTCTTTTCCACTTCTAATCAGAGGCTATGGAATCTATTTCTCTCCTATCCAACATCATTTTCTGCTCTCGTTTGGGCCATTGGGTCTACTGGAATTTGTAGTTCCTCGTCCCCTCTCTTATTCTTGAGTCTCCCATAGGCCCTGGTCGAGTCATGACCCTTCATGGTGTCTTTACTTTGAATAGTATAAGTGCCTCTAAGTTGCAGTCAAATATTTAGCCTCGGCCATGAGAGAAATTTGGGTCTCTCATTGTTATTATCTCCTAGAAGAAAGGAATCATCTCTCACCTTAAATCTATCCAAGCAGAGAGGAGTGAGCTACCCAGGGTGACAGAGCACCCCTGAGCCACTAACCTCGTAACTTTCCGTAGGCTCCACAACTCATTAAAAAACCAGTATTCAATAGCTCGGAGGTTCATCCCCAATTCGTAAATAACTCTGTGCATACTACCCGACTGCTTCCTTATAATGTTGGATCTTAATGTCATCCTTGATTCCCATCCTCGCCTCCTCTTCTTATCATGAGTAACGAACCTGTTCCTTCTCCCACAAGCCCATTCACATGGCCTGCCCATTATTTCCTCTGTACTGACGAGGTATGTTATGATCATCGTCTCACTTGAACGCTGCATCAAGACCACCATAGAACCAATTATCTGTACCTCCATTACCTGGTGTATCATTCCACTATACTAGCTGTCGTCTTTTCATTGTAATTGCCATCTGTATCGGTCAACATTCATATGCGTGCAAATTGTTGCCCAGGTGTGGGAGGGATGCTACATTTCAGTTGACATGTGGGCGACTGGCTTCCCCACATGGGAGTCGCCGACCCCTACAATTGTCACCCCATACAAAATTATATTAACTTATATTAACATTATTCTAATATTATATTAAGTTCTTTTAATGTTTGTATTAACTTTTCTATATATATATATATACACACATTTTGTAATATAATGTTGTAACATTTATATAATAATTTTATTGTTACAACATATATAAATTTTTATATGAAAAATAAATTATAATATTAAATTTAAAAAGTGAGTATTATATTATAACCTTAATATATTAGATTAATAACACAATTAATAATATTGAGATTATATTAATATTATAATAATATTAATATATTATATTAATAATATTATTAAAAACACAATTTTAATGATATTAATGTATTATAATTTATATTATTAATGGTTTAATAATATTATTAATAGTTATGCTAGATTGCAAAGTTTATGAAAGGTGATGTGGCATTGCTACATTCATCAAGGGTTTTGTTGCATTGTTATATTTTTGTTGGGTTATGTTGGATTATGATGTTTGAACATGGTTATGTGACATTGCAACATTCATCAAATGTCATGTCACATTGCAATGTTCATTAAGGGTTTTGTCGCATTGTGATGTTCTTGAAATATGATTTCACATTGTGACATTTATTAAGGGTTTTGTCGTATTGCAATGTTTATAAAGGGTTTTGATAAGTTGTGACATCATTCAATGGTTATGTTAGATTGTAACATTCATTTTTGTTTACTATATAATATGAATATGTATGATTGTGGTGTTCCAAAATGGTTTTGTGACATTGAGACATTCATCTTGGTTGACTTATGCCTGCTTTCTACACCATGAATGCTTATGCCACATTGTGGTGTTGATCAAATGTGATGTCATATTGTGACATTCATAAAGGATTTTGTGACATTGCCACATTCATTGAGGGTTATGTTGGGTTGCAACATTCATTTATGGTTATTTTGGATTGGAACCAGTGATCAATTTTGAAGGGTTGGTCTTAATTTCAGCAGGAAGGGTATATATTCATGTAACCCTTCCATGATGAAAAGCTTCGAAAAAAATCACATTTTAATTGAAAATAATAAGTTGATTACACACTTCCTAAAAAATGTGTTAAATAAAATATTACATTTCCAATCAAATTTATATTTAGTAGAGAAATTAGTAAATCCAAAATATCACCTTAACATTAGCAAAACTACCTGCAAAATATCACTTCAACATTTTCAAAGCACAGATTCAAATATTCAAGGATCATAAGCATAATTGTAAAATCAACTTTTACATATTTAAAGATGCTTCCAAATATTTTGTTTGCTACATTGAGAAAATGCATGCCATTGTAGCATGTTTTCTATAGAATTATGAAGATAATTAACAATATATATGTGTAGTGTGCCTATTGTATATACAACCACAAAAATGTGAGTGAACTATTGAATTAATCTAGAAAATGTATCTTTGTGAACTCTCCAAGAAAAAAAATGCCATTTCATCATTCTACTTGTATTTACTCATTATTTAATTGATTGCAACAATAGAAATAGTGAAAACAAAATTTGGATTATCCATAGGCTCTACAAGTCAATAACACACAAAGATTTCATTTCATACCTCTCAAAAAGAGAAGTAGATGCTCCACAAATCCGAAGCCCTTCACTATTACAACCAATAGTGAACATATAGTCAATGGAAAACACATGACCTTGGAAGCAGCATATATAACTAAGGATTCAAAGGCACATTATTTGAAATCAACTTCCAACAAAAGATGGTAGAAAATCCATAACGAAATACAAAGACAATTCAAGTGCGACAAGAATTCAAATAATATGTTCTAAGAAGAAAAATTCTCTACAAATATAGTTTAAGAACAAAGGGCCTTACAAACAATTCCAAAGAATTTAGGATGTCAATGATGCCATATTATTGGGCATGCTATAGATGATTCAAAATAAGGGAAATACCAATATAATTCAAATCACTGAAATCAATCATAGAAAAAATTCAAATAAATGGTTCAAAAGAAGGGAAATACCAATGCAATTCAAATTACTGAAATCAAGCATAGAAAGAATTCAAATAATTACTTACGAAACAGACAAAGTACGAATCAATTAGCTATTGAAATTAGAATCCAATGTAGAGAATTGATGATGACAATACCACCATGGTTTTGGTGATGCCTTGGATGGTTTTAGAAGATGGGAAATATAAAATGATATTCTAGAAAACAAATAGAAATAGGTTGGTAATATTAAATGATATTTTAGAAAACAAAAAGGCAATGCAACTTTAATTTTGTTCTAGCACATGTCGAGTCCTATCTACCACTTATCTTCCATCACATTAATGCAATTTGGTATGGTACAATAATTTTTTTCTAGAGTAAATAAAGGCCCTCATAGTATAAACAAATTTTCAAAAAACATTAAGTTCAACATTTATTCATTTTCCATTCAAAAATAATATGATATCTAGATCCTACTCGGACATTTATGTGCTCTCTATACAAAAAACATAGAATCAATGTAGTGTGAAAGGGAGGTCATTTGATTCTAGAACCAGCGCCCACCTCCATTGTCAGATTGGAGGAAGTTGCCTTCACCTCTGATGCTTCTACTGCTCCCATCATTATGATGACAATGAATCCATTTCCACTTCTGGGAGCTCAATAAAATGGATGCCCAACCCTGAAGACACCAGAGACTTTGTGTAAGCAATCTGAGGAGTGACCATGAATTTGGGGGTGAGGAATTTTACGGAGAAACCATTTTTTGTCTCAAATCTGTATGTTCTGAATACATGTGCGGAAATGATCATAGGTGAAGGGTGCGATGATCCATTCCCTCCATTTAGATTTTAAAATTTGAATTCACCAACTCAATTAAATTTGATCATCCATAACATAATTCATCTTAATCTCCATTGGGAAGTGGGACACCATAAGGGAGTTGTGGTGGGTTAATGACATTTGTTGGGTTAACGAGAAGATTGGGTAGATTTGTCGAAATTTGCAGCAACCAGAATATGTGCGCAGGCAGGTGGCGACAAGATGGACATACTTCATGGTGAGCAATATGAGGATGGAGCATGGATGGGAGAAGTTATGAAGTGC
Source organism: Picea engelmannii (assembly GCA_009831015.1). Classification (NCBI taxonomy): domain Eukaryota; kingdom Viridiplantae; phylum Streptophyta; class Pinopsida; order Pinales; family Pinaceae; genus Picea; species Picea engelmannii. The sequence goes on from ML782589.1 coordinate 859,047, forward strand.
ATGAGAATGATTTCAAAACCATCCGATCTCTGCAGAGTCTTAATGACTCTACATTAGGATGGATATTGCTCGTCGTTGATAAAAGGCTCAGATGTAGTTGAATTTGTATGTTTGAAAGGTTATAAAGAAATTTGGGAATTAGTGGTCACAAGCGGTGTCCTGATGTTCTCAAAAGCACTGGATTATATCATACTTGAAAACCACACTATCATGGGTTCAGACAATCATTGGCTTCTCCCCATCAATTTGTCATTGTTTGAGGAGAAAGTACTAAAGATTTTAAATTTGGTAGGATTTTTCCTCCAAACCAAGAAAGTCTTTTGGTTGATTCCTACATTATTGAGTGTTTTGTCGGAAATATTGGAGTTCAACACAACAATAAGGGCATGGATTTATAGCAACATCAATCGGGTGTTTTTTTGGTCAATGCATCTTATCTGTGACAAACTGTCATACTCAAAGAGGAGGCATATGTATTCATTGGGTAAGTGGTTGGAAAATTTCAAGTCGTGTAATGATATCAAATTAAGAGATGTCACAAGTGATATATGCGCATTCATAGGTGGAGTGGAAAATCTCATATGGAAGATCCATCTTTGGTGCCTTGGTTAAACGTGAAAGAAGTAGGAACACTCAAGACCTTTCATTGTGACCCCATTTTTATCAAGTGTAACTTTAGAGAACAATTCACTAAATGAAGAGTTCTTTTGAAGTACTCTATGTTACACATGAAATTTGCACACCTAGGTACCTCGCCCTAAGTGTCATAAAGTGTCGTATAAGTGTCGGATACACCTTGACACCATGGAATAACTTATGTCACAATCCCTAGTCAATGTGGAGGAGGGATATATTACATGAAGGCGGAAACACCAAGTACACATGAATTATTATTAATATTCATGGAAAAGAAATGGATTAAGTGTGAGAATCAAGTGCACATGAATTATTATTAATATTCATGAAAAAGAAAGTAATTAAGTGTAAGGATCCACCTCACATTTGGTTTGCTATTTTTTAGGGAAGGTGGAGGATCTCATGGATGATTGAAATATTTCCTCCTTAAAATCCTTAAGAGATATTTCCTCCCCAAAATCCTTAAGAGATATTTTCTCCCCAAGTATCTTAGAGATCCCTTTCTTAGTGGATCTGATGAGAGATCTTCTCCATGGTGGTTAAGCCTCCAAATCCTATATAATGAGGGGTTTCCATGGAGGAGGGAGAATGGAGATTGGGAATTATACCAAACTTATGATCTCATGAGTGGTATGTCATTTGGAGCATCAACATTCTATGTGTGGACTGTTTAAGCAAGGGTTTGGACAAGGGAACTTGATGAAGCTGTTGCACTCACATCTATGGTTGTAAGTTTTCTTCATTCTTGTTCTTATGAATATAATATGCTTGGCCTGTTTCTTTCAATTCTGTGTTTGATATCACATGAATTTGTCTCTTATATATAGACCTATTTCAAGCTAATCTTAGTAGAGTAGGAAGTTGTTTGTACTTTTGTTTGTCTATAGGGCTTATCGAGGAGTTCAAGATTGGAGCTCAACTCGGACTGTGCAGGGACAAACATAGGTAAAACATACTTCTTTTCTCCTTCCTCCTCACACATTAGTTTATATAGATCTAAAAGGAAGTCAGTGTCCATGATAATCATCTTCTATCTTAAGAGTTAAGAGTCTAGCTCTCAAGAGGAGATCTACCTGTCCGCAGGGAGATTTTCCTTCAACAGAAATTGGTGACTCCACTGGGGAAGGAATCCTATTTTATTTCCTTGGTTTTTCCCTGCCCTTTTACCACCTTTCATATCACTTTTTCTGTTTGTTTATGATCCATTAGCCTTCTCCCATCTTCACTTACATTTTCACCAATTTTTATGCATTCTGGGTGAATGTTTTGCAATGTTTTGGCTCTTTTTCTGAGCTTCTAGGAAGCCTGGCGCCCCCTGCCCTTGATATCAGAGCACCAGTGCTCCCTAAAGGCATTAGATAGAGCATTATAATGCTCTGTGTACCCTTTTGGCGGAGCGCTAGCCTCCTTCTTGGGGTTTTTCTGCCTTTTTTCTCATTAGTGTTTTGCAACCTGTTTTGTGGAAATCTTTACCCAGTCTTTGTGAATTGTTTGTGAAGTTATTTGGATTGGTTTTTGATGTTTATCACTCCCTATTGTCTTTATTGGAGCTTGAAACCCTTTTCAGAAATGTGAAAATTTCTCTTTCTAACTGCTTGTTTTGTTGGGACAATTTGGGTATTTTCTCTTTCTCCCTGTCTCTTTTTGGATTCTTCTCTGTATTTTATTGCACTCCTTGGGTGCTTGTTGGGTTTAGGATACTTGATTGATTTCTTGTTAGACCAAGCTTCTTTTTTTTTTTCTTTCATTTATGACTACCTTGAGTGTGTGCTTTGTTTGTAGTCTTTTTCTTTGTGTCTTTTGCATCTGCAAAGGACTCTTTCTCCTTATTCAAAGTAATGGAGAATTAAAGGTTTTGTGTTTACTTTATGTATACATCATAATAAAAAAAAGAACATATATGCATTCTTGATTTTAGGTAGTGAAACTAGCTTGCATTTGAAGTAGTGGAATTGCATGTTTTCAGGCATTTTTTGGACATTATGCATCTAAAATGAGGAATGTTTTCTCCTTCTCGTAGCATAGTTTTCATCGAAATAAAAAGATTGCATATTCATCCCTTTGCATGTATTTTGAGTCGGTCAAAGCACCATATTGTCCACGCCATTTTCCTTTTGAGTAACAACATCCTTAAAAATCAAGCGCTAAACTAAAATTTATCAGACTTTTTACATCTTTGTTAGCAAACCTACATTAGTTAAAGGTGTAGGGATTTGGAATAGGTTGAAAGGATAACTTTACAAAGCTATCAAACAAACTTAGTATCTTGCGGTAGGGAGAGTGAAATCCAATTCTCGTATAGGATTTCTGGGATCCCCCTCTCACACAGGGGTTATGCACGAGGTCACATTCGGGCGAATTACGAAGATTATCCCTTCGTGGTTCAATTGTTTGTAGTGGTCGGATCGTATATTGGGGGTCACTTGAAGGTATACCCATGATTATGTGTGGGAGCCTCTCAGGTTGATTTCAGACTTGTTATCTTGTCCATACGTTCCAATTGGATTGTCAACTGTACCCACCCAGGGGCTGACTACGAATTGGTGACCATAGTAGCCATAATCTTTAGGGTCCCACACAAGGTGACGGTGAAGGGAAGTCTCACTATACCTGGAAATTTTTTTGGTCAAACTCACTGAGGCTCCTTGGAGGGTAAATCCACAATTACTGCGTGAAAGCTTGCACCAAGGCATAAGTCCGTTAAGTAAGTCACCAACGTAACTAATCCACCCACTCTATCCCTGCCCCTTCCTATTTTGATCTCGCGATGTTGGATTTCATCACCAACTAGTGGTTTCATCGTAGGAATGTTTGTTTGATTGATTGCTTCTCAGATTCATAGCGTGTGTTGTTTGTTTTACTTAGTGGACCTTAGATCAAGTCAGTGTTAATGGCATCGAATCTCGAGAGTACCAATGGAGGAACCCCTTCTCTTAGGGAACCTTATATCTTTCCTTTGTTTGGAAACTTTGGTCCTCCATACATTGCCACACTGAGTCTTCCAAGACTCACCATCAGATTACCTGTTTGGTTGTTCCCCACTCCAGTGATCTCGAATATTCTTAATGTTTCAGCTGCACCTAATACTTTAAATTTCAGTACACCACCCACACATCAACCTCACGTCGAATTTTCACCTTCTTTGCCCATTAAGTCTCTTTCCATTTCTCCTTATTCACCTAGCAAAAGATCTAAAGCAAGTAGCCAGGTTGATCAGAAAAAGAAGAAACAGAAAGAGAAGAAGAAGAAGAGCCCAAAAAGGACCAAGGCCCCAACAACATCAGATGTTGGCTCTAAGAAACTAGTTACTATTAATAGTACTAGGAGTGTTGATGAGGTCAACAAGATTAAAATGAAGAATCTGAAACCCAAATTCCCTTGCAGTCTTTGTAAGGGTGACCATTTTTTGAGGGATTTCCCTAGTGTTCCCAAGGTCTTAGAAATGTGGTCCTCCACATCATCGGTCTCTTCTGGTCATGCCGATGATACCCCGTCAACTAGTGATGTTAAGGTTGGTAAGAAGAAGACAACTGTCAAGTTTCCTTGCATGTTATGCAAGAGTTATCATTACTCTCACCTTTGTTCTTACATGGACGAGGCTTCTTCTCTTTTGGAAAAACTTCAACTTCCAAAGGGTTATCATAAGATTTTCCCCAACCCATCATTAGTTCATGAACTGGTCAATCTAATTCCATCCCCAGTCAGTCTGGTTGATCACGTGGTCAATCTAGTTTCCTCCTCGATTGAAGTACTACAAACCCAAGTAGCTGATCCAGTTTCGTCATCGATCAACCCCACTCTTCATCAAAAGAGTGTAACCCAAGTGGTCAATCATTTTTTATCCTCAGTTGATCCCACTCTCCCTTTAGAGAGTGACTCCAAAGCGATCGATCCATTTCCACTTGTAGACCCCATTCTCCCCTTGGAGAATAAAACCAAAGTGGTCGATCCGGTTCTATCATCGGCCGATCCCACTCCTCCTTTGATGAGTGCCAAAGTGGATGATCTAGTCCCTTCCTCGGTCAGTCCCACCCTTCATCTGAAGAGTGCCAAAGTGAATGATCCAATCCCTTCCTCGGTTAGTCCCACCCTTCATCCGAAGAGTGCCAAAGTGGTTGATCCAATTCCATCATTGATCAATCCCACTCTTCCTTTGAAGAGTGCCTGCGCGGTCGATCCGATCCAATCATCAGTGGATCCTACTCTCCCTCTAGAGAGTAAATCCGATACTACCCATGTTTTTTTTGTTGATACAAAATCTACCGTGCTAGAGGGCATTCCTCCTTCTCCCGTGAAACTCCCTCCAAGTAATGAGGCCATCCTTTTTGATTGGGGTGCACTAACTAGACCTCGTCTTCCCTCTCACATTCCTTTCCAAATTACAATACAGGTTTGTGGTCGGGATGTTCCTCAAACGCTGATAGATGAAGGTGTGTCTGTTAGTATTTTTTCTTTTGTTGATTGGTACACTTTGGGTTGTCCACAGCTTGTGCCAGTTACACAGAATCTGTTAGCTTTTAACAGAAGAACTAGTCAACCTTTAGGGACCCTCCCTCAGTTTCCCGTAACTTTGGGAGGGAAAACTATCTTTATTGATGTCATGGTAGTCCGAGACCCCTTGGATTTTGCTTTACTCCTTGGGCAGGATTATGTCTATTCCATGAAAGCTATTGTGTCCACTCTTTTCCGTGTTATATCTTTCCCTCACGATGGAAGAATTGTGACTATTAATCAACTTTCATTCATCAGTCCTGATGGGATTACCTCCCTAAATGGTTCTTATATGAAGACAGTATCACCCCCGCCACATGTCAATTATGTGGCGTTGTCTCCAATGACTTCAACTTCTGATGATTTGGATCCGGTAGTGGACATGGTGATTTCTTCGGTAGGGTTATTGGAGCCTGATCTCCTTACTCATGTCGCAACCCTCGACATGTGTTCCTTCCCACGTGATTATCTTCCATCCAGTGAAGATCTCTTGGAGGCCATGACCGAGTTTTTTTCCTTGACATGGTATCCTTCCAAAGAATTATCCTCTTGGAAGCCATGATCAAGAAGCAGTCACGAGCATAGTTTCTCCTCTCTGTAGCAAGCTCATTAAAAAATGAAACAACAATCTGGGGATCGAACCTGGAACCCTGAGCATAGTTCTTTTCCTGTGTCAAGCTCATTAAAAAATGAAATAGTCACCTCTCTTGAACCTTCTTTTAATCCACCCTTCTCCTTTTCCTCGTCTACTAGAGAAATTGGTGACAACCTCAAAATTGGTGAATGAATTGAAGCTTGGAGGGCATGTCTCCAGCCTTTGATGATCATTCTGGAGTTAAGCCACTAGCTATCAAGCTGGGGGCATACCGAGCTTAGTTTTTGTTCTTTCTTGTGCTTGTAAATACATGAGAATGCATCCGGGTAAACTTTTATCTCTTTTTCGGACCTGTATAAATACACAAAAAAGGAACCTCCTGGAGTCTTCTTTAAGCTCTTTTCAGACTCTCTAAACATGAAAAGATTGTCGAGTGATCTTGCTTCCTTTCCCACTTGTTAAAAGGTTTGAAAGGGCATCTTTTGAGTGATAATTTATCTCTTTTTCGGCCTCACAAGACTAACATTACGAAAAAGGACAACATTGGAGGCCTCTTTAAGTTCTTTTCAGACTCTCTAAACATGAAAAGATTACTGAGAAACCTTGTTCTCTTCACGCTCATTAAAGTATTTGAAGAAAATGTCTGTTAAGCAATAGTTTATCTCTTTTTTGGTCTCATCCGACTACTTTACGAAAAAGGAACTGAGAGAGTTCTCTTTTAAGTGTTTTTTTAGACTCTATAATCATGAAAAACCTTCGAGTTTTCTATCTTTGGACTCGTTAAACAAACATCGACAGGCCCATACGAGATCGAACCCTTACTTCTTCCAGTTCGTTAAACAAAAGAAGAGGGAATTACTGAAGGTAAGTTATATTGAGCATGTGTTACCCTCCTCGAGCTCATTAAATTAAAAGGAGGTACTCGTCTATCTGGATGGGGGAAAAAATTGAAGGAAGTAAGCCAATCAATTTTTTGAGAACATTATCAAGTAACTCTTATGGTCACCCTTGAACACGGCACCTTTGTCTTTGTGCACATCTTAATCCGTTGAACCTCTACACTGAACCAATCCTCTGAGTTTTTCTTACTCCTTTGGGTCACCCGACGAAAGTCACAGTATCCATTGCATCATCATGTTTTGGTCCATGTCATGTTTCTATTGTTGTGCCTCAGTGTTCAAGGGAAGTATCTGCCTCGAGAGTCAGCCATCACAAATATCTTGTCTCAATACCCATGTCAGTCCATGTTCATTTGATCTACCAATTACTTCTCTGTGGTCATTTCGTTTTGTTGATGGGGGATACATTAAGGCCCTCCTTCGACGATTCTATTCCTGTCGACTTCACCACATTATCCGAGAACTAGACTTAGAAACCAGTTAGTACTTTGGGACCTACATGCCTCAATGGTAGGCCTCCTCACATTCGACACCAGGTTTACATCATTGACCTCTGATCAGATGATTCCACAGATGTTCGACTTCAGCTCATCCATTCACATTCGTTGGAATGTACTAGAGTACCTTGGGAATCATTAACGTCAATGGTGATTTCCCTCGCGCTTGTTAACGGTTTAAATTATTGACTAGTAATCAAGTGGTTTCTACCATGTTCAACATTAGGACATCTATTCACATGGTTAGATTCGTACTACATCGGGATCGGTAAGAAGACCCTGGGTTGAGTCATCACTCTTATATGTACTTTGCCCAGGTTGTGTAGGAGTTTCTTTTGAACAATGACACATATACTGTTACATAGATCCACTTTGTATTGGTCGTGGCTATGTCTTGTCATATCATAGATCCACTATGTATTCTTCATGGCTACGATTAGTTCAGGTCATGGGAGTATATATCCACAATGTATTTTCAGTGGCTATACCTTTTTATCAATATAATTATGGATCTGCAGTGTATTTTATGGCGGCCATATCTTGCAAGTCTTGATCACCCAAGCATAGGTATGCCTGCCTTGGGTATGAAATATGTCGTAATATTTGTTGGATGTTTGTCTATAGCTTCTATCAGGTTCTTTGAGTCCACGCTCTTGCTTTGAAGATTTGTAAAGTGTTTTAGCCACCATTCTCTCTTCTGACCTCACACTTTAGGGGGCATTCTGTTACACATGAAATTTGCACACCTAGGTACCTCGCCCTAAGTGTCATAAAGTGTCGTATAAGTGTTGCATACACCTTGACACCATGGAATAACCTATGTCACAATCCCTAGTCAATGTGAAGGAGGGATATATTACATGAAGGCAGAAATACCAAGTACACATGAATTGTTATTAATATTCATGGAAAAGAAATGGATTAAGTGTGAGAATCAAGTGCACATGAATTATTATTAATATTCATGAAAAAGAAAGTAATTAAGTGTAAGGATCCACCTCACATTTGGTTTCCTATTTTTTAGGGAAGGCGAAGGATCTCATGGATGGTTGAAATATTTCCTCCTTAAAATCCTTAAGAGATATTTCCTCCCCAAAATCCTTAAGAGATATTTTCTCCCCAAATATCTTAGAGATCCCTTTCTTAGTGGATCTGATGAGAGATCTTCTCCATGGTGGTTAAGCCTCCAAATCCTATATAATGAGGGGTTTCCATGGAGGAGGTAGAATGGAGATTGAGAATTATACCAAACTTATGATCTCATGAGTGGTATCTCATTTGGAGCATCAACATTCTATGTGTGAATTGTTTAAGCAAGGGTTTGGACAAGGGGAACTTGAGGAAGTTGTTGCACTCACATCTATGGTTGTAAGTTTTCTTCATTATTGTCCTTATGAATATAATATGCTTGGCCTGTTTCTTTCAATTCTGTGTTTGATCTCACATGAATTTGTCTCTTATAGATAGATCTATTTCGAGCTAATCTTAATAGAGTAGGAAGTTGTTTGTACTTTTGTTTGTCTATAGGGCTTATCGAGGAGTTCAAGATTGGAGCTAAACTCGGATCGTGCAGGGACAAACACCGGTAAAAGGTACTTCTTTTCTCCTTCCTCCTCACACATTAGTTTATATAGATCTAGAAGGAAGTCAGTGTCCATGATAAGCATCTTCTGTCTTAAGAGTTAAGAGTCTAGCTCTCAAGAGGAGATCTACCTATCCACAGGGAGATTTTCCTTCAACACTCTAATGGTGAACGAGATTTGGTTTATGTGGATTGTAATAATAGGGAGGAGCTTATGAAGATGTGCACATTTGTTGATTGTGTAGCAAGAAACCGTTTAGGTTCATTGAAATTGTATGACGGTAACAATAAAGTCGAGGTTCGCAGGGGTAAGGAGTCTGTCCAACATTATGTAAAAAGTGGGTATCCACCCATTTACGAACTCAAATTAAAGAATGTAATCGTGGATAACTCCTAAGTCGAGTTTTAAGACTTATGAAAAGTTCCATTTACTTTATTCTCCCATTGTTATTTTCTTGTTTATCAATACCGAATTTATGTAATATATTTTCAATTGAAGAATTGAATATTGCATGGCATTCACTAAATTTTCCTTATAACATACATAAAATACACTTATTGTGTAGTCACTTTAATAATAAAATAAATTAATAACTTTATTTATATATGAAAATTATAATTTATTTTATTTTATTTTTAAATTTATTTATATATAAAAAAATTACAATTTGTTTTATTTTATTTTTAAATTTATTTATATAAAAAATATATATATAATTTTATAAATAAGTTTGTATTCGGAAATGTAGAGGAAAGAGATCTCATCACTATGATTGGATACTTATATCAATTTGTAGTACATTAAACTTTATAATAATGAATTTATTATAATAAATAGTTTTCATATGATTAATGTCTTAGTATAAACAAAATATGTCATATAATAATAAATTAAATATAATTTGAAGAAACATAATTAGTCATGGTTTTACATAAGTTTTGATCTGGATTTTATGAGAAGAATGAAATGAATGCAGATTATTAAAAGATGTTTAACACAGAATAACATAGATACAATAAAACAAGTTTCTATTTAATAAGGAAATAAGTTGAAACTGTAAAATGCAGTGGAAAACAAGCTTGCTGGAATGGTGGCAGCTTATCTCTGAGAAGAGAGGTGACGGTTGTGCTCATTTGCAAGAAGATGATTATAGTGAGGCTCTAAAGACATTTTTTACAACAATCATGAATGCCAAAACGCTAGACATCCAAAAACCTAACCCTAGGAGATGAAGTGCCAAAAGTCATGTGGGCCCTATTGGGGTAAGTTAGTACATCAACTTCCTGGGGTCGTAACTTTTGCATACGATCTCCATTTTAGACATAGGATAGCTTGTTGGAAAGGTCTATCCGAGGATTACACAATTTGTTGTCATACTCTAACTCAATATACAGTCTAACTGTGGCGAGCCCTAAAAACATTGTTTAGGGCCTCAAAACGGCCCCGAAAGTCAGGGACCCAAAAACTAGGAAAAAACTGCCAAACTGAAAAAACTGCCAAAATGAACCAGTTGGAATAGGTGGGAGGCCACCAAAATCCATCTGGATCAATCCTCCCCCATTAAGAAGAAATGGTCTCCATTGTGTTGAGTTCCCCCATCAGATGAGGAAATTTATGTTGAATTTGGCCCCGGGTGAGCCACTTGCCTTTGTGTAGTAGTTGCCCTACTTTGACAACTCGATAAAGATGGATCATTTTTTGTCTAGTGACCTTGAACTGTGTGTCCACAATTTGATCACTGGATGCATGTTGCATGTAGTCAGGGTTGAGCTCTGTAGGTGTCAACTGCTCTGCTATCTCTAAGGTGTCCAATAATGGTGCGAAATATGGTTGAAGGAGAGCAACATTGAATACCGGGTGCAGGCCAAGAAAAGGGGGAATGTTAAGCTCAAAAGCATTGTCACCCATAGCCTTGGTGACGGTGTATGACCCATAACAGAGTGGGAAAATCTTCTGATGGGGCCCTGTAAGGTGTTCTTTCTATAAGTACAACCACACTTTGTCTCCCACCTGAAACTTATGTGGCACCTGGTGTTGATCATGCATTGCTTGTACTTGGCATTGGACTTTTGTAAAATATCTTAAACCTGTTAGCGGATGTGCTGGATCTGCTCAATGAACCGGGTGGCTTTGTCAGCTTTAGGTGGAGCATGGGACAAGTTGACCGAGGTGGTCACCAAGGGTAGCACAACATCCATAGGGCCCAATGGTTGGAATCTCAACCCCACCTGAAAGGGGTTGTGGCTAGTTGAGCTATGAAGGACTCGGTTGTAGTTATGTTGGACATAAGGAATACTCTCATCCCATGCGCGAGGGTGTTTGGAATTGTATATGCACATGATATGTACGATCATTCGATTGATGACCTTAGTTTGGCCATATGTCTGGGGGTGGAAAGTAGTGGATTTGGTGAGCTTGGTATCCAGCAGTGACCAGAGGATCGACCAGAATGTGTTGAGGAACCAACTGTCCCGATATGAGACAATGGTTTGTAGGATCCCAAAATGTACCCATACTCATTCAAAGAAGAGCTTGGCAGTGGCCTCTGCTATGATTCTCTTCTTGCAAGGGGCCATAATTTCCATTTTGGAAAAGCGATCAACAACTACAAAAACATAGTCATTTCTCCTCTTGGTGGATGGAAGGCCCAACTTGTAGTCCATTGAGATAGATTCCCATGACTTGTCAGGAGTAGGAAGAGGGGTGTACATGCCCTATTTCTTAGTGGTTAGTTTGGAAATAACCCAGGCGATGCAGGACCTGATATAATTTTCGGCATCTTGTCGAAGTTTCGGCCAGTAGAAATGTTTCTGTAGCACTGCCACTGTCTTTTCAATGCCAAAGTGTCTTGCCAACCAACTATAGTGAGCTTCCCAAATAAGCTTCACGCGCTCGCTTGATGGAACACAGAGATGGCATAGATGGAAAAACAACCCATCTTGAAGATGGAAATTAGCCCACTCAGTTTGCGCCCAACATTTGGTAGGTGGTGGAGAAGTTAGGGTCTGTCTCATAGAGGTGGGGCAATCCGGATGTCTCATGGCCGCAAGAGTCTAGCACCATGGTGAGTGTTGCGACTACAGGTCGGCTGAGGCAATCAACAACTGGGTTGGTACTTTATGTTTTATACTTGATGTTGAGGTGGAACTGCTGTAAGTATGTAGACCACTTATGATGGCGGTCATTCTGCAATTTTCCTTGGGTCTGCATGAACTGTAGTGGCTTATGATCAGTGTGGATGACTGTCTTCTTCCCAAGAATGTAATGTCTCCACTGGCGGTAGGCTTGCATAATGGAGTACATTTTTTTGTCGTAAGGAGGGTACTTATGAACAACATCTGATAGTGTCTCACTATGATATGCCACAGGGTGGCGGTGTTGAGTTAGAATGATGCCCACATAATAGTCTGAAGCATCTGTCTTAATCTCAAAGGGATGATGCAAGTCTGATAATGAAATTATTAGGGATGAGCACAAGAATTGGTTTAAATCATCGAAGGCTTGTTATTGGGATAGGCCCCACACAAATTTTTCCTTACTCTCAAGAATTTTTCCTTATGAGAGAATCCCAACACGAACCTGTGATAGAAATTGGTGAGGCCAAAGAAGCTCTGAAGCTCAGTGAGTGTGGTTGGGGTTGGCCAGTCATGGATGACCTAGATCTTGGCTAGATCCACATGCACACCATGATGATCAACAATGTACCCTAAGTAATGGACCTTGTCCATGCTGAAGGAGCATTTTTCCAAGTTTTCCTATAGCTTGTACTACCACAGGGTGTGCAGAACCCACTGAATATGTTGCAAGTGTTCCGCCCAAGTCTTGATGTAGATGAGGATGTCCTCTAGATACAACATTACAAAAGTATTGGTGAAAGGTCACAGGATATCATCCATCATCCTCATAAAATTTGTTGGAGCATTTGTCAAATCAAAGGGCATGACCAACCATTCAAAAAGACCTTCTTTTAACTTAAAGGCGGTCTTTCATACATCTGTCTTTTTTATTGGGACCTGGTGGTAGCCATACTTCAGATCAATCTTACTGAAGTATTTGTCTCATGTGCGCTGATCAAGGAGGCCATCGATTCAGGGAATCAGGTACCGGTTCCAGACTTTGATTTTATTCAGGGCTCGGTAATTAATGCAGAGTCGCTAGGTCCCATATTTCTTATGCACCAGCACGATTGGGCTCCCACAAGGTGATGACCTGGGATGGATGTGCCCCTTGTGGAGCAGTTCTTAGATCTACCTCTTGATCTCCTCATTTTCTAATAGATGTAAATTCTAACCTTGTACAATATCTACTGCAAACTGATATTCAGAAAAGAACAAAAAAGATATAATGGCAAATACAAACATTACACAGAGATTTTTCACCTGGAAACCCAAACCGGGAAAACCAGCATATATTATATTCATACATTATGTTACATTGTTTACAATACAATATACATATAGGAGCCAATGGCATCCAAAAACCTAACCCAATGACCTAGATTAGTCCAAAACCCTAATTCCTTAACCGGAAATAGAAAACCATCGGCAAAAACCATGTGCCGAAAAACCACCTAAATATCATGTGGTCCCGGAAATATGTCATCCCGATAATATGTCGTCTCGGAAATATGTCGTCTCGGGAAAAATATGTCGGCCCGGAAAAAAAATTTCAGGGGCGCTGCCCCCGAACCCCCGCATGGGGGGCTCCGCCCCCCTGCACCCCCCAAGGGGGGGCCTAGCGCCCCCCCCTCTAACCCCCCTGCGTGCCCAGCACAGACGCTCAGACACTACTACTCGTGCAAAGAATATAACACATACCCAACATTCTCCCACTTGTTGTTTTCTTTGCACATAGGGGGTTACAAGGTTACATAGTCAACAATCCAGGGCAGCAATGCCCATGGATCCTCTACACCAAGAGAACTTC
>ML782589.1:875657-900357 GCA_009831015.1 Picea engelmannii
TTCAAAGAAGTTGTATTACTACCTATGGCCACAACCAGACTATCCCATGAGTCTGGTAAAGAACACAACAAACTGATACATTTATCTTCATCTGAAATTTTAATATCAGCAGATACTAACTGACTTACCACAGTATTGAAGGCATTCAAGTGCTCTGCCACCGAGTCTCCATCTCTCATCCTCAAGTTATATAGCTTCTTTCTCAGGAATAGTTTATTTACCAGGGACTTAGACTGATACAACTTCCCCAACTTTTCCCATAAATCCTTAGCTATAGCTTCCTCTGACACATTCAGTAATACTGAATCAGAGAGACACAGTCGAATTGTGCTCTTTGCCTTCTGATCCGTCTTTTTCCAGTCATCTGTAGAAGTTCCTGTAGGTGCAGTACCCAGATCTACTGCGATCCACTAATCTCTATCCACCAAAAGATCTTCCATCTTGAGCTTCCACAGCTCAAAGATTTTCCCATTAAACTTCTCAATCTCCATCTTCGAATTGCTTTCCATTTCTTTTCACCTGAAAAACAATATCGCAGATCTCCCACTGTAACAAGGCTTATCATAGTCCCGAGCCAAACCCTTGATGACAAAGGCATCCCCCTGAAGCCAATATGGCTCTGATACCAAATGTAAATTCTAACCTTGTACAATATCTATGGCAAACTGATATTCAGAAAAGAATAGAAAAGATACAATGGCAAATACAAACATTACACAGAGATTTTTCACCTGGAAACCCAAACCGGGAAAACCAACATATATTATATTCATACATTGTGTTACATTGTTTACAATACAATATACATATAGGAGCCAGTGGCATCCAAAACCCTAACCTAATGACCTAGATTAGTCCAAAACCCTAATTCCTTAACCGGAAATAGAAAACCATCGACAAAAACCATGTGCCGAAAAACCACCTAAATATCATGTGGTCCCGAAAATATGTCATCCCGGTAATATGTTGTCCCGAAAATATGTCGTCCCGGAAATATGTCGTCCCAGGAAAAATATGTCGGCCCGGAAAAAAAAATTCGGGGGCACTGCCCCCGAACCCTTGCACGGGGGGCTCCGCCCCCCTGTACCCCCCCCTCTAACCCCCCTGCGTGCCCAACGCAGACGCTCAGACACTTCTACTCGTGCAAAGAATATAACACATACCCAACAATAGAGAGCAGCGGTAGACTAGCCCATTGGGTAGCGGTGCGTTGGGGGTCAGACCGATGAGATGCTTGACCTGGCAGTACAAAGGTACCTCGGTAGGAGAGGAGAATATATATGAGTATTCTTCCATGACCTTATCCACTTGCTTCTGTTGTGTGGAGAGATCGGTCGCGAAGGCTCTGGATGTGGTTGTGATCTTTCACTCACTCTAAGAGAGAATCATGAAGAAGACAAATTTCTCAGTTTGAGAGATGACCTTCCTGAATTGCTTGGCCGAGATCAAGGAAACAACACTAGGTGGGACTGCCTCGGGTATCTTTTACAATTTCCAGTTCAAAGTAATAATAACACTACGAGGCCTAGAATCATATACAACATGGCATTTCCATAAATAAGGTTGGTCCAAAATAACATTACAAACTTCGAGAGGAGCAACATCACACAATACCTCGTCTTTGAAGGGCTTGATGTCGTATGCCAGTTGACATTGTTGGCTGACGCGGAGATCGCTTCCTTGGCGGAGCCATCCAATGGTGTAGGGTTGTGGGTGCGGAGTTGTCAGCAGGGCCAACGGCTTGATGACCTCTATTGAGATAAGGTTCTTCTGACTACCACTATCGAAGATGAAGTGCAGCGGGGTGCCTTTTTCCCACATCTGTGAATGGAAAAGGCACTCACCTTCTTCCAGATCGTCTGGTTCACCAAGATGGAGCTTGGTGGTAGCAATGGTGGCACTAGGTTCCACATCAATGATCCATCTTCCCCTTTCTATTTCCGACTCAGAGTCAGAACTCGCATCTGATTCAAAGGCTTTCACTTTGGCCACTAGCAACTACTTTGAGTGGCAATCAGTAGTGTTATGCCAAGGGCTCTTATGGAAGTCAGACCACTTCTCGATATCTTTCTTTGTCTTTCCGATGTCCTTCTTTGATTGCAGCTTGGACTAGTTTTCCTGATACTTTCCATCTTTTCTTTGTCCTTTGTTCTATGGGTTGGGACCACCCTTTCTTGTCTTTTTCTATGAGGGGTTCCCAGGCCCAAATTGCCATGAATTTTGTTGGAGCTTCTGCTCGATTTTGATGGCATATCGATAGGTCACACCTAAGGACGAGATGTCCAGAAATTCCATTTCGGTATGGATGTATCTATGCAAAGAATCGCGATACTTGAGCACCAGATTTCTCTATGAATATTTGATACCCAGCTTGGTGCGCAGGGTATGGAAGATATTTGTGAACTCTGGCACCGCTTGGTCTCTTTCTTGCCGTAGTGTGGTCCATTTTGTATACAAGTCGTCATAACTTCCAACGGGGTAGTATTGTTCCTTAATAGCATGCCTGAAGAATTCCTAGGTGACCACAACTATAAATAATGAGGGTTCCTCTAGTTCCTTTTTCTCACAGAAATTTTCCCACCAATCTTTGACATGGGAAATGAATTTGAGGAGTGCAAAAGTAATCTTTTCTCTATTCAAAAAGTGATGCACAGAAAATACCCTTCTAGTAGATTCAACCATTTTTCTACAACATCTGCGTCTATTTGACCTTCAAATATAGGAATATCAAATTTGATTTGTACCTTGAAGGGGGCGGTGCCTCCGCTCGAGGAAGATGCATCGCATGTCGATAGCCGCTGAAGGATTTGCACAAAAATATCCATCATCTTGTTCGTTTGTTGCGTGAGGGCTTCCTCAAGCAACATTTTGAAAGGATCTCCTATCTCGTCATCTTTCTTTTCTTCCACCATGAGAGGTCATTTGGGTGTGAGAGAGATTTTTTCCTCAAGAGAAACAAGCTCGAGACCCAATTCTTTGTACCTGGACCTCGTTGGGGACATGCATTAAGAACGACAAGGAGTAGACCGCTCTAATACCAATGATCCAGATTTTATGAGCAGAACAAAATGATTGCAAATTATTAAAATAAGTTTAACACTAAATAACAAAGATACAATAAAATTGGTTTCTATTAAATAAGGAAATAAGTTGAAACTGTAAAATGCAGTGGAAAACAAACTTGCTGGAATGGTGGAGGCTTATCTCTGAGAAGAGATGTGACGGTTGCGCTCATTCGCAAGAATATGGTTACAATGAGGCTCTAAAGGCCTTTTTTACAATAAGCATGAATGTCAAAACCCTAGACATCCAAAAACCTAACCCTAGGAGATGAAGCGCCAAAAGTCATGTGGGCCCCGTTGGGGTAAGCTAGTACATCAACTTCCTGGGGTCGTAACTTTTGCATATGATCTCTGTTTTAGGCGCATGATAGCCTATTGGAAAGGTATATCCGAGGAATACACATGTTGCCATCAAACTCTAACTTAGTGTATAGTCTAATTGTAGCGAGCCCTAAAAACATTGTTTAGCGCCTCAAAATGACCCCGGAAGTCAGGGACCCAAAAACTAGGAAAAAACTGCCAAACTGGAAAAACTACCAAAATGAACCAGTCGAAATAGGTGGGAGGCCACCAACATCCATTTAGATGAAGTTCATATTTTCATGAGCACAATTCTATGTAGGAGTTTTTCCTTTCAACACAATAATTGAAATTTAATTTGAAAAAACATCATTAGTCACGTCTTTACACAAGTTAATATTTTCATGAGCATAATTCTATGTTGGAGTTTTGTCTTTCAACACATTTTTTTTTTCAATGTTACATAAACAAAATATGTCATATGATAATAAATGAAATTAATTAGTTTAATGGACGAAAATAGAATAATTGTAATTTGTTCCTTTAATTATTTTTCTTATGATTAATGTCATAGTTTAAACAAAATATGACATATAATAATAAATGACATTTAATTTGAAGAAACTTGATTAGTCATGGCTTTATATAGGTCAATATTTTCATGAATTGAATTCTATGTTGGAATTTTGTTATTCAACACGTATTTTTTTCAGGTGACATAAAAAATAAGGAATATAATAATAAATGAAATTCAATTTGAAGAAACGTCATTAGTCATGGCTTTACACAAGTCCATATTTTCATGAGTATAATTTTCAAATGGGGTTTTTCTATTCAAGAAGTACCTTTTTTTCGAGGTGACATATTCTAGAGGAAACCTCCGAGGCACTTCCCATCTTTCCAAGGATGGTACCCAAGGTAAATCCTAGATTCTTGAGGGCACAAGGCTAGGTCAACAACTCTTGAATAGATCATATATAACTCATCGACAATCATCTCATTAAGAGAAAACATGCAACAAAGTCGGATTTGAACCTGGGTGGGAAGAGTACAACTTTTCCTCACAACCAATTCATTGTTATTCAACACATATTACACAAAAATGATAAATCAATCACAGTGTAGAGTTACCACATATTATACAAACATAGTAAATACATACAACTTAGGGAGTTTGTCACATGTGCAACCCCCTTGATCACCACATTGAGGAGATAGAGTATTTTTTTTGTGATTTTATTTGACTCAACCTATTTTGGATACCTTGAATAATTCCAATCAAATTCCAAACTCATTATGTCAGTCAAAGACCACAAACAACCCCCTTTTTTCTCGTGTTTGGTCGTTCTTCCACACACACACATTAGGCCATTAGCTCTATTGAAATATTGGCCCATTGAGCCCATCTAAATCATAATCCATCGAGCCCATTTGAAGGATCAACCATCAATCTCTTTCAAATCTCCTACCTGATATTGAAAGGAAAACATATCAAGCTTTCTTCGAAATTGGCAATTAACCACATTTCAAAGTCGTGCCCAATTTGAAGGGAAAGGCCATCGATCCTTCTTCAAAATTGGCCATTTCCTACATTTAGAAGTTGTGCCTAATTTGAAGGAGAAAGGCCATTGGGCTTTCTTCAAAATTGGCCATCGGCCACATCTCAAAGGTGTGCTCGATTCAAAGGGAAAGGCCATCAGGTGTTCATCAAAATTGACCATCGACCATATTTTGATGTTGTGCTCGATTCAAACAAAGAAGGCCATTGATCCTTCTCCAAAAATGGTCCATTGGGCCTATTTTGAATATAAACCTGATATTTGAAATATATGTAGCCAAACTTCTTTTGAAGAAGTGGCCCAGCCTTGAAAGATGAAGGCCATCGGCCTCTTTGAAAACTTTGCCAAAACTTTATTGATCCGTTTTGAAACATAATCCCCGAACTTCAAAGAAAATCCTTCAACATAATTCAAAGATCCGCCCTAAATTCGAAGGAAAGGCATTCAACGTTCTTCGAAGTACTAACCAAAAAGTAAGGAAACAAGGTCATAAACCCCCTTTGAAAGATACACTTTGAAAAAGAGACAAATAGATATATGTATATCGGGTCTTTTTGAAGTTTTTCCCAACTACAAAAACAACATGGAAAGGAAGGTGTCGAGCCTTCCTCCAGGACTTGAATTCTAATGAAAAAGGCCTTTGAGCGCTATTTCAAAGTTACACTTGACTTCAAAATCAAAAAAAGGTACAAACTCAAATAAATAGGCTTGTGGGCTTCAAATAGAATTTCAACTTAGAAGGTTTGAAGGCCTATTCAAAGGATCATGCTCTGTGTTATAATTTCCCTACAACCATGCCAACATATACGAGTGTTTTGAACTACTCAAGTCCTTGATAGATCGAATTTGAAGTACTCAACATAAGTTGGAAGCCAATACTCTAGGGATATTGAAAATCACTTAAGCGAGCAACCAAGAAATGCAAAAAATAGAGCATGCAAAACTTCCTATAACCATGAATTCCATTTCTAGATTCATACATAATAATAAAAAAAGATTAACTTTAGAATCATAAACATGAATTTAAGAAGAGATGGAACACTTATGTTTTAAACATAATGGTCCAAGAAATTGGTTTCTTGTTATCATTTTCCACCCAACAGTAGGCATCCACTACACATGCCACCCCCAAGCCAAGCTATGAGGCCACCAAGGAGAAAGAAATTGGTCAAGGACTCTTAGGTCGCTCACCCAACCCAATTTTTTTCAAGTTTATCCTAATTGTTTACCATAGAACACTCCAAGAAACCATCTAGCCAACACAACCTTGGCACTCTCTTCCATTTCCCCACACAAAACAAGGAAGGCATTTACCTTCTCTTCTCAACAGTCCCTCATGAATCTTCATCCCTCCAGTACTCTTCAATGTGTGCAAAAAGAGTCCAATTTGATGTCTACCTCCATGAATAACCCAATTACAGAGTAATACCTCATCTCTTAAGCACTCAATGAATAATAATATAAGGGGAAAGGGATGGTTTCCTAAATAACCTATCCTCTACGCTCCTCTGCAGCCTTCCATATCTCTTCTCAAGTCCACCATCTTCATTTCCACAGTTCTATTTGGTCTTCTATAGGTTTGAATTTCAGTCCCTCACTTGAGAATATAGCTCCAAAACTTTAGATGTGCATCAACATGAGAAAATGATTCGAATGATGAGAGTGATGGTCATAATGGGTTTGAATGAGAATTCCCAAGATCGTAAGAATGAGTGATTTAGCATGAGAATGGAAATAGTGTTTGAGATAATTTGAATTAGCATGGAAGAGAGTGCAAGGGAACATAGGAGGTTCAAATACTTATGAGGATGAAGTCTCTGATAGTCCTCACGGTGTTTATACTTAACACCCATGCCATATAACTATGGAAGGTGGATTTCCCCACCAACCACCACCTACATCTAATGACCGATGGTTGGGGTTTTTAATAAATCACATGCTAATAAGGAAAAAAATTAAGAGTTTGGAAACTTAAGCAACTTTGGTATTCATTTATCACCCCCACTAGACCTCCCTTTCCTCCTTCTCTCAAGTGGACTTCGATAACCAACCTTAGACCTTTATGTTAAATTTTGAAATAATATTTACATATCTTGAGTATATCATGGAAAGTCTACTACATGATATATCAAAATCATACTTATCACAATTACATTATGAGACATTCATTAGTCAAGCCTTGGCCTTGAGCTTCTTACTTGGAATTCATACAAGATATTTACACCATATACATGAGGCATTATTTACATCATATACATAAGGCATTATTTTATCATTAGGCGATATTTACATCATTAGTAAACTCCTGCAATCCCATTTCAGGTTGAAACCATTCCAAGTCACAAAACATGCCTATAACAAGGCAGACCATAAAAGTAATCTAATATGCCACAGGCGAGGGCTGTAGGTTAATTAAAATGCTTTTATTGTCATTGTTTTTTTTTAATTTAATTTTTTAAGTAGAAATTTAAGATGCAATTTTATTTTTCATTAAAAAAATATGATAAGAGACTTTTGGGTTCCAGCTTGTTAAAAACAAATTTCCATATGTTTTTTAATGGATTCAAAACATGCAATTTCATTCAAAGATGTGATACAAAGTTTTTGGATTCTCTACTTAATTCAAAATCTCAGAAGTGCAACTTAAAAAACAAATTGTTCATATTGCATTTTTTTCTTAGTCTACCATTAAACAAGGACGAAGCATTTTCGCTAGCTAGCATATAGACAACGACGTTGCCACAGAGCCCACCAGGGTTCAAAATTGAACCCGTCACAGCACGTCAATGACCCTCCAGCACGTCTGATGCAGGAGTATCGCCAACAAGCGCAAGTGGAGGACAACTGGATATAGACCAGCGCGCATTTTGAAGACATTTAAATTTCAAAAGAAAAACATTAATGTAATAGCTGGAAGGATGTAATTAATCTTAAATGTTTTTGGGATTGTAATGCAGATATTGAGTGCAGGGATGATTTTAAGGATGGAAATTTATTTTAAAATGTAGAAACCTTGGCGAATATTACTAATCCTTCATATGCCAACTATAAATGATTGGCGATATTTTTGTAAAAATATTCAAATTTCTAAGGATTTTATACAGTTTTTATAAAATTTTAGCGATTTTTAAGGTAAAATAATTTTATCCTATGGAATTTGGGCAAATCATTTTTAAAATAGCGAATCTCGTTTTTGGAAAAACCGTGGAAAATTAGCCCATGACCGAAATTTAGCCCCTAAAATCATCCCTGATTGAGTGTTGCTCTCATCTACCGGTTGTAGGCATTTAATGTAATGAATGTAAAGTAGATGTAGTCTTTAATTCGATAAGATAGCTTAGAGTTGTAGGAGGGAACACTCGAGAAATCTCCCTCATATGTATGGTATTGTATCATTATTCTCATTGTAATTAAGTAGTAGAGAAAGAGAGCATAGGAGAGTAGAGAAGAACATAGATTGTAGAAGTTGTATGAGCAGATAGTTGTTGCTATTGGAAACCATGTACAGAAGCACTTGAATTAATATAAGATGGCTTTAATCCAATTTCATGGCATTGTTATGGTTACCATTTGCATCTATTGAATGGTATGTTTACAGTTTGCTTATATACTCTGTCATGCAATTTTTCAATGTTTTATGTGTATGATTTCATGTTGAATGTATGAAGTCTGTAAGAGGGAGAGTATAAGTTCCAATTTCTTCTCATCCTGAGAATTCCTACAAGGAGTGCAGTGAAGGTCCGCAAGGAGTGCGTTGACAAGATTCTGAGTTTTACCACAGAAAAGCTCAAGAGAGATAGAGTTTTTCTTATACCAATAGAAGTGTGAGTATAGCACAGAGTCGTGCAAGGTGTGCGCAAGCCAAGTCAAAGTCTTAGACTTTTTCAACCCAAAGGAGAGGTTGAATAACTTCTATTGCAAGGAGTGCGCAGAGTTGGAAGATATCAGATAATCAGGTATTATCATGAAGGCTGCAAGGAGTGTGAGCAGGATTCCTTAGAACCCTTGAGTTTGCAGCGAGAATCAAGCTCAGGAAGGATAGAGACTTGGAAGGTTTAGAGGAAGAATGAAGGTCGAAGTCACCTCGCAAAAATCAAGCTCAGGAGAGATAGTGGTCGTCAGATCCGGAGGAGTGAGAGCCGTTGATTTGGCACTCCAAAATATCGACATTTCGGGAGTTGGGAGAGTGGAGGAATCTACACCTAGAAGTTGTGAGTCATGAAATCCTGATACGCAAAGAAAGGATCTGGATCATCATATCATGGGGGAATCAGGACCGTTGATCTGAGGTGACGAAATCACGAGTTTGGTTATAGGGAAAAAGGAGCAAAGCTACATCGCAAATTCCCGATACGTGAAATCCTGACGCGCTTGGAGGTGGGCCCCAGGGTTTGGTTGGAGGTCATATGGTTGAAGAATTAAAGGGAGGAACTAGGGACCGTTAGCCTATTTCGAGGTTTCGGGAATCGGAGGAGTCGGGGTGTCTTGCCACGGAAGTCCCGACATTGTGAAACGCAACACACCCTTGGGGTTAAGTCTATGGTCACGTGGAGTCAAGGCTTGCGTCTAGTGCATGTTCGCGTGGGTGGAGCATAGAAAAGGACCTGTGGCTATATGTGTGAAAGGTTCTAGCGTGGACTAAGGAGCCATTTTGGCTCAGGAGACTTGGAAGATCCAAAGACCAGGAGGTCAGCAGATCCTACTCAGGTGGGGGTCTGCATCAGGTGATATCAGAGCTAACAATTTTTTTTTTCTGTAAGAAAGGGAAGACAACGAACAGTTGTGATTGAATTCTACGTGGACAGATTGAAACAATGCCGTTGAGGAGACGTCAAGAGAGAGCTATGCCTAATCCATCCGTGGAGAGGGAGATGAGAGAACTTTGTGCTTGATTGGATGCTATGGAGACAGCACAGAGACAAACACCTGATACTAGAGATATCAGTGAGGCTGAAAGCGAGAACAAAGTTGGAGCTGAAGAAGAAGTTCTAGCCGAAGATGCTGCAGAGGAACGTCTATTCAAAGTTGTTGAAAGAATAGGTTCTAGAGGAAAAATGGACATTTCGATTTATGAAGTCAACTTAGACATTGAGGAGCTACTAGATTGGTTTAGAGCTCTGGATAAGTACTTTGATTATGAAGATATCGAATAAGACAAGAAAGAGAAACACGATGTCACTAGACTGAAAGGACATGCAGCACTATGGTGGGATGAATTGTAGGCTGACAGATGTTGCAAGGGAAAAAAAAGATTCAAAAGCTGGGATAGAATGGTCTCCAAGATGAAATCCAAATTCATGCCCAGAGATTACCAAATCAATCTGTTCCAGAGAATGCATAATTTGAGACAGAAAGGGATGACAGTGAAGGAATACACTGAGGAATTTTATAGGTTAAACATCAGAGCTGGTCATCGCGAGAGTGATGATGAAAAAGTCGCGAAATACATGAATGGCCTAAGATATGAGATTCAGGATGAGATGAGCATGGTGATAATAAGGAATGTAGAAGATGCTTATCAGATTGCTTCAAAGGAAGAAGTGAAATTGGCCTGAAAGCAAGGTCAAAGGGGCAGAGGTAGAAGTTAGAGTAGAGGCAAAGAAGTTTCCCAGGACAGAGTAAAGAAGCCCAAGGATGAAGAGAAGAAACCACATAACCACCCAGAAAGGGGAGGAAGCTCAGAAGGAGGGAAGTATGCTGATAAGAACACTTTTCCTTGAGCAAGAGGAAGAGGGAGAGTCAAAGGAGGTGAAATAAAGTGTTTTGTCTGTGGAAATATCGAACACAAATATTGGGAATGTCCCGATAGAAAAAGAGATGGAGGAGGAGAAGCTCACATTTGAGAAGCGCAAAGGAGAAATGTTGAGGTAGAAGATGCAGAAAGAGGAATATCCTTATTGATGAGGAAAATTCTCTTGAAGCCAGAGAAAGAGATGGAAAATCTAGTCCAGAGGAACAGTTTATTTAGGACTACTTGCAAGACCAAGGATAGGGTATGCAAGGTGATAGTTGATAGTGGAAGCACAGATAATATAGTATCCATAGAGATGGTGGAAAAGATGGAATTGGAGACAGTTTCACATCCAAGCCCATATAAAGTCTCGTGGTTGCAAAAGGGACATCATGTAACTGTCACTAAACAATGTTTAGTTGAATTTAATATAGGAGGATACAAAGATGAGATTTTATGTGATGTTATTCCCGTGGAAATATGACAGAAACATTATTCATGACGGAAGAAAGAACACCTACACCTTGGAGAAGAATGGTAGGACACATATGTTGCTATCAATTGAAGACAAGAAGGTGAAAGAAGAAACAAGCAATACTATAATTATCATGAGTGGGAAGGAACTTCTGGATGAAATCCGGAAAGATCAAGACATGTAGTTTGTTGTGGTGAGGAAACCTAGAGTCATCTTGACTAGTACCTCAATAGATGATCTACCTGAGGAAATTCAGGAATTGCTGGAGAATTTCGTTGATATTGTGGTGGACGATTTACCTTGATCGTTGCCACACATCAGAAGTATAAGTCATCATATTGACCTTATACCAGGAGCGAGTTTTCCAAACAAAGAAACGTATAGATTAATGCTGCAAGAAATGAGGAAGTCAAGAAGAAAGTCTAGGATTTGATGGACAAAGGGTTGGTTAGGGAAAGCTTGAGTCCATGCATTGTACCAACAGTGTTAAGTCCAAAGAAGGATGGTGGATGGAGAATGTGTACAGACTCGAGGGCTATAAACAAAATCACCATCAAAAATTGATTTGAAAAGCGAATATCATTATAATAGGATGAGGGAAGGTGATGAATGGAAGACAACATTCAAGACGAATGAAGGATTGTATGAATGGCTTGTCATGTCGTTTGGCTTGACGAATGCGCCAAGTAATTTTATGAGATTGATGAATGAAGTCTTGAAAGATTTCATTGGGAAGTTTGTAATTGTATATCTTAATGATATACTGATCTTTAGTAAGACTGAGGAAAAACAATTGAGACATTTAGCTCTAGTGATGAGGAGGTTACAGCAAGAGAAGTTGTTGATAAATCTAAAGAAGTCGTCTTTCATGAAGACATAACTCATTTATTTGGGTTTTTTGATCTCTTCGAATGAGTTGAAGATGGATCCTAAAAAGGTAAAAGTGATCAAAGAATGGCCATCGCCAAGGAATATCTTTATAGGAAGTTCATCAGAATTTTTAGTGGAATTTATGCACCAATGATGGACACGATCAAGAAAAGACATAAATATTTTCATTGGACAGAGGAAGTAGAAAGAAGTTTCAAGTTGTTGAAAGAGAAGATAACTGGACAACCAGTTCTGGTTCTGCCAAATTTTAGTAAAACATTTCAAGTGAGATGTGATGCAAGTAGGTTTGTGATTGGAGCGGTCTTAAGTCAAGACAATAGATCGGTTGCATACTTCGGTGAGAAGTTGAATGAGGCCAAGGTGAAATATTTCATGTATGATAAAGAGTTTTATGCAGTCATACAAGCGTTGAAGAAATGGAGGCACTACCTAGTTCCGAAAGAGTTCGTTTTGTATAGCGATAATCGTGCCTTACAATTTATAACTAGACAGGAGAAATTGAACCAGAAACATGAAAAATGGGTTGAATTTATGCAGAACTTTACTTTTGTTATAAATCACATTTCGTGAAATGCTAACAAGGTTGTTGATGCATTGAGCAGGAAATGTTTGATTCTACAGGAGTTTCGAGTGAAGATCTTAGGTTTTGATAGCCTTAAGGAAATGTACAGGGATGACTCAGATTTCAAGAGCGCTTACGAAGCATGTGAGAATCCTGTTATGAGATATAGGAGCCAATGGATTGAATACTTGATTCAAGATGGACTGTTATTTAAAGGAAATCAGTTGTGTATCCCAGAGAGTTCTATGAGAGAAAACCTTTTGAAGGAAAAAACATAGTGGGGGATTGGCTGGACACTTCGGCCATGATAAAACATTTTCACAACTAAACAGTTTGTATTATTGGCCAGGGATGAGGATGGATGTCAATAAATTTGTCAACAAATGTAGAATATGCCAGCACGCAAAGGGGAAAAGACAGAATACAGGATTGTATCAACCATTGCCAATACTAGAGAGGTTGTGGGATGCGGCAAGCATGAATTTTGTGTTGGGACTGTCGAGGACATAGAGGGGTTCTGATTCCATATTCATGGTAGTCGACAGATTCTCAAAAATGGCACATTTCATTCCATGTCAGAAAACTAGTGATGCAACACACATTGCAAATCTGTTTTTCAAATAAGTTGTTCGACTTCATGGTTTACCCAAGAGTATTGTTTCGGACAGAGATACCAAATTTGTTGGTCATTTCTGGAGGACACTATGGAAGATGTTGGGAATGAATTTATCTTTTAGCTCAACATATCACCCTCAGATGGATGGACAGACTGAGGTAGTAAATCAAAGTTTGGGGGACTTATTGAGGAGTTTGGTTACTGAACATCACAGTCAATGGGATCAAATTCTGTCGCAAGCGAAATTTGCATATAATGACTCACCTAATAGGAGCATGGGATAGATCCCATTCCATATAATGTATGGAATGCAGCCAAGGGGAGTATCTGAGTTGAGAGACTTGGAGCAGAATGAGTTCAGGAGTGTTGGAGCAGAAGATTTTGCAGCAGAGATGCAGGAGCTCCACAATAAAATTAAAGAGCGGTTCCAGAGTTCCAACCAGGAATACAAGCGCAAAGCAGATCAACATAGCAGAGAGATTCAATTCGAAGTGGTAGATTTGGTCTTAGCACACCTAAGAAAAGAAAGGTTCCCAAGGGGAACATATAACAAGTTGAAGATGAAAAAGATAGGGCCATGTAATATTCTACAGAAATTTGAAGCAAATGCTTATGAGATAGAATTGCCAGATGATGTGGGCATATCACCCATATCCAATGTAGTAGATCTATACCCTTACAGAGCAGATGAAGCAAGAGGAGAAGATAATCAAAAGGAAGTTCAGTGGGTCAAACAGATGCTTGTAACTGAAAAGACGCAAATGGAAAAGATCATTGACCAGAGAGTTGGCAAGAAGACCCAGAGGAAGACACATCTTGAATACTTGGTAAAATGGAAGGGACACCCAGTTGAAGATGCCAGTTGGGAAAGTGAAGCAGATATCAAAAAACATGGACAGATGGTGCAGGAGCTCATGGATAGGAGTCCATGAATTTTTTAGCCGGAGGAGTATGATGCAGGAGCATCACTAGCAAGCGCAAGTGGAGGACAATTGGATATACACCAGTGCGTATTTTGAAGACATTTAAATTTCAAAATAAAAACATTAATGTAATAGCTGGAAGAATGTAATTACTCTTAAATGTTTTGGGGATTGTAATGCAGATCTTGAGCGTTGCTCTCATCTGCCGGTTGTAGGCATTTAATGTAATGAATGTAAAGTAGATGTAGTCTTTAATTTTATAATATAGCTTAGAGTTGTAGGAGGGAAAACTCGAGAAAGATCCCTCGTATGTATGGTATTGTATCATTATTCTCATTGTAATTAAGCAGTAGAGAAAGAGAGCATATGAGAGTAGAAGAGGAACAAAGATTGTAGAAGTTGTATGAGAAGATAGTTGTTGCTATTGGAAATCATGTACAGAAGAACTTGAATTAATATAATATGGCTTTAATCCAATTTCATGGTGTTTTTATGGTTACTGTTTGCATCTATTGAATGGTATTTTTACAGTTTTCTTATATACTCTGTTATGCAATTGTTTCAATGCTTTATGTGTAGGATTTCATGTTGAATGTATGAAGCCTGTAAGAGGGAGAGTATAAGTTCCAATTGCTTCTCGTCCTGAGAATTCTTGCAAGGAGTGCAATGAAGGTCCACAAGGAGTGTGTTGACAAGATTCCGAGTTTTACCTCAGAAAAGTTCAAGAGAGATATAATGGTTCTTATACCAATAGAAGTGAGAGTACAACACAGAGTCGTGCAAGGTGTGCGCAGGCCAAGTCGAAGTCTTAGACTTTTCCAACCCAAAGGAGCAGTTGAAGAAATTATGTCACAAGGAGTGTGCAGAATTGGAATATATCAGATAATCAGAGATTATCGTGAAGGCCGCAAGGAGTATGAGCAGGATTCCTTATAACCCTTGATTTTGCAGTGAGAATCAAGCTCAGGAAGGATAGAGACTTGGAAGGTTCAGAGGAAGAACGAGGGTCAAAGTCACCTTGCAGAAATCAAGCTCAGGAGAGATAGTGGTCGTTAGATCTAGAGGAGTGAGAGCCATTGATTTGGTGCTCTAAAATATTGGCATTTCGGGAGTCGGGAGAGCGGAGGAATCTACACCTAGAAGTTGTGAGTTGTGAAATCCTAATTCGCGAAGAAATGATTTGGATCATCGGATTGTGGGGGAATCATGACCGTTGATCTGAGGTGAGGAAATCATGAGTTTGGTTATTGGGAAAAGGGAGAAAAGTTACATCGCGAATTCTCGATACGTGAAATCCCAACGCCCTCGTAGGTGGGTCCCAGGGTTTGGCTAGAGGTCATATGGTTGAAGAATTAAAGGGATAAGCTAGGGACCATTAGCCTATTTCGGGGTTTTGGGAATCAGAGGTGTCCGGGTGCCTTGCCACAGAAGTCTCGACATCGCAAAACGCGACACACCCTTGGGGTTAAGTTTGTGGTCACGCTGATGGTCACGTGGAGTCGAGGCTCACATCTAGTGCATGTTTGTGCGGTCGAAGCATAGAAAAGGACCTATGGTTATATGTGTGAAAGGTTCCATCATGGACTGAGGAGCCATTTCGGCTCAGGGAAATTGGAAATCCAAAGACCGGGAGGTCAGCAGACACTGCTGAGGTGGGGGTTTGCGTTAAGTGGTATCAGATCCATGGAAGTCTCGACATCGTGAAACATGACGCACACTTGGGTATAATTTTGTGGTCACATCGATGGTCACGTGGAGTCGAGGCTCGCGTCTAGTGCATGTTCGCGTGGGTGGAGCATAGAAAAGGACCTGTGGTTATATGTGTGAAAGGTTCCAACGTGGACTAAGGAGTCATTTCGTCTCAAGGGAATTGGAAGATCCAAAGACCAGGAGGTCAATAGACCCTGCTGAGGTGGGGGTTTGCGTCAATGTCCTAGAAGTTTGCTTAAAAATTTAAGCGTAAAAAAAAATGCGTATTTGTGTTTTTACCAATTTTTTGAGAAATGTTAAGTAAAATTTAAAATTTCACATGAAGGGTTAACATTTAAAATGTCGATCATAGTAGTTTGGTTGTACCTTGTTATGATGAAATTTATGGCTTGTACGATGCAGAGCTATCATGCACCTACTCAATTGTCCCAAAATTAAAGAATGTGATTACAGATATCGAGTGTTTCACACTATACTCTCACAAATGTCCTTACTAGTGTTTGTTCTCTGCTACCACCAAATTCCAATCTCCATGCCCTCTACGTATTTTAAAAGGGGCGAAGCAACATTTTTGTTCAGAAGTTGTGCAGACAAGAGAATGGAGAGGTCGAGCACCTTGATGCTAACTTTGTGATATTTTATTCCAATCTTATTTGCGACCATAGTATAATTTCCACTGCAAATTTTGGATGGATATTATGTGGTATTTGTAGCTGAAAATGTGGAGAACGCAAAAAGTAGCACGATCTTTGTGTTTGAAGACTCATACGTAGATACCAGAAATCTCGACCAAACGAATGTCGCTTGGAAACTTCCATATGGTATAAACTTTCCGGAAAACCCTCCGACCAACTTTCAAATGGAAAAGTCCTTACGGATTTCATAGGTATAATTATAAATTTTCTGCCAAGAATTGTTCATTTATCTTCGCTTCATATTTGGGTTTTAATTTTTCATTGGAACATTGCAGCTTCAGTTTTCAACATCCCTATACCAGTGCCACACAATCAGTGGGATAACAACCCCAACATGCTTCACTTCAACATGAACTTTGCAACTGGTGGGACAAGTATCTTTTCTACATGGCTTGGACTGCCCAGTGCCAATATCCAAATCGACCAGCTACAGGAATTGATTAGTAATGGAGTATGCTCCACAAAAAATTTAGCGTCTTCGCTTTTTCTCTTCTCGGTTTCAGGCAACGATTATGGTTCCTACATTCTGCAAAAAAGAGGCCCTGTCGAGGTAATTGAATAAGGAAAGACCTATTCTTGTAACAATTCGGTGCTTAATGCTTGCATTCTACATTTACATTGGCGGTTTACAATTGCAGGGTTTTCCTTCATTTGTAGAATCGATGATCAAGCAGCTCACTGCAAGCCTGCATATTTAGTGTGCTTGTAGTAATATGGGTTTTTGAAGCTTTGCAGTAACAAATATGGGACCGTCGAGGTGATTTCCTATTATTACAACAAGTAACTCTTATACAAGTTGTAATGCTACAATAAGTGCAACGGTAGTAGATCACAACAGTCTTTTGGGAGAAGCGGTGGCAGTGGAGGGAATAAGAAAGACTCGGGGTGGAGGGAATAAGAAAGAGTCAGATAAATGCAACCTTTATGATTTTTTATCAATATACAGATTCCATGGCTATTTTTCAACACCCAACTCAATATAGTTTTATATTATGTCCCTTTGTGTCTTACGGATCTGCATTATTTATGTGTCATGCCCAATAAATATTGAACGTGCTCATTTATTTTGCGCAGGGAAATTCAAGGACCTGTTGAAACCCTATTGCATTGGTTCATGTAGCTTTACAGAAAATATAGGGAATTCAAAGACAAAGTGAGCTTAGTGGGTATTGGATTCAGTTAGTTGGGTATAACAAAAGTAGACATGGTGCTCTTTTTTTTTCCAATTCTATTTACTCCCCACTATGTTTCTTTGTTTCTTTGGGATTGTTTCAATTGGGGCGGTGGAAACCACTCTGAATCCATTTTATATTGCCATGGAAGTGACTAAACAAGTCCATGATTGTAAACCCTAGCCCATCATTGTTGTCCAAGAGATTTGGGATGAAGTTAAAGATCTAGGTTTGCCTGCAATAGTGATAAAAAGACCAACATTCAAAGGAAAAGATTGTGACATCAACAAATCAGGTGCATATGTTATATTTTTTTTATTTCTATTAGTTTAAAAGCAAGTTGTCAAGTAATCCATAAATCTTCTTTTCCATAACTCTTATTTCAAGATCAAATTGATTGAAAGGAGTCTGCTCATTATTCCTTAAATGCAATTGGGTTCAAGGATTCACAATTAAACTTGTGTAGAAAACCTTGGTTGTTCCTCTTTGATGAATACAGTTTTAGTTTTGGTTTTGAAGTTTTTTTTAAGACTCCAAAGGTATCATATTTCCCTTAATGTACGAGAATAAGTCCATCGGGATACCTTGTCATAAGAGGTGATCAAGAGATAATGAATGTTGGGGGTAAGCCCTTACAAAATGATGTGTCTAGCAATGAGAGAGTCAAATTTAATCAACCATAATTACCCCACTCTTTCATCTTTGGTAATTAAAATTTTAATTTGATTTCAAGCCGATGAATTTGGGGATTGTGTCTTTCTTCAATGGTAATTGTGTCTTTGTTAGACACCCACTTTCTTATAGTGATCCTCACTTTCTCATAGTGATCCTAGGAACTCTTGAATGCCAAGAAAATTGAACAAAATTTCCTATTAAAAAACAAAGAGCCATAGTTCCTTCCAGATCCTTAGGTAACTATGCTAAAAGAGCGGGAATTCCCAACAAAGAGCTTCCTATATTGCTTAGATTTCCAATAGCACTAGGCAATGTTTTTTTTAAAGTTTGTATCTATCTATCAAGTGTATTTCTACAAGCATAGTTGATGTGTCATTTGGACTCATGAGATCTAAGGATTCAGGACTCAGGAGTGCAAGTATCTTCGAGATATTGAGCTTGCCACATTATACATTTGAAAACTCATACATTTGATAACTCTAGGCTCCGGTGACTCGTGAGCATAAGAGATAATTTAAAACATCAAAGTTCCCGATCATCCAACCCATTCCAGTAGGACAATCTTTTCGAGAGATTTCTTAGGAACTTTGGAAATTTCAAAAGAGGAGCTTCCGTGAGGTGATCATGTTTCCAAAGTTCCAAAAAAAATCTTCCACTTTTTGACAAGAAATTACACATTTACCTAAAACTCATAGGGACACAATGTTTTTTATTTTCTTCTATTCATTCACTTGTAAACCTCACCAAGCAAGTGGGGAAAAGTAAGGGTGCTTATTGTGCTTTTAGAAGACATCTTCCCCTATCATGGTTTGTGCCTTTTATAACCTTTGTGTATCTTCTTATGGATTTTAGAATTCTTAAATTGATATGAAACTACTCTTTGTTTGTTGAGAACCTTAACAAGAGTCCAATGTTCTTCAACAAGTGTGATATACTTTATATTAGCAATATGTTATTAGGAATCTGCGTGATATGTTAGTTTTTAGTTTAAATGATGAGATTTTTTTTCTTAGATTTTAAATTTTCTCTTTTAATTTGTAGATTTAATATTTGCATAAGAATTTTCCGTACTTTGGAATTTCTTGAGTTTTGTTGCCATGAATCTTTTTAGTTTTTAATCAAAGAAAATTGATGACTACATTTTTCTCATGTTCTATTTAATCCAATCTTTATTTTTTTAATAATAAATTTTAACTCTTTACATGGATATTTTGAGGCATGGAGATTTGTGCATTTAAAATGAACTAATTTTGAGATTGTAAAGATGATGTTAAATTTAGAAATTCACTTTTTTAGGATCATGTGTAAAGTCACTTAATTTAACTCTCATCTTTAAAAATTGTAAAATTTGATTAAAAATGTAAATTTTTTTTAACACATTTTTTTTTATGAAGTGTACACTTAATTTATTGTTTTCCATTGAGAAGTAATTTTATATAAAAACTTTTCATCATTAAAAAAAACTTAAAAAACTACCTGATTAAATATCCTTCTCACTTAAATAAGCATCTNAATTCGGCAGAAACAGAGTCAGAACTCTAACTAGAAACCTTTTACTGTTGCATTTCCTAAAAGGGGAGTGGTAACCTTGTTCAAGAACAAATCTGCTATTATTATGAAGCAAATCTGCTAGTGTTATCGAGTGTTTTTCTTGGGAAAGACATCCATTCATTTCAAGCCTATTGTGAGTCGGTAGTTACGGGATAGCTCAAAAATAAGAGACAACCCGTAGCTACGGGTTATTCAGTTGCGTGGGACATTCAAAATTCAAATTCGAAATGCCAGGAGTGCGTCTTGGGAAGTGATCCACTTGGAAGATCTTCGCTTTAGTTTTGTGATCTGGGCTGCAAGATGGTGGTCGCAACATGCTCCAACGTTGATGGCCATTCGGTGGCGGTGGGATGTTTCATAGATGCATCATCATAGACTCATGATGTATGTCTATGACTCATGATGTATGTCTATCCAGTTCCGTTTTTGCAGAATTTTAATTACTCTGTAGGGGAGAGATATTCATGTAACATAAAGCATTAAAATAATAATAAAAATTAAAAATAATTATATATATATATATATATATATAACTTTGAATAAATAACAAACTCTATGTGTATATAGAGGTCTTAAGATATGAAATTAATAATAATTGCTTTTTAATATATATATATATATATATATATATTAGAAAATATTTTAATATGTTAAAAAATATATATTTATTTGAATTTGTTTTCTTTTGTTCTTCAATTAATAGATCATTAAATTAATATAGTGGTTATAGAGGTTTAATATATTAATATTTTTTAACATTTTAATATATTTTATAATATCAATATACTTTAATATTAATGTATTAAATTAGTATAGATCTATCTTAATCCTAAATCTATTAAGAAAGTGAGAGATCAAGTTGATAAATTGATAAATCTCTAGTTAAAATGAATCTATGATATATTTAAATTGATTTTATTTTTGTATAAATACTTGTCAAAACACAAATATAATATATTTGTGTTGCATCAAAAATATTTAATTTTAAAATTTTATTTTATTTTTCAAAATTTTAATTTAATACAAATTATATAAAAACTTTGTAAAAAAAAATAAAAATTTAAGTCCTTTAGAAGAGTTTCAATACCCATGGAAAGATATGGAAGTTTGAAGAAGTAAACGAGGACGACAAATTTGATGTGGAAATTTCTTTTGCATCGTTTTGAGGACGCCAAATTATATGCGGAAATTTTTTGCATTGTTCACCTTAGAAGATCGTTTTAAATAATTTTTAACTCAGTCTTTTCCCCTCACGTCGCACTTTGTGTACATTGGAGCAGACAGTAAGTCCACAGAGCTCACTGACATTTAGTATGCTTCATAGCAGATGAAGTAATTCCAGTTTAGACCGTCTCACACAGTCCATTGTTTTTTCATGGATGTTTTTTCATGGATATTTTTTTTCATGGATGTTTTTTCATGGATAAATATGTAGTAGTTTAAATATTTTACAAAATGATTTTTTTCTAGTGATTATTTTTTGGAACATTTATCTGAAATTTAATTTAATTTGGCTAAAATTTCTAGATTTGAGTGATTATTTTTGAATAATTTGAGTGTCCCAAGGGTTTTTCAACATGCTGAGTGAATGGTTTCCTGCAGATTTTTGTCACCCTTTTAACAAAAAAAACCATTTCATAGAACAGTTAGACAACACCCATAAATATAGAAAGTTTGGATTAAGTTTATTTTTATATGGATAAATATAAAACTTTTGAAGTAGTTTTTTATAGCTAAAAAATTGTTTGTATAGTTATATGGGGAGCTTTAATACATGGTTGGTTATCAGTATTTTTGGAATTTAATACATGGTTGGTTATTAGTATTTTTGGAAGGATAAATATAGAATGTTAGTATATATCAAAAATCGTTTGTGTAAGGGAGCTTTAGTACATAGTTGATTGGTCATTATTTCTAAATTTTTATGGAAGAAATTGGTAAAGAGGGTTGTCTAACTATTCTAGGAAATGTTTTTTTGGCGACATAAATCTGCACAAAAACACTATTTTTTATTGTTTAAAATTCATTTTTAAATGCACATAAATATTGACTTCAAATCGACCTTATTTTGAGGTCACTATTCAAATAATGTTTCTCTCAACTAAGCCAAATTAAAGAATTCATTCACTAATAAACATAAAATCTTGTCTTGTTTGGTGAACGGAATCGTGGGGACGAGAGCATAGATAGTTTCAATTTGTCCTCATACATTCCCAATGCAGAAGAAGTGAAAGAAGCCATTGAAGCGTCGTCGGCCTTCGAGATCAACATACGCAGCGAAGTGTGTTGCATGCACGAAAAAGATTTCAAAGAATAGATGCGATACGCCCAGAGTTTTGGGAAAAGGAAATTGAATCTGGTAAGAAACCTCGTTGAGCAGAAGATAGGATCAGAGAAAGCTGACGAATTGTTTCATAGATTGGAGAGCAGGTCGAGTGAGTTTTTTGGTTTATCCGTCTAGATATGTCACTTGCATTATCGTTGTTCTCGTCAAGAAATAATCGAAACCAACTGTATCTTCACTATTTCGTATGTACATTTTCCAATCCAGTAATATGGAGTGCAACAATGGCGACGTATTTATGTTGGAATCATCTTGCAAACAACATTTCAATGTCAAATATAATTATGTAACACATTACTATTTAGGGATTTCATTTTATTATTTAGATATCTTTTTGAAGTTAAAATGTGTAGAATGATAATATTCATCATGTTAATAAATGATTAAAAGTCATTTAGTTTAATATGCAATTGTCAACCATGGTTAAGAATTTGATTTTAAGTTTTTCCTTTTAATAATAAATTAATCAACTTAAAGAATAATTTAATTGAATTGCCATTAAATGAATGAATAACCATTTAATTGAGTTATTATCAATTTAATTGAATTAAGTTTGTTTTTAATAATGAAATGAATAAATAACAATTTAATTTAATTGATAAGGATGGTATTGGAAAAGTGGTTTTAAAATTTGAAATATAAAATTTTGATTTTTTTTTACATAATAAAGTGATTTTCTTTTTAATGAAATGAGTAAACTTAAATAACAATTTAATTTACTTATCTATCAATTAATAGAATTGATAAAGATGGCATGAAATGAACAAAATGCAATTTAAATGAGTTGATAAGATGCTAGAAGAAATATTGGTTTTGAAATTGTATTTCATGGGAATAGAAGAATATTTTTATGATGAATAGTTTTTTCTTTTTAAAAATAAAATGATTAAATTTTAAAAAATAGTTTAGGTGAGTTGATGATGATGGCATGAAACTTTAAAGAACAATTTAATTAAATTAATTATGAGATTGTGAAAATATTTTTGAATTTGGAAATACAATTTTTTTAATGATTTATTGGTTAATTTTTTATGATAAATATTTCTTTTTCAAGAATGAAATGACTAAATTTAAAAAAAATAGTTTAGGTGAGTTGATGATTATGATATGAAACGTTAAAGATCAATTTAATTAAATTAATTATGAGATTGGGAAAAATATTTTTGAACTTGGAAATACAATTTTTTTAATAATTCATTAATTAGTACAATTCCAATAAAATTTTTGATATAATAAATATTTATTTATATTACATATAATAATATAAATCATTTAGAAAAGTTATTTTAAATGTGATGTACTACTTTCAACAAACTAGCTTTAATTTTGAAGAATTTTATTTATCTCTTCAACATATTCTTATAATTAAGTATTTTGTATATAATTGAATTATTAAATAAAAATAATCTTCATAATAGGGCTAGTGCAAGCTAATGATGGTCTTTCATGATTGGTTAGTGGCAATGTAAACCTGGAAAAATATCAATCTCTTAACTTGAAGGAATTATTCAAGGTACTTTTACAATGAATTTGAATATGGTGTAAGAATATGAAATGTAGGAAATTGAATTAGCTTTCCGAATATACAACTTTTATTCATATACATTGTGAATAACTACGTCAAATTTGATTTTTTTTCTAAAAGTGGTATCTTATTTTTCCAACATAATATAAGGTATATGTAAAAATGTATACTTGTAGAGAACCCATTTTTCTTGTGCCTTGTATTTTTTGGAAATTTTTAATATTAATTTTATATTTTTTGAAAATTATCAAAATCAACATATGCCTCAAATTACCATGTCTTTTGTTCATGCAAGGTCTTAAAATGATAAAAAAAAAAAAATTAGATCGTAGGTATCTATCTCATCTTCTTGTGCCACATACAACTCATTTGAGTAATGGTTAAGCTGAGAAAAAGTTATAGCAGAAATAAGAGAGGTATGTATTCTAGGAATTTGATACATGTGAAGACAAAAATAGATTGAAAATAGTAAACAATAATATTTAAAAAAAAAAAATTATATATTTGAAATCTACATAGCCAACTCGATCTATGTCTATAATTTCATCAACAAATGAATTTTTTAGCCTATAGAAAAATAACATCAAAGACAAAGATATAGAGGGGTATTCACAAAAATAGAGGTTTTTATCAATTTGCAGACCGAACCACTAGGTTTGTCATCCCAAACCTAAGTCTGAGCCAACCATTAGGGGTATACACCTTGTCAATCCCACCCAAAAAAATTGAATTCAAATAAGCATGCACACGTTACAAGAATGGGTGTGTGCTCCTATTTGTCTTTCTCTCTCCCCCTCTCACTCTCTCTCGCACTCTCTTTATTTCCCCCCATCTCTCTCTCTCTCTCTCTCTCTCTCTCTCTCTCTCCTATGCCACTATCTCTCCTCTATATCTTCTACATCTACCCCT
>ML782589.1:906478-929146 GCA_009831015.1 Picea engelmannii
AAGTGATTCATTTTGAGACTAATGAAAAAGATGCTTTTCCCGTCCCAAGTTCATGAATCTCATCTATGTTATTTGATTTATGTATGATTTCTAACCCCCTAGTAGATTAGTAGCATGCATGTATAGTCTTACCTTGATTGCAGAAAGCTTTGTAGAAGGGGCAGCAACAGCAAGGAAATAGGAGGCTCAACGGAGGATCTACTTCAATCATCGTTAAAAAGGTGAGTCGATTCTTCCATTGTTTGCTTGAAAAGGGGTTGAGATTTTGGGTAGAAGGTTAAAAGTTAAATCTTAAGGGTCATGATCTGCGTATAAGTTTAGAGCCCTAGCTTATTAGTCCGTAGGGTAGAATACCCCACAACAGTAGCCACCTTAGCTTCCAACTTACCGATCAAGAGGTTATTTTGTTTCAAATGGGCCTTCAAAGTTTCGATTGAGTATTGATTGGTTGTAGCATAAGCCCCCAGTGTTCCTGCTATCTCGTCGACAAATTCCTCCTCTTCTATGGCCTTTCCTTCTGTCAGAATTTTAAACCTTTTAGCCACTGTGCCCGCTTTTTGATACGATTCTTGCTTCACTACGGCCTTCCTTTTCTTATCAAAGAAAAATTCATTTGGAGGTAACTCTTCCATGGAAATGGGCATTAGCTCTTCATTAAAAATCCATCCTGCATAGGGATTCCCCTTTGTGAACCGTAAGGGTGTGATAAAAACAATCGGACCGCCAATTTCCTTGGATAATTGTTTAGGGGTAGTGTTTGTGACCATCTCTTTTGATGTGTTCGGTGAGGTGTCGCCTGCCTTTTGCAAGGGTATCTCAGCTTGACTTAGTACCCACTTTCCTGGCGTAACTTTCTCTGGGTTTTTCTCTCCTCGATCGGGGATTTCAGCTCCCTATTTCGAGGTATCCATTTCTTCTGTCCCTTCCTGATTTTTCTCCTTGCCAAGACTTGAGTTCTTTGAGCCTTTGGCTTCTATCTGCTGTACGTCTGGAAGCTTTGGGGTTTTGCCCTGTAAAATTAGGGGAAGGCAACTCTTCCAATGCTCCTCGAATTTGAGGAAATCGGCCATATCTCTAGGTGGCAAGGCCTGAATCTGGCTCAAGACTTTAGAGTAGGACCTTACACCTCAAAAGATTTCATCATGGGGTGAATCCTCGTGTTTGTATCTCTTCAGGCCATAATTCACCAAGTGATTACTCACAACCTTATTCGGTTCATGCTTTTTGAACTCAATGTTCACCAACTTCATTTCCTCCAAAGTCGTGGCCTCGGCTTTGGCATGGACAAAATCTAATAAAGATTACGACCCAATGTGAATGGGGAAGGGTGGCCATACCTTCTTCGACAGTCCTTTCAGCTCCTTGCTTATTCCACCAAGCACAACTTGCCTGGCGATCTCACGGCATATTAACTTATCTGGCAGAAATAACGGCAAAACATGGGGGGGAACGGAGGTGCGGAAAACCCTGATGTATGAATACTCTGCTTCTATATACCAATCTGTTATCTAAAATCCAGGGAGGCAAATGGCTAAAGATAGCAACATGCATTGG
The DNA here is from genome assembly GCA_009831015.1 of Picea engelmannii. Classification (NCBI taxonomy): domain Eukaryota; kingdom Viridiplantae; phylum Streptophyta; class Pinopsida; order Pinales; family Pinaceae; genus Picea; species Picea engelmannii. Next base: position 908,033 of record ML782589.1, read on the forward strand.
TACCATTACCAAGTTAAAAATCTCGCAGATGAAATCTTTGGCCTTGTCCTCCCAAACCTTCGAGTGGTAGACATGGATAGGCTCAACATCAGACAGAGTCTAGCTCCAGCTCATCAATGGGAAAGGTCTCATGAAGTAAATAGCGTCCATGATGTAGGCAGACATAAAGAATGAAAATGTTCTCCCGCTGGCTTTCTGCGCTCGATATTCAATAATTTGACTGGTGAGACTGTCCGACATCAGTTTGGCCCAGTCGAAAGAAAAACCTTCAGCGACTATATAAATGAGCGGCACCCATGGGAGGAAAAAGTGAGTTGTGTGCTCCTTCTCATACAGTCTACAGGTCATCATCACTACATACTTGAACAGTGGCTCTAAAGAGGATATTGAATAAATTCCATTAGTATCGGCCCTAAATTTCATAGGGTGTGAAACCCAGTCTTTGATCAGATCAGATAAATTTTTCCCGAACTTCTCGCATTCCTTATTTTTTAACTCCTCTAGGAATTTGGTATTGTAAATATGATTCGAAGTGGGTGACAATTTATGCATTGCCTGTAGGTGCTCTGGTCTGAAAGACCCAACTGCTTCCCTCTGTTCATTGAAAATCGTTCTGGTCAAGAGGTCTAGATGGTCCAGTGCCCATCTGACCATATCATAATAGGGGAGAAGACATGGCCTTGATGCTATTTTGTGAATCTCCACTTGAGCAACGATTTTGTATTTGGTGGACATGTCATCGTTCTCCTCATCGCAGGAATCATCGGAGCAATTTATCACCTCGGGTTGCAGAACATTGGAAATATGCATCCATGTTTTAATAGTATTGATACTTCTAGGCGAAGTATTAGAAACAATATCTAAACCTTGGCATGAGCTCTCGACGACTGCCTTGGGCGCTTTTCATGGAGCCATGGTGTATGACCTTGCAATTGCATCCCTTGTCGCAAAAGATTGAAAACACAGACAGAAGTTATCCTGGTGAAATAGTTCTACACACAATAAAAAGGAGAGCTGAGATAACAAAAGAACACGCTTTTCTTAAACACTTAAGTTTGTGCTAGTCCTTGTCGACAGAACAAGTAAATGATTTAATGAAAATATTTTAGCGAATAAGTGGGATCTTATTGCCAATCAATTCAGTGAAATTCAAATAAATGCCATAAATATTTGACGACTTGTAACTTGGGGAAAGAGAAGAAACGTTAAAAGATACTCAAGTAATTAATTAATCCAACTTAGATCCCTTAATTTCATGCTTTTAGTACTTTATCCCCTTTTCGGTGCTCATCATATCGGACGATTTCGCTTCTAGCCTTTGAGACCAAAAAGCCCAAAATTGCAATGGTGTGAGATTATTTATAATTTGTGATTTAACTTAAGCTCTTAATTAACCCATCTTAATTAATGAATATCGTGACTTCGGGGATTGGAGTTACAAAGGTGTTTCATTTTAAGGCAAGAATCGTCGAGTTGCGAAATCACGATAGAGACTAACTACGGTTTAAAAGATTACTCTTCATATTTACCTTAGTGACTTGAAAAGACTTCGCATCTCAGAGGTTTGGAAAGTGTTCGATGAGTAACTCCCGAAACACGAGAGCACGAGGTGATGACATCAAATGACATTTACTTAGAGGCTTGATAAAGGTGGTTAGAACTAAACCTTATCGCTATTTCGCACGTTGGGATACCAGGGCTTAGCAGGTACATCGTGAAATACGCGAGATCTCGAAATCCGTCTTTTGGGCTTAATTATAACCTCTTACTTATTTAGAAAGAAGGGTGGCTCCAACCTTTGAATCACCAGTATAAAAAATAAAATAATACGTTCCAACATAGGCTCCAACTAGGGATCTCATCTCCTTGCGGGACGGGAAGAACAAGAGACCAAGTGCCTATATTGGGTAAATGGAGTCATTGACCTGCTTCTATGAAACTTGTTTGGAAGGAGGAAATAGAGGGAACTTTAAGGTTTCAAATTTATTTCTGGAAAACTTTCAAAACTTGACACGCTTTCTAAACTCAACTGCAGTCCATTCGACAACTTTCCCTTTCTCGAGACTGACTTTGGGTTTTCTTAAGATAGTCCAAACGATCTTAGGAAATTCAACAGGTGTTGTAAGTTTTAGCTTGCATCAAAACAAAGCAAATTCCATGCTTTAAATCAGGGAATCCTACATGAACTTGGGTTGTAGATCTAGTTTCGAAAAGGCTAATTAACAGAGTGTAATATAATTTATGTATGATAGCCTTATAGATATATTAGATAATGCTTCACTACCAATGAGCCTGTTCAGTACCCCGGTGAAGTTATCTGGTTCCCTTTATTGAATTTCCTTTCACCACTCCAAACTTTGATTTTGCATTTAAATGTTGAGATGAGGGCAATCATTTTATGAATTTCCTTTCATCATCTCTTTGGACTAGATGGGGGCAATCAATTATGAATTTCCTTTCACCATCTGTCTTATATTTTACTTTTGGAATATGAAGTGGGGGAAATCAATTTGGTATAAAGTATACCAGGGGTGATATCTGTGTAATATTTGCTACAGTGGCCTGTCACCTTGCTTTGAGCACTCTGGACCAACTTTCTCTTGACCTTCAAAACATCCTAGTCTGCAGGAATTTTATGGGAAAATTCATTTCCAGGGGTCTTCCTCTGAGCAAGTCTTAACCATTTGAAACATGTTAAAATACCTAATAGAGTTAGGATCAACCTATGCATAACTTCGTTTTAGCAGGAGACCGAGGAGTCATGAAGGCCAACTTATTTTCTAAGATTTGCTTGCTAGCTTCTGGAGATGAAGCGTAACCTCTTCTTCCTATGTAGAGGCCAGGGGAAGGTATCTGGGTTTCAAGGAGAGAGAGACAGGATAGTGAGGAGATGATAGAGAAGGTTTTGAAGTATCATACAACTCGGGTCATACAATGCAATCTTGACTCTTAGAACTCTTTCTTGGAGAGGCTTTACTTCCCTCTTTGATTTAAATATTTTTAAATTGTCGAGGTGAGCTTTTTTTTTAAATCCCGAGTAAAAGTTTTTTCTTTAATGATACGTCAAGAAAACATATCCTTTTCATCAGATCATTGATGTGCTTAAGTGATATTCGTTTGAAAACTAGATGTTTCGGAGATTTATACCCTTGCCTTACCATTTCATTTTCTTCTTAACAAATCTTCTTTTATCACCTGTTTTGGGTGAGTCAATTTCCCGATGCATGACAATCCGTTTTCTCCCTTTACTATGTGGACCGTAAGCCATAATCCTGTGGGAAAACAACATGAAAAGTATTAGGGCATCAAGATTTATGGAACTCGACGTATTGAAAACTTTCGTATCTCAACTTATAAGAATTTTCTAACCTGTTTTGTTTGAGATGAAAGTAGAACTTACCAAAAATCTCTAAAATAAAAACAAGGAAAACAAACTGGTATATATAGTGGAAATTTGGAACAATCATTCAATGCATGTAGTGCTTCAAATAACGCCTGTTGACAGGGACATTGAGGATTTTACCGTCTAGATTTTCTAATAGAAACAAATTCTTCCCTTCAGAAGCTGTGACTTTGAAAGGTACATACCAGATATGGTCAAATTTGTCGTGTTTTGCAGAGTCTTCCCTCCTAGCATCCCATTTCAAAACCAAATTGCCAGGGAGGAATTCCCTGTCTTTGGCCTTGTGATCGAATAGCTCTTTCATGTTGTCCTGGTATTTGTGCATCCTTTCGTCCACCTCAGCCTTGTGCTGGTGAACCTCAATCAACTGGTTTATTCTCCTTGTGACATGGTTTGGTTCTTCTTTCTCATCTTGCCAGAGATTCATTATAGGAAGCACTAGATTTATAGGAAATACCACGTCAGTCCCGTATACCAGTTGTAAAGGCGAAGTGCCAATAGATTTCTTCGTGCCTATCTGATTTGCCCACAAAGCGTACTTGAGATGCACATGCCAAGATTTTTTGTTTTCACTCAGCACTTTCTTAATTATGGTAATTAAACTTTTATTTGATGATTTGGCTAACCCATTTCCTTGAGGGTAATATGCGATGGAGTGGCCCAATACGATGTTATTGTTTTGGAAAAAACTAACCATTGCCATAGACTTGAATGCCTGGGCATTGTCCGTGACTATCTTTTGGGGATAGCTTAATCTGGACAGTATGTTCTCTTCCAGAAACTCTATAACCACTGAATCGGTCACCTTTCTAGTCAGAATGGCCTCCACCCATTTGGTGAAGTAATCTGTGGCAGTCAAGATCCATTTATGTTGAGCACTAGAATGTGGGTTGATTTCGCCTATAAAATCCAATCCCCATTGTTGAAGGGGGGCTTCTACCTTTATCGGGACCAGAGGTAGGGCTGGGAGTTTTTGTTTTCCTGCGAACAACTAGCAAGGGTTGCAGGCTCTGACTTTGGCATTGACATCTAAGAATATCCTAGGCCAATAATATCCCGCTCTCAAGATTTTATAAGCTGTCACCCTCCACGCATGGTGTCCTCCACATACCCCTTCGTGAAATTCATTTATGACCTTTTCTATTTCAAATTCCACTAGACAAACAGGCAGGAAGCCTAATGGGTCCTTCCAATACAATTTTCTTTCGGATATACAATACTTCATCGCATGTAGATTTAGTGTCCTAGTCTTAGACAGAGACAGATCATCAGGGCACTTCAGGGTCAATAAGTAGGAGACTATGTCTTTATACCAACTTGATGAAACAAACCTCTCTTCGATTTCAGTCGCAGATATTTGGTCATCGAAAGCATCTATGTCCACATCTCCTTCATATTCCTACAGGTTATTTATCCCGAGTGCTTGGAAATTCATTTCAGCCATGAGCTTAGCCAAACCCTGTCCTTTTACCAGTTTTGTCGGCTTCACTTCCAGATCGAATTCTTGAATCTTGGCGAGCCACTGACCCCTCTTTTCGTCACTATTGGGTTGTACCAATATGTCTTTTACATCACAAGTAGGTACATATGCTATCCCCTTGGAGTGTAGCATGTAAGTCCTGAAATCTTTTAGCACCTTTACCATAGCATATGCTTGTTTTTCCATTATATCATATGTTAATTTGGCATCTCTAAAATTTTTACTAAAGAATGTTATTGATTGCTCGAAACCTTCCTCATTTTTTTGGAGGAGTACCACCACAATTATGTGTTCAGATGCGAATGAGAAAATCAAAAACTCCTTCAGGTAGTCAGGGCTCGCTAGTATAGGTGCTTTGCTTATAATTTCTTTATCCAGGCAAATGATGCTTTGGATTCGGCTGTCCATTTGACTACACTATTTTTCTTGAGCATATCTGTGATCAATTTCACGATTTCAGCAAAATTCGGAATGAACCTTCTGAAAAAAAATATTTTTCCTAAAAAAGACTGAATTTCCTTAACGTTTCTAGGAATATTTATGGTGTCTATAGCTTCAACCCTTTTAGAATCGATTTTAATTCCATCTCGAGACACAATATGTCCCAAGAGTTTACCTTCTTGCATCGTGAAATGAGACTTTTTGGGGTTCAAGGACAAACCAAACTTTCGGCATTTCTCAAACATTTGTTGGAGGTGTATCAGGTGGTCTTCGTCAGATTTAGAGAACAAATTCAGGTTGTCAAGGTAAATAACCACAAATCTCTCTCTTTCACCAATGAAGGTGATGTCCATGGCTCTTTGGAAAGTGGAACCTGCGTTCATCAAACCAAAAGGCATTTTGTCATATATGAATGTACCCCAAGGCGTAGTGAAAGTGGGTTTTTCCTTATCCTTTTTGTTGACCGCGATATGATTGTAACCCGAAAACCCATCAATCATCGACATTCTATTAGCACCAACTACCTTTTCTAAGACGTGATCCATCTTGGGTAGAGGATAATTGTCCTTGAGAGAGGATTTATTTGGGTTTTTGAAATCTATGCACAGTCTGATTTTCCCACTCTTTTTCCTGACCAGGACTAGGTTCGCCACCCAGTCAGAGTACCCGATTCCTCTGACTTGTAGGATATATAAATGGGAGAGCTCACCAGTGTCGAGTTCGTGGGCATGGAAACTTCTTCGAGGCCTTGAGTGATAGAGAGTTTTATATTGAGAGTCGATGGGATATTGATAGGGATGAGCTTTATGGTAGGCATGTCACCCCTACTAACGTAAGAGGTAATCAGAGAGGTTTCGGTCTTAATCTTGGGTAGGATTTTCTTGGACTTTAGGGTCTCGACTTCGACAGTATTGTCCAATTTTTTTCCGAGAGAAAGTTCTCGCGAGGACGAAGGTTCAAGAAAGGTCTTATCTTTAGACTGAGTAGACTTGGGTTGGTAAACAACAACATTTTGTTTGAAAAGACCCCTTGATTTTAGTATTTTTTTAGGGTCGGAAACTGGCACGGTATGTTTAGCATCTAGGTATTTTCTGGTGTTCCTTCGAAAGGATTCCAGCTTACTTAAAAGTGGAGTCACCAAGTGAATGATAAAGGTTTAGCCTTAACAAGGCGTTCACTCTTTGTTCACTATCAAAAAACAAAACTTTGAAATGTTGTTCTGTTAGGGGAAAGTGACTACGATTCTCCCTCCTCGGCAACAGCGCTAGAAAGATGTTGTTCTAGAGTCTGTACTTAAGGGTAGGAAGTATAGAGTCTAGGCATCCAGAAAAGGGTAAAATATAAGGGAAGGAGCAAACAACTGGAAGAGGAACTATAGTTGATTTCTAAGTTGTCTGTGTCTAACTTCCACTTGTTCTTGCATGGTTATGTCTCGTTCAATGGTTGCCCATGAACGTTCTAGTTCAAACCTGGTGGTTGCAATTCTTAGGATAGTGTCAAAGAGGTTTAAGGCGATGTTGGTTTGGTCTAAGAGGTCGTGTTCTATGTGAGGTTTCCTTGCAATAGGGACAGTCATTTAAGGAACAGAGATTTAAGAGGATGTTTTTTTTTTTTTTTGAGTTGTTGATTCAAATTTTTTATTTATACGAAAGAAAATGAAATCCCATGAGACAAATTAATAGTTTAACAAATTGAATGTCATCTTCCGTAACTGAGTTAAAAATTTGGAACCATGTATGAAACAAAAGAAAAACATAAATTTGTCAGACAATGTGAGGCATCATTTCAAGAGGAATCTCACGCTATAACAGAAGAAGAAAAAGAAGAGAAAACCTTTAATGATGCGTAAAATATAGCGATCTAAGTAATCCACGGGTCTTATACCTGATAATAGCTGATACAGAGGAAAAAATGCAAATAATTAGATAACTAAAACATGATTTCCACAGTAGAGGTTGTACCAAATTTCAATCAAAGCATTCATCAGAGATGCATATAAAAATGTCATGAAGCATGAAATAACAGAAGAAAGCACATAAATCAATATTGATGGAATATGGAGTCTAATTCACTTGTATTAGTTCCTGGCGATGGAAGATTTCTCTATTACAATCTGCCAAAAGAAAAAGCCCTTTGTTTTTCTTCAAAATGCCTATTTATACAAGCCTAAAAAACACTTCAAATTCCATTTGTTCTAGAAATCTTTAATTACAATTGAGGACAGAAAGAAGCGTTTCATTTCCTCACAGTTTGTCTTCCCCCATGCAGGTGAAACACCTTCCTTTCTTTGCTCCTATTGCTCCAGAAATAGAATGGATTGACATATGTCGCTATTTAACACCAGAAGCCTGCCCTTTCACCTGCTCAATGCAATTGACACACCTTTCAACCAACTGGGCTATCAACTTGGAAGGATCTTCTTGGTTGTTGGCCTCAAAGGTGTAACAACTCTTTGCCAACTGTGGCAACCTTTTTCCCACTTTTCGGTCTTCCGTGACGATAGACCACAATTGTAGGCTTGGCTGTACTAGCCATTTTTCCACTTGGACCATATCAACCTGGCTTATTGGGGATATTTCAGCTTGCTTCTTTTCTTCATTTTCCTTGATATCTATCAAGTGTTTAGCTATATTGATTTTTCCCAACGTCCCAACACTACCTTCCTTATCAAGGTCTAGCAAAGCTTTATTTATCAAGGCGAATGTTTCTTCACAAGAAGTTCTCACCTCCTTAGCTCTTCCCCTTCTCTCTGATATATTCTTCTCCCAAGCCTTTAGTAAGATATTCCCTCTGGTTTGTTCTGCGATGGATAATTTGGAGCTACTGACCGCCTCTACGTTCGTTGTGGCTATCACGACATCCTGGAAAGCAACCCGAGCCACACCAACTTCTCTTTCTCGCAAAGAGATATCTTCTAGCATTTGATCTATCGTCTGAAAGTGATGATGAATGGTTCCCACTTTTGCAAGAAAGTCTTGTTGAGCCGCTAATACCTTCTGTCGGATTTCAGTAGCCTGGGCTTGAAAAACCTTTATGTCTAAAACCTGGTTTTCGGCAACATCCAATTTCAATTGTAACTGTATAATTTGTTGCTCCTGTTGGCTTACCTGTGTTTGGCTTATTTGTGCCAACTGTTGCATCTGCTCAAGGTCAGATCTAAGTTTCTCAATCTCCTGCAAATTGGCTATTCGGGCTTGATCGAGGCTTTTGCTCATCTCATCCCTGGAATTTGCTTCCGCCATAGCCACCTTAGCTTCCAACTTACCGATCAAGAGGTTCTTTCATTTCAAATGGGTCTTTAAAGTTCTGAATGAGTATTGATTATTCATTCTGTCAGGATTTTAAACCTTTTAGCCACTGTGCCCACTTTTTGATACGATTCTTGATTCACTACGAACTTCCTTTTCTTATCAAAGAAAAATTTGTTTGGAGGTAACTCTTCCACGGAAATGGGCATTAGATTTTCATTGAAAATCCATCCTGCATCGAGATTCCCCTTTGTGAACTGCAAGAGTGTGATAACAGCAATCGGACTGTCGATTTCCTTGGATAACTATTTAGGGGTAGTGTCTATGATCGACTCTTTTGATGTGGTCGGTGAGGTGTCACCTGCCTTTTGCGAGGGTATCTCAGCTTGACTTAGTACCCTCTTTCATAGCGCACGTAACACCCTGTTTTCCCCAGTTTGTAGAAATAACTGGACTGGCCAAGAACTGTGGCAAACTCATGAATGTGAATATGTGATGTGAATGGACCTTATGGAAAAGGTCAATAAATGTGAATAACATTATGAATTTATATTGTAGGACTGCTGAGAGGGGATGTGAAGAAAAAGAGACCACGATGGCGGTGGAAGGCACCTGGAAAGGTGGCGTTAACTTCCACCGAGAATTAATACCGTATTTGGACTCCACTGGCCCGGAGAACCAAAAGCGGCTCGTTGGCCCTAAATTAAATGTCTCGCCGGCTGGTAGGTGGATGGCTCCTCAGAAATTTAATGAGGGATGGGGAGGTGAACCGCCTATCTATAGAGCCATCATGACTGACCAGCGTGAGGAAAATCGTGCCACATGAAACCTCGCAAGAGGATAAGGAGTGGGGTAGAAGCGATTGGGGGCAGACGCAAGGGGAGAACTCTGGCAACACGCAGAGTGAGTGATAGCAGAGAGGAAGGAGAGTAAGCTTCACTCCTGGTCACTGGAAAACAGAGATGTAGTCTCACATCATCGTGGTCTCAGCTCGGGGGTGGCAAGTGGTAAATCCGCTGGGAGTCGCTAAGCCTACGGTTGGGTGGAAACGAGCACCCCTCTCAGCAGTTGCTTGACCCTTGGTGTTATTTCTGATAAGTGTTTTGCCTCTGGCATCTTGAAATATATATATATATATATGTTTATTCTGATGAATATGCCCATAAGTTGTGAAACTGTGAATGACTTCATTTATAAGATTGTATGTATGATGTTTTGATCAGTACTAGTAGTTGTATATGTGTATGGAAAGACTATATGTGGCATATGTCCTCATGAATTGTTATTTACATGCGTGCTGATCTAATTCAAACTTCATGTCTGGTTCTCGGGAGGACGACACCCTTACCTACCTCAGATAGTACCCTGAATGAATCCCCCCCATAGAGATACCTTCCTTGAAAATCCCATCGGGAACCAGGAAAGAGAAAGTGAAGGTGTAAGACCTTAGTAACCCTTCATGAGGAGGAATGATCCTCTTGAAAACCGAGATGGCAGTATAAGGAAGAAGGATCGAATCGATGAATGATATTTCATCGAGAAATCTGTGGTCACTCATGATCGTCAGATCAGAAGAAGAAGACGGAAGGTTAAGTACCTTAACCTGATAGGTGTTGATCAACAGACGAGATTCTGTCAGGAAATCTATGGTCACACCCGACCGTTAGATTGGTAGGAGAAAGTAGGGTGTTAAAAGATTTCGCACTTGGTTTCTCTGTGTTTTCGTGGGTAGCGAAGAAATTGGGATCGTAGATCCCCAAGGTTCATGGGAATATCTGGACCGTCGATTTGTCTACGTCTAAGGAGTCATGGGAGAACGCATGGGTAGGAACCAGTCTTTTCTTCCAAGCAGACGATCAGCCGCGGGAATCTATAGACACAGAGTATGGTGACTCACCAAGAGATGGGAGAAGGCTCCCGCAATATAGACGAAGAGTCTGATGAAAGAAGAGCAATGGGAACCCCTCCAAACCTAGCCGAGACTGTGAGAAGTCTCATGGTTGAATTGCAAAGCTGCAAGGCCGACAATGAAAGGATGATGAAAGAACAAGAAAAGCAAACTGAAATTAATGCAGTTTTACTGCAGAGCTTATCTGACCTACAACGACAAATGCAGCATGAACCCAAGATGCAGAAACATGACCGTGTCAGTGGCCATACTGAGAGAAGCACCTCAAGAAAGGTCCACCCCAAAGGTAAAGGACCAGTGCCAAACGATTCCACAGAGAAGGAAGCTGGCGATTCAGAAGGCTCTTCCAGCAGCAGGACGAGTTCCTATTCTCGAAGAAAACAGAAGAAGAAAAAGACTTCCAAGAGTCATAAATTTGAGGAATTCAGAAAGGCCAAACCTCCCTCCTTCGACGGTGAGATAAAGAAGGGAGAGGAAGCCAAGGCCTAGCTACTTGGACTGAAGAAATATTTCAGAGTCCATGATTTTTCAGAGAATTTGAAGGCCCGAGTGGCCACTTTCAATCTGAACGGAAAAACTTCCATCTGGTGGGAAGACCTTAAGAACATGAAAGGGGTCTGCGAGGAGGACCTGTCTTGGAAACAGTTTGAAAAGTACTTCCGAAAGAAGTATTTGTCAGAAAGATATTTCGACGAGAAGGATAAAGAGTTTTATGAACTCAAACTGGGGCAACTCACTATAGAGGAATATGTCAATAAATTCCTCGACTTATTGAGATATGTACCCTACATCAAAGCAGAGAAGGCGAAGGTGCAACACTTCATCAGTGGGCTACCCAAGGAATACCGGAACCGAATTGAATTCGATGAGCCAAAGACCTTAGAAGACACTATTCAAAAAGAAACATATTGTCATGAACAATATGGACATCGGGCATAGTCTCGTGGAGACTGGAGACAGAAGAATGGTTCGAAATTTCAGAAAAAGGGGATCAAATCCTCAGGATTTAAGAACTACAATAAGAACCCCAGAATGAACTTTCCAACCCGGAGTGTACTCCAGCAGAACTTTCCCTCGGTGGACGGAAATAAAACTTCTGGACCTATACCAGTGAAGACTGATAACCCAAAGAGAGAACCTCTGAAATGTTGGGGTTGCAGAGAAGAGCATCTCCTAAGAGACTGTCCACACCAACAACAGAACAGTTGGAAAGTTTATAACATTCAGGAAGCGACCACAGTCAATGATGTGGCAAGGAGTGTGCCGCAGATTTATGCAGCCTTGGATAATAACCAAGCTGACCACCAAGCTTCAGTGGTGGAAATAGAAGGTATGATTTTAAACCATCTGGTGTCTGTTTTGATTGACCCTGGTTCAAATTTGAGTTATATAGCCCCTAAAGTTGTTGATAAGTGTAAGCTACAGCCACGAAAACAAAATAATCCATGGTTGGTATAGTTAGCCACTGGCACCAAAAGAAAGGTAGTAGAGGTCATACCAGCCTGCCAATTAATGTTGGGTGAATTCCCCACCCAAGCAACCCTTAATGTATTACCCCTGGGATCATACGATTTGTTGATTTATATGGACTGGTTGGCCACCCACAAAGCCAAAATGGACTGTTACCATAAAACCTTAGAATGTGTGAGCAAAGAAGGAAAAAGGATAACCCTTCAAGGGATCCGAAAACCAGTCTCGGTGAGACAAATATTAGCACTGCAAATGAGAAAGTATTTCCAAAAGGGATGTCCCCTATATGCAATACAGGTGTTGAAAACAATCAAAGGTGTTAAATCAAGCCCTAAATATCACCCTATCCTAAGAGAATACAGAGATGTGTTTCCGGAAGAGGTACCAGGTCTACCTCCGAGAAGAGACATTGACTTCTCGATAGAGCTCGCACCAGGAATGGTGCCAGTGTCTAGGACACCCTACCGGATGAGCACGCCTGAGTTAGTCGAACTCAAATTACAATTGAAAGAAATGATGGATAAGGGTTATATTCAACCCAGCGTGTCCCCATGGGGAGCACCAGTCTTGTTTGTGAAAAGGAAGGATGGCACCCTTAGACTGTGTATAGATTATAGACAACTCAATAAAGTAACCATAAAGAACAAGTACCCATTTCCCAGGATCGATGATCTATTTGATCAGTTGGGGGGTGTGTATATTTTCTTAAAGATTGACTTGAGGTTGGGATACCATCAAGTCCGAATCAAGGGTGAAGACATCCATAAAACCACTTTCCGGACACGATATGGTCACTATGAGTTTGTGGTAGTTCCATTTGGGTTAACCAATGCCCCTGCCACTTTCATGTGCTTAATGAACAATGTACTCAGTAAATTTTTAGATAAATTTGTACTAGTTTTTATTGATGACATATTAATCTACTCTAAGAATAGAGAATAACATGAAGAGAATCTTAGACTTGTGCTACAAGTGCTAAGAGAGCATCAGCTCTATGCTAAATTCAGCAAATGTGACTTCTTTCAGAAGCAAATACATTACTTGGGACATGTTCTGTCCAAGGAAGGGGTAGCAGTAGATCCTGACAAGATCAGGTCTATCATGGAATGGCCTACCCTAAAGGATGTCTCAGACATCAGATCCTTTATGGGATTGGTGGGATATTATAGGAGATTTATAAAAGGATTTTCCAAGATTGGTTGTCCAATCACTGCCCTCCAGAAGAAGGGGACAAAATTCTTATGGACACAGCAATGCGAAGAAAGATTTCAAACCTTGAAACATCTACTAACCCATGCACTCGTGTTGAAAATCGTTGACCCAAAAGTTGACTTCCTTGTGTGCACAAATGCCTGTAAGGAACGGCTCGAAGGAGTCCTTATGCAGGAAGGAAGTGTGATCTGCTATGAATCCCAAAAATTGAATGAACATGAGGTCAACTACATGACTCATGATATAGAACTGGCTGCCATAGTACATGCCTTAAAAATGTGGAGGCATTACCTCTTGGGAAGAAATTTTTTTCTTATGACAAATCACTATGGATTGCGGTATTTGTTCGACCAACCAAAGCTCAACGCTAGACAAGCTAGATGGATGGCCCTTCTTAGCGAATTTGATTTTGAAATCAAACACATTAAAGGGAAAGAAAATAGGGTGGTCGATGCCCTTACCAGAAGAATGAAAAAAATTTGCCTGGTAGCGGTGAGTACCTACGAGACAGATGTCAAGAATAGAGTTAGAAATGCACAAGAAACAAATTCCTTCATTCAGACTGTGACCCTGTACCTACAGCAGGAACCCGCTGGAGTAAAATATGAAGGCTACCAGATGACCAAAGGAGGTCTGCTCACTTACAGAGATAGAATGTACATTCCAAATGATGACGACTTGAAGAGGTTCATCATGGATGAACTACATAAAAGGCCATACACTGGTCACCCAGGATACCAAAAATTGATCACTGCCACCCGGAAACAATTTTATTGGCCTGGATTGAAGAAAGACATAGCCAAATATTTGGCCCAATGCATAGAGTGCCAACAGGTTAAAGCAGAACATCGACACCCAGAAGGACTATTACACCCTTTACCCATACCAGAATGGAAATGGGAAACCATCTCCATGGATTTTATCACTGGATTACCAACTTCAACCAAATAGAATGATGCCATTATGGTGGTGGTGGTTAAATTGAGCAAGTCTACTCATTTCAACCCCGTCAAATCAACTTGCAAGGCAATAGATATCGCCCAGATATTCATGAAAGAGGTATTCTGACTGCACGGTATTCCGAGAGAGATAATATCTGACAGAGACACAAAATTTACTTCCAATTTTCGGAAATCACTGACGGCGGGTTTAGAGACCAAATTGTTGTTTAGCACCACCTATCACCCTCAAACCGACGGACAGATAGAAAGAGTGAATCAAATATTAGAGGATATGTTAAGGATGCATGTAATGCATCAACCCAGGAAATGGGAAGACTACCTGTCATTGGTAGAATTCGCCTACAACAATGGCTACCAAGCTTCCTTAAAGATGAGTCCATTTGAGGTCCTCTATGGTAGGCCATGTAATACTCCAATCAGCTGGAGTAATCCTATAAATAGGATTTCTTTTGGACCCGACATGCTGAGAGAAATGGAACAACAAGTGACTAAAATAAAAAAAAAATCTGAAGATCATTCAAAACTGACAGAAAAGTTATGTTGATCAAAAGAGAACTCCAAGAGAGTTCAAAATGGGAGACCATGTATATCTCAGAATTAAGCCCAGAAGGAGTTCCCTGAAAATGGATCCTGTGCCAAGTTGGCACCCGGGTATTATGGACCCTTTGAGGTTCTAGATAGAGTGGGACCTGTAGCCTATCGGCTAGCACTTCCTCCCACAGTAAAAGCACATAATGTTTTCCATGTTTCATTATTGAAGAAATATGTACATGATGCTAATCATATAATTGACTGGTCTGTGATCCAGGTGGAACCGGAGGGATAATTTCTACCAGAACCCCAATGCATACTGGACAGAAAGGAAACCCCACTCCAGAACCAAACCATTGAACAGGTCAAGGTGCAATGGAAACATTTTGGTCTAGATGAGGCTACATGGGAAATGGAGGATGCCATGAGACAGACATATCCGATTTTGTTTACTTCTATACATGCGATTCATGTTAATAGATAAGAACATTGAGGATGATGTTCCTTTTTAAAGGAAAGGGAATTGTAACACCCTGTTCCCCCAGTTTGTAAAAATAACTGGACTGGCCAAGAACTGTGGCAAGTTCATGAATGTGAATATGTGATGTGAATAGACCTTATGGAAAAGGTCAATAAATGTGAATAACATTATGAATTTATATTGCAGGACTGTTGAGAGGGGATGTGCAGAAAAAGAGACCATGATGGCGGTGGAAGGCACCTGGAAAGGTGGCGTTAACTTCCACCGAGAATTAATACCGTATTTGGACTCCATTGGCCTGAAGAACCAAAAGCGGCTTGCTGGACCTGAATTAAATGTCTCGCCGGCTGGCAGGTGGATGGCTCCTCAGAAATTTAATGAGGGATGGGGAGGTGAACTGCCTATCCATAGAGCCATCATGACTGACCAGTGCGAGGAAAATCACGCAACCTCGCAAGAGGATAAGGTATGGGGTAGAAGTGATTGGGGGAAGACGCGAGGGGAGAACTCTGGCAATACGCAGAGTGAGTGATAGCAGAGAGGAAGGAGAGTAACCTTCGCTCCTAGTCACTGGCAGATGGAGACGCAGTCTCACAGCATCGTGGTCTCAGCTCGGGGATGGCTAGTGGTAAATCCATTGGGAGTTGTTAAGCCTACGGTTGGGTGGAAACGAGCACCCCTCTCAGCAGTTGCTTGACCCCTGGTGTTATTTCTGATAAGTGTTTTGCCTCTGGCATCTTGAAATATATATATATATATATATATATATATATATATATATATGTTTATTCTGATGAATATGCCCATAAGCTGTGAAACTATGAATGACTTCATTTATAAGATTGTTTGTATGATGTTTTGATCAGTACTAGTAGTTGTATATTTGTATGGAAAGACTATATGTGGCATATGTCCTCATGAATTGTTATTTACATGCGTGCTGATCTAATTTGGACTTCATGTCTGGTTCTCGGGAGGATAACACCCTTACCTACCTTAGATAGTACCCTGAATGAATCCCCCCCATAGAGATACCTTCCTTGAAAATCCCATCGGGAACCAAGAAAGAGAAAGTGAAGGTGTAAGACCTTAGTAACCCTACATGAGGAGGAACGATCCTCTTGAAAACTGAGATGGAAGTATAAGGAAGAAGGATTGAATCAACAAATGAGATTTCATCGAGAAATCTGTGGTGACTCATGATCATCAGATCAGAAGAAGAAGCCGGAAGGTTAAGTACCTTAACATGATAGGTTGATGCAGGAGCATCTACGACCTCATCAAGTGAGCCAGCGGGGAGTAAAAGACATACAGCTGGAACAACCCAGCACATATATTTTTGAAAAAATTTTGAAGATTGTTGCGCCGCCATTTAAATGAAGGCATTCAAAGCTGGGCACACTTGTATTATATTATAGATAGGAAGGCATTTAAGAGTTTTAATGCTGTTAGATAGGAATTAACTGTAGATTCGACAGTTTTACTTTCGAGAGGGAAAACGGAATATAGGCACCCTCCTTTGTATCATTGTATTATCATTCCAGCATTCTGAAGAAAAGAGCAAGAAGAGAACTTGTGAAGAACACCCATGTACAGATTGAATTAACAGAAGAAAGACTTTGATTCAATTCCATGGTTGTGTTTGTTTTCTGTGTGTTGTTGATATTATGTTGTTGCATACTTGCTTCTTTTTATGCCTTTCTTCTATATGTTGCATATGTGATTGCATGGCAGGTTCGAAACCTGAGGGAATGAGGAAATAAGTTCCAATTGTTTCTCTGTTTGAGCCAGGAGATTCCTGCATAGAGTGCAGTTGAATTCCTCCGCATAGAGTGCGTGAAGAGGCTAGCAGTTGAACTCTTGTTCTCGTTTGCCCAGAGTGAATTGGGTTGCTCGAATCGTGCAGGGGAAGTGCAGGTCGAACTTGAAATTTTCAGCCGCTAGCTTGAGCGAAAGAAGGCGGGGATTCCTATGGCTTGGAGCGCATAGAATTCCAAAGTGATCAACACTTGGAGAGTTGTTGAGGCCGTGCATCAGGGTGTGCGTAGAAACCGTGAAAGAAGCAAAGGAAATAAGCTCAGGAGGGATATCTCCTCGTACATACCGTGGGAACAAACCTGGGTGAGATTTGAACCAAAAGAAGCTTCGGAGCAAAGCAGGTTTTCAAGGCGGGGAATCATCGGCCAGGAATTGCAGAAAGAAATCGCGAAGTCCCGAGGATCGTTGGATCGTGGAAGAGTTGCGAGGGAGATAACCCGTCAGCATAGGCGAGGAGGATAAAAGTCCATCGGGCCTCGGTGGTTCGGCGTTCGGGGGTTGGCGAGGTAAGAGTTTTACACCTCGTGAAATCGTGAGTTGCAATTTCCCGATTTTGTGGGAACCGTCGATTGTCAGAGGGACAGGTGGCACGAATCTGGAGAATCGAGGTTTCGACATTCGGGGTTTCCCAATGCAAATAACTCGCGACAGGTGAAATCGCGATCCCGCGATCCCCAATCGCACAAGCAAAGGAGGTGACGTGGCTGAGTGGGACCCCAGGTATTAGTGGGAGATAGGTGGTGAAGTCTCGGCGAATCAGCACTCCGGCACTCGGGGTTTTAAAATACAAGGTGTTGACATCGCAAAGGGCGATATCCCGATAAGGAAAATTCCAATATCCGAAAGGGTTGACCCGTTGACCATCGGGGTTCGGGGTTTTGAGTTGCATGTGACTGCGCTCACAGAATTCGCGAGATCGCGAATTCTGATACCCCGATATCCGAAAGGGAGATCGCCGAAGGAGCTTACTGTGGGTAGTGGACTCCCGAGTGGAGTGGAAGAGTACTTTGACTCTTAGGGCCAGAATTAGAGTAGGTCCTGGGTAAGAGCGGACGTGCCGTCGAGGGCAGGTTAGCGTCAAGTGGTATCAGAGCCAAGATTTCTCTGTTTTCTGTAGCAGAGAGGAAGAGAAGACGTAATGCCGTCGAGAAGAGGTAGGCAATCACCTGATCCAGAGAAGGAGAGGGAATTGTCCAGGGAAAGAAGCAGTCATGGACAGAATATAGAAATGGAGAGGGAAATACGAAATCTTCATGCTAGAATGGAAGATATGGAAGCAGCGCAGAGACGCACAGCAGATACAGGAGATCTGAGTGACTCTGAAGGAAAAACTGATGTTGTACCGCAAGGTGGAGTTGCAGCAGAAGATGCAGCCAATGAGCGATTAATCAAGGCTATCGCCAGGATGAGCGCAAAGGTGAGGATGGAAATTCCAGCTTACGAGGGAAGCCTGGATGCAGAAGAGTTGCTGGATTGGATCTGAGCACTCGACACCTACTTTGATTACGAAGATATCGAAGAGGACAAGAAGGTGAGGCATGTTGTCACTAAATTGAAAGGACATGCAGCCTTATGGTGGGACGAGATGCAGGCAAACAGGCGTTCCAAGGCAAACAAAAGATCAAGAGCTGGGATCAGATGATCGCCAAGATGAAGGTGAAGTTCATCCCGAGAGACTACCAGATCACTCTGTTCAGGCGCATGCAGAACCTGAGACAGAAGTTGATGACGGTGAAGGAGTACACCGAGGAATTTTATATGCTCAACATTTGAGCTGGTCATCAGGAGAGTGATGACGAAAAGGTGGCAAGATACCTGAATGGGTTGAGGTATGACATTCAGGACGAGCTAAGCATGCTGACCATCCGGACGGTGGAAGATGCTTACCAGATGGCTTTAAAGGCCGAGGAGAAGCTGAGCTACAAGCAGGGACAGCGAGGGCGAGGTAGAAGCCAGCCTAGAGGCAAAGCAGTTGCCCAAGAACGAACTCAAAAACCCAAGGAGGAGTGGAAGAAGCCTCAGGGAAAAGCTGAAAGAGGTGGAACCTCACAGCAGAGGCAACAATATGCTGAGCCGAGGAGGCAGCAAGATGATCAGCAAGGAGGATATGCTGACGCCAACACTTTTCCTCATACTCGAGGTAGAGGAAGAGGCCGCGGAGGAATTATCACATGTTTTACATGTGGGAAGGACGGACACAAAGCCGTGGACTTTCCAGATAGGAAAATGGACAGAGGGAAAGCTCACGTCGCTGAGGCGCAGAGGCGTGATGTTGAAGATGAAGATACTGGAAGTGGGAAGTCACTGACAATGCATAAAGTTCTCTTGAAACCTGAGAAAGAGGTGGAGGACACAGCGCAAAGATGCAGACTATTCCGGACGACTTGCAAGACCAAGGGCTGGAAATGCAAGGTCATAGTGGACAGCGGAAGCACCGATAATCTCATTTCAACCGAGATGGTGGAGAAATTGGCGCTGGAGACGCACAGACACCCAAGTACATACAAAGTGACATGGCTGCAGAAAGGACACCAGGTATGTGTTACGAGACAGTGCTTGGTTGAATTTAAAATGGGTGAATATAGGGATAAAATTCTGTGTGATGTCATTCCCATAGATGTTTGTCATGTATTATTGGGTAGACCATGGCAGTTTGACCGAAATGTGGTTCATGACGGAAGAATGAACACATATACCTTGGAGAAGAATGGAAGAACACATACATTGCTTCCGGGGAAGGATAAGAAGGTGGAGCCGGAAGTAACCAGCACGATACTTCTCATGAGTGGGAAAGAGCTTCTCACAGAGATGGAGAAGAATGAAGATCCACAGTTCGTTGTTGTCAGGAAGCCGAAAATTGTCCTGACAAGCACAAGAGTGGACGACCTGCCGGAAGAGGTTCAGGAACTGCTGGGAGAGTTCATTGATATCATCGTGGACGAACTACCTCGTTCGTTGCCACCGATGAGGAGTGTGAGTCACCACATTGACCTCGTACCCGGAGCAAGTTTACCGAATAAGGCAACATACAGGTTGACACATCAGGAGAATGAGGAAGTCAAAAGGTAGGTACGGGATCTGGAGGATAAAGGACTGGTCAGAGAAAGTCTTAGTCCGTGTGCCATCCCGACGGTACTAAGTCCGAAGAAGGATGGGGGCTGGAGGATGTGTACAGACTCCAGAGCGATAAATAAGATTACCATCAGGTACAGGTTTCCACTACCGAGAATGGATGATCTGATGGATTGCCTGAGTGGGGCAAATTACTTTTCCAAAATAGATCTCAAGAGCGGATATCATCAGATCCAGATGAGAGAGGGAGATGAGAGGAAGACAGCATTCAAAACAAACGAGGGTTTGTACGAATGGCTGGTCATGCCATTTGGGTTGACAAATGCGCCAAGCACATTTATGCGGCTGATGAATGAAGTCCTGCGGGAATTCATTGGCAAATTTGTGGTCGTATACCTTGATGATATCTTAATTTTCAGCAAGACGAAGGCTTAACACGTGAGGCATTTGGCCATTGTGATGAGAAGACTACAGCAGGAGAAGCTGCTGATCAATTTGAAGAAGTGTTCCTTCATGCAGACAGAACTCATTTATTTGGGCTTTGTAATCTCGGCAAATGAATTGAAGATGGATCCTGAGAAGGTGAACGTAATCAGGAATTGGCCATCGCCAAGAAATGTTTTTTAGGTAAGGAGATTTCACGGTTTGGCTAGCTTCTACCGAAAGTTCATTCGAAATTTCAGTGGGATCAGTGCAGCAATGATTGATAATGTGAAGAAGCGACATAAGGTTTTCCATTGGACAACAAAGGCTGACAGGAGCTTCAATTTGTTGAAGCGAAAGATTACTGAGCAGCCAATTCTGGTGCTGCCGAATTTTCACAAGACCTTCCAAGTGAAGTGTGATGCCAGTGGGTATGTTGTTGGAGGGGTTTTAAGTCAGGATGACAGACCTGTTGCATATTACAGCGAGAAGCTAGATGATGCAAAGCTTAAATATTCCATGTACGATAAGGAGTTCTATGCCATTATCCAGGCATTGAAAAAGTGGAGGCATTATCTCATACCCAAGGAATTTGTTCTGTACAGTGATAATCATGCGTTACAGTTCGTGAGTCAGCAAGAGAAGCTGAATCAGAAGCATGCAA
>ML782589.1:985476-1067085 GCA_009831015.1 Picea engelmannii
CGTGGAGTTTATTTGTATCTTTGCTGGTTGAATTTGTCAAAACGTCCATCATTGGCTAGCTAACCTGCAGAACACCAAAAATTATATAGAGGTGACGTCACATTGCTTAGATATCTTGTGTATGCTTACAACGTTGTGACTTTTCATACCTCTTGTGTTTGACATTGAGTTATTGACTACTTTTGTGAGTTTACTTGCTAAAACGTTCTACTCTTTGTCTAAATTTTGACCTAATTTATGCTAGATCCTTGTTTGGATGCAAACGTTGTGACTTCTACTAATTGATTTGATAGATCTTGAGGCATTGATTACATCTATAAGTTATTTTGACAAAACGTTGCACTCATTATCTTTCAAAGTGTTTTAACTCTAGGGTTGACGTCATACCTACTGCAGAAATAATATAGGTGACGCAGCACTCTTGTGTATATGAGCTGATTTGACATTGCATAAATGATATGATACAAAGCTTAATTGTTAATATTGGATGCTCCTTATATATTTGTTGAAGAAGTGATTTTGTCTTTGTTTTGATAATCATTGACTTCGTCAATAATTATATTTATTCATTGCTCATATATACGTTTGAAGATAGTCATTGGTTTCATGAAGTATTAACCCACTGCACGCACATTCTAGTTTTCTCTGTTTTGTCTCGCAAACAGGTGCATCATCAGTGGTCTTATCTCCTTGACTATCTCTTCTTGGGCAGCAATCTGTGAAAGGGGTTTTCCTTGACTTGGCCTTTACCCTTTAGCCTTTCTTTAACCAGATTGCCTTAGGGACGTCTCCCTTGGACTTGCCCTCCTAAATAGAAAGAGCTCCCCATCGAGGTGACAGTGGGTGGGGAAGCTCCTGTTACGCCGGTTTCAAGCCCTGACTCAAGCCCTTTGGACCTTTCCTACAAACCGTGCGATAACAAAACTAACTAGTATGTCTTTTTTCCACCTCCTTCCTAAAACATTGTCGCCCATAAAGAAAGAAAGGCATAATTACATCTATATTCGGGCATATCACCTCAACACCCCTAGGATACTCTTCTTGGAATTAATTGATGGGGGTAGGTATTCACAAGCAGTGCAGCAATGCTTCATGGACAGATGGATTGATACTAACCCAAGAGAGAAGGAAGGATCGGCTTGGTTTCTTCCCTTTTGAGTCACTGGTAAATAATCCTCTCTAGTCTAGGACCCGTTGGGCCATTAAGAAGAAATAGGGTTTGTCATCCCATTTCTATATCGTAAGCGAGTGGGTAGGACGTTGTTTTTAATAAATATGTGTTAGGTTCCTGGGTCAGTGCTATCGGAAAGGCCCGGAATTATTTCAATTTTTAGTTTTTAAAATTATAATTTATATATATATAATTAATCTTATTAAAAAAATAGATGAATTAATTGTTAAATATAAAATTTGTATTTTTAAAATTAAATTTTTTTTTATTATTATTTAATTTAATATATAAGTTCTACATAATTTTAATATTTTTATTACATTATAAATTAATTAAAAGTCAAAAGTCAAAATTATTTGGGTGTAAACTAAATGTAATATCTAAATAAATATAAACATAAAATAATAAAATCCTAACATTATAAGAGAACATATACAATATTAATTATAAGAGAACATATAATTGATGTTGAAAAAAATAAAAATAAAATGACAACCAATTGTTAAATATAAAATTTATATTTTTATATTTTTAAACTTTTAAAATTATTTTCTATTATTTAATTTAATATATAAGTTCTATATAATTTTAATATTTTTATTTGGATTGTATTTCTAGTGAATGTGGAGAAAGATAGAGAAAATACAAAAAAAAATTATAACTTATAATCTCAAAATTAAAGGAAATACGCCCTATCTCATCATCCTCTTAGAAACAAGTCTCTCCCCCATTTAGATCACAACTATGACTAAATACCTAATGTATAAGAACAAGTTAAACAACATTAAAGACAAGAGGCTTCCTAAAATTGCATCAAAATCGAGTCCTAACCACCATCAAAAGAGGATGGCATAAAAATGCCTAGTCTTGGCTAAACTATCGGGGAATCATGGAAGACACCATTTTGTAGAATAAAGATACTATTAAAAATATCATCAAATCAAAATTTAAGGAGAAAATGTGGTGTGATAAAGAGTTAGAGGAAAAAAGAAAGTTAAGTTATTATAAAGATGTAATCAACCCTAATCTACAAGATCAAAATTAACTATATGTTTTGACGAGTGTAAAGAAAAAAATAAGCATTGCTAAGTTAAGAACAAATTCTCACGAGCTCCATAGTGAAACTGGGGGTTGGTCAATTCCTAAAACACCATGGGATGAAAGAGTGTGTCATATTTGTGGCACTAAGAAGGTTGAAGATGAAAAACACTTTCTCTTAGATTGTCCTACCCAGATTAGATCTCATTTTCAAAATATTTGTCACACTATCAACCTTCCTAACCTCTTAACTCAACAAAATTATGGTAATCTTGGAAAGCTTCTCTTAGTACTTTTCGATTACAGAAACAAAATTCTAAAGAATCACAAGTAATCACTTACCTTCGTAAGGTTTGATATACCAATTCAATCTTAGTGGATGTTAATCATCATCATCATCATTACATTATAAATTAATTAAAAATTAAAAATCAAAATTATTTAGCTATAAACTAAATACAATATAATTAATTAAAAATCAAAATTGTTTGGTTATAAACTAAATGCAATACATCCACTTAAGTCTAAATAAATATAAACATAAAATAATAAAATCATATACATAAACACATAAAAAAAAAATAACAATGGTTAAATACAAAATTTATATTTTTAAAATTTTAAAATTATTTTTTATTATTTAATTTAATATATTAATTATATATAATTTTAATATTTTTATTACATTATAAATTAATTTAAAGTGAAAATTCAAAATTGATTGGCTGTAAATTGAACCCACTTCAGTTTTAAAATTTAAAAAATAAATAAATTATTATTTAATAAATAATATATAAGTTTTATATAATTTTAATATTTTTATTACATTATAAATTAATTAAAAATCAAAAATCAAAATTGTTTGGGTGTAAACTAAATGCAATATATCCACTTGATCTAAATAAATATAAACATAAAATAATAAAATCCTAACATTATAATAGAATATATTTTTTTTCACCAAGAAAAAAGCATTCTCACTATTATTCTATTAAAAGAATCAAGTGAAAATATTATAATTATATATTTTTGATATTTCACTTTTGTTTTTTTGTTTTTATATTTTTTCATGAGAAAAACAAAAGTTTCATATGCCTTGACTATATGCTATATGTATCTAATTCCTCCTTGTAGATGACTTGTTGATTTGTTTAATACATTATCATAACAAAGACTAGTATCAAGAATGATGACTGTGAAAACATGTTGTGATTAAAACAATGGCATTTTCTCTGTGTGCATTGTAGCTTTGTCTGAAATCTCCTCAAGATAAAGCAATCCCGGGGGGGGGCAATTTAACGCTTGTTTTGATAGTTGATCAACAATCTGGTTGTAAATTTTGTGCACATGGATGAATTTAACACTTTCAAACTGCTCTTGGAGTGCTTTATTTTCTGCTGCCAGGGTTTGAGATAGATACAATTGAGTTTTGCGACACCTTTAATCCATTCAATGGTAGCTTTGGAGTCTCCTGCTATCATTAATCTATTCAAAGTCAGTTTTTTTTCCAAATGTAAAAGGCCCCACAGTCCCATAAGTTCATATTTCATGTTGTTTCTCTCTCCTCCTGCAAAAAATCCTTTGTAGTTGTGAACATTGTTGATTTTAATATATAAACCAATGCCACATTTATATCCTGACGCCGCCCCATCAAAAAAGATGATTGGAGTATCATAAAAAAAAACAGGATTTAGGATGAGATCCATCTTATCTAGTTTGTTATCTTCTTGAATTTCTTGGATTGAGAAAAAGATCTTCTTTATAATGCCAGAGTCTTGTCTTTGCCAGTTTTCAAATAAGATCTTATTCCTATATTTCCATATGCCCCAAATCACCATGAAGGGGACGTGTCTTTTCTTTGGATGTTTGAGGAACCAATTATGGATATTTCCTTCTAATGATTGGTCGCCCCATTCATCCTGGATCTTCAGCAAGGCTAGTATCTCTTTCCATATAAAAATCGAGACTTTGCAAGTGTTAAAGATATGGTCTATTGAGTCTTCGGCAGCGAGGAAAAAGTTGCATGCAAAAGGACCGATTCCCCCTTTGCACTGGTAATTTAACCTTGGTAGAATACTGTCCTTCAGACATAACCAAGCATATAGTTTAATTTTACTTGGAATTTTGATTACCCATATGGATTTGAACCACCGGTGTTTCTCTTCCTTAAAACTTGTGTGGATAATGGAAAGGAATGCAGAGTTGACGGGTACAGATCCCATTGAGGGATTCCATGACCAGACCAATTTGTCATTTGAGGTGGAGAGGGCGATTCCGCTTGATCGGAGAGTTAATACAAAGGACTCACATTCTAAAGAAAGTAGATCGATTAGTTTAAGGTGGTTGGAGTCTAACCATTCTGTCATACCGGTTGTATCTTTGGGGTGTGCTTCTTGGGCTAAAGTATAGATGTTCTGGTTATGAAGAAATGTAACGAGTGCAAGGGAAAGAAAACACCTGTCATTACCTCCAATAAAAGCGTCTAGGCCAATAGAAATTAACTTACTGTTACCCATGGACCAAGCTATCCATTTTAAAATGATAGGAAGGGATAACATCAGGGATCTCCATATGATGGAAGCAAATGGAAAATG
This sequence comes from Picea engelmannii, assembly GCA_009831015.1. Taxonomy (NCBI): domain Eukaryota; kingdom Viridiplantae; phylum Streptophyta; class Pinopsida; order Pinales; family Pinaceae; genus Picea; species Picea engelmannii. The sequence continues at coordinate 990,280 of ML782589.1, forward strand.
AAAATTATTCCTTTTGATCCAAGAAGGAACATCGATTCCTTTCAAGTATTTTTTCCTTAGCACTATGCTCCATAGTCCATTGCCAAAGAGGCATCTCCAACATGATTTTGTTGCAAGTGCTTGGGCAAACCATTTGAAATTCCGCAAAACCCATCCTCTGCAATCCTTAGGGAGAGCAATCTTTTTCCAACTTGCTAGATGGAAGCCATTTTTTTTCCTGGAGCCTCTCCAAATAAAGTTTGAGATGATTTTTTGATTTGATGTAATGTAGAAGAATGGATTTTAACTAGACTAAGCCAGTAGACAGGTAAACTATGCATGACCACCTTTTCCAGTACTACTTTGCCGCCAAGGGAAAGCCACCTGAATGTCCAGCTTCCAATTATTTTTTCAATTTTTTTGGTTAGCCAAATCCAGTCAGCCACTCTGTAGTTGTTTGCTTTTAAAAAGTACCCTAGGTACTTCATCCCTTCATCGAACTGCTGGAATTTTTTTTTTTTTAAGTAAAAAAGGATGGGACCTGTTATATTAGCATAAGCAAAATATAGTAACCATTTGCGATGCCAGTTGTCCCGCCCAAATAGGAAACCGGGACAGTTGGGCATCCTTTGCCATGTGTTTCCCAGCTAACAAAATTCACAAAATTAACAGTGTGTCGTCCTGCCCGAAGGAAACCAGGACTATCAGACATGAAGTTTAAACTGTATGCCATGCACTGGTTCTAAGAAAACTAAGAGCTAACTGGCCCGAAGCCTAAATCATAATAGAAAAAGAAAATTCTAATCACAAACATCATTTAACCTTTGAGCCTGCATGCTTGTCCTCTTCCTCATGTTGTCGCCACCCTACTGGAAATGCATAAGCCTGCGTGCACGTTGGGCATTGCCTCTTTGGAAGAGTTCTGGAGTGAGCCGCGAAGAGTAGGTCGAGTCTCTGGTCAATTCATGCGAGGCGAAAGACCTGGTCATCCAACAGACTCCTCAACTCGAAAATGAGAGTGAGGTACCCCGAGTCAATGAAGAGTGGTTGCTCCTACCTGTGGCTATCGATTGACACCGGGGGAATGGTCTCTGTTGCATCGTGATGCGTGTGCACCTGTTGGTTGTGGGCTTGTAGCTTTGCCTCCATGGGTGGTTCAGGAGGAATCTCCTCTTCTATATAGCAGGTGGTGTAAGGCTCCTCTAGGCTGGTGGCACTGGGACCAGGTAGAATGCTCGCAGGTAGAGGGTTGTTGTCTGAACCAAACTCCGAAGGTGGGTTCCAGTTATTTGGCACTGTGAACAGAGTGTGCTCAGGGAAGCTCTCCAAGCCATCCTCTGGGATAACTTCTTCCACGTACTCCATTGGAGGCGTTCGTGGTGTCGTGCGCCTTCGGATGGCTGCCATTGCTATTGCCTTCTCGAATTTCTTTTTCTTCTGGCGTCGTGATTCGGTCGTATACTAGGCAGCTCCCCTGCGCGGCTTCCCTCTCGCTCTGGGCATGGTGGGGGTCCCGTAGATTACCAGGGTTCTTTCCAAATGGGTCGCTCTGCTCCAGAACTCTAATAGGGCCACAGAGTGTTGCTGCTGTTCCAGTGGAGTGGAGGAAATTCTACTGCAATGTTGTTGTTCCAGTGGACCGGAGGTTGCAAAGAGCGACTGGCGCTTTGCTTTGTCGACTTGGTTGATAAGGAGGAGGGCTATCATGACCGCCATGGCCATTAAAACCTACTGCTGAGTGCGCTGATGGCTGGTACCATTCCCTTGCACGAAGGGGCTCATCGCATGAATGCGGCTGCTCTGATCCATGGAGAGTTAAAGTCTGAAGGGATAGTGGCCGGTAGATGTATTAATATCGTGTCCCGACCTGATCCCGCATGGCTCCATCGCGCAACATGTCACCCCATCTGGGGATCGAACTCCTGGAATTGAATATTATAAACAGAAATCAATTTTTTAGCTAGATCCGAAGTGATATTCTGGGCTATAAAGTAGGATTTCTGGCAGTTTATAACCACGCCTGAAGCTTGATAGAAGTGTTCTAAAATTGAATAAAGAGTAGTCCATTCTTCAATATTTCCATTCCCCAAAATGAGTACATCATCTACAAATAGTAAATGGGTTATAAAAGTGTCAACTGCTAATTTGACTCCTTTGAATGAACCACTGGAAGCTGCCTTTTTGATCTGTCTGCTTAGACAATCTATGACAAGGAGGAACAACAAAGGAGAGAGGGGGCAACCCTATCTCAACCCTCGGTGACTTTTGAAAAAAGAGGTCAGAGAGTCGTTAATGAGGACTTCCATACTGACGTTTGTGACGCATGCCATAATACATTGGACAACATCCCCCTTTAACCCACTATGGATGAGAACTAATCTCATAAATTGCCAGTTGACTTTATCATATGCCTTTTTTAGATCCAATTTCAGGATGACTGGGCTGAGTTTTTTTTTTTTGACTGTGTGGAGGCTCTCCTGAGCGAGACCAACAACATCGTAGATCAGTCTGTCTTTAAGGAACCCAAATTGTTCTTTGGTTATGCAGAGTACTAGTTTACCTTTTATTCAGTTTTCAATCACCTTAGCAATCACTTTGTATACAAAATTACACAAGGCTATAGGCCTGAAATCATTGAAAGTAGTTGGTTTACTCACTTTTGGGATAAGAGTGAAGAATGTGGCATTTAGAATTCCTAGAATGAATCCTTTAATTCTTGATTCCTCAACAGCAGAGAGGAGGTCCTTTCCCAAAAGGTCGAAGAAGGAGAGAAATAACTCTTGCGTCTACCCATCCGGGCCTGGGCTCTTCTCTTTTGGCAGAATTTTGATAGTAGACTCCATCTCTTCAATGGTGATTTGCACCCCTATTTCATCACTTTCTGCATTGGAGAACATTCTTGGGACATCTTTTATGAAATGAACCTGATTCCGCATGATTTCGACTTCCGGGCTCTCGAACTGTGATTTAAAAAAAAATGTATGCATGCTCCTTGATGTCCGATTCATTAGATAGAGTCTTACCATCATCCATATTGATGTCCCCAATTGTATTTTGTAATCTCCTCTCTGTGGTGAATTTGTGGAAAAATATGGTATTACTATCAATGTTTTGCAGCCAAAAAACACGGCTTTTTAGTCGCCAGGATGATTCTTCATGTTCTAGAATTTTATTTTTCCTTGTCTTTAGGGCTCGAATAAGATTTAATTCCTCCTGAGTGAATATCTGAGACAATCGGCTTTCAAAAACCTTTGATAGACTTATTTCAATGTGTTTTAAATCCACCTTCTGCTGGAGTTTTTTCCTTTTTTGCTATAAAAGTAATTGTTACACAAACACATACACTATTAATTATTAATTAGTATTGAAAAAAATAAAAAGACAAAATCTAAAATTATATTAATTAAAAAGGTAAATATAAAATCACACATTATACAATATTATAGGATTGAGATTATAACAAAACATGTACAGACACATACACTATTAATTAATATTGAAAAAAACATTATACGATATTATAGGATTGAGGTTATAACAGAACATATACACAAACACATACATTATTAATTAATATTTAAACAAAAATGACAAAATCTAAAATTATATTAATTAATATTAAAAAGGTAAATATAAAATCACACATTATACAATATTATAGGATTGAGATTATATTAATTGAGTATATGTGAGAAAGAATCAATTCAGATTAAAAACAACTACCAACACACACTATGTTAAATTTCAAGTTATCAAGTATATGAATATAATAGGTGTAATCCATAAGGTTGTCAATGTGGTGAGAATAATTGGTATAAGTCAAGGAATTTTATGAAAGATATTTATATTCACATGTTTAAGAGATAAGATTTAAAAAAATAGCAACCAAGAATGTGTGTATAAGCATATTGTCTAACTACTTCAGATAGGAAATGCCGAACTATGAAAAAACCAACAACTTATTAGAGTGAATGTGCAATTATTAGACTGAACTATTAGAGTGAGATGCAAAATGCAAACTTACCAAAATGCAAATTTATTTAATAGATAATGTTAAGAAAATGCAATCTTATTTAATAGATAATGTTAAGAAAATAACTAGTGTATAAGAAACATTGTCCCACTTCTTTGGTTAGGGGAGAATCTTGTCCCTTGGTTAGGGGAGAATCTTACACTTTTAAAGTAGATGCAAATTGCATCTTAAAATAAACAATAGGTAGTGTACAAGACCATTGTTCCATAAAAGGGAAAATATAATACATTAAACAATATATAAGACCATTATATATGAAAGGAGAATATATAACACATTTCATTATTACAACTCATAATAGTTTATATACGATACTAGATTGCACAATAAAGAGGGTATATTACTTTTTTTTCCAAGAGAAAATTGCTCCAATTTATAAAAGGTATAAATTTGTTACAATGCAAAGCTACTCACCAAAACAAAAGTTCGGAAAACCTGCCAGCCAGTAGGAACACCCAACAAAACAGTGAAAGTAAATCTACCGAAAGGAGAGATAACATAAATCAATACCTCCACAAAGGCATCAGCAAAATAATGAATGACATCCCACTCATTCAAAAACATTTATAGATGTGGAGGGACTCTCTATCCCTTCATCTCGGTGAAATATCGAGAGACGACCGATAGCTCCCTTTAAGGCCCTTTTAGAGAGAACGTCCGCCTCTGTATTGAAAGATCTAGGGATATGATGAAAGCTGACTTCCGAGAAGGTTTTAACCAGCTTCAAAATTTTATCCATCCAGCTATCATTGTGGACTGATTGTAGCTTTGACTTCTGTGAAATCCAGTCAATGATTAAACGCGAGTCACCCAGGACGTGGAGATGGCTAATTGACCAAACAGATGCCAGGTAGAGGGTTGCCCATAAGCCCAATAGCTCAGCATGATTATTGGTGCCAGCACCACAGTTTAAATACCAGTAAGTGACCCTGGAAGAGTGAGATTTGTAAAGGCCCCCGGCCCCACAGCAGTCTCCACTTGCCCTGGCAGCACCATCAAAATAAGCGACTGTATAGCCATCCAAACAGTGTACATCGCAGACAGTTAGTTTGAGGGGTCTTGGTGGAGGCTGTTTCCAGTTGTATGTACCCAGTAATTTCTGAACCACCGATTGTAGCGTTGGTGGACGGGAATCGAAAATGACACGATTCCGGGCAATCCAGATCTGCCAGGACACCAGGGCCGGTAAAGATTTTGGTGCCGTGGGTTGTTCCAGCCACCTGGTGTAGTTGTTTGAGAGAGTGTTTCCATTCCAGTTCAGCTGCAGCGAGAGATGGCTTAGCACCCGTGACCACACCATCTGTGTGAAGGGACAGTGAACCAATAGGTGGTTTATGTCTTCGGTCGCTTTACAGCAGAGAAAGCAATAACTCGGCCCCACCCACCCCCTCCGGTGAAGCATGTCCCAGGAAAGCAATTTCTCCTTACCAGCTAGCCAAATGAATAATTTTATCTTTAGAGGGATCTCCCAGCGCCAAATATGAGAAAACCATGAGCGATCAACAACCAAATTCTTCTGGTTGAGAAGTGCAGCATAGAGATTCTTGACAGTCAGGTTTCCTATGGCATCTCCTCCGACCCATCGCAAGGTATCAGGACAAGATGAGAGAGAAATTATAGCTTCTTTGAGGGCCGCGATGTAAATATTCCATTCACTTGCTAGTGGATTACAAAGGTGAAGTTCCCCACTATCCAACCATCTGTCAGGGAGGGTGCAGCTTCCTGTTTGTAAATTTATCTGATCAAGATGAGTGAGGTTTTGATTCCGAAGAAGAGACCTCAATTCGGAGGAGAGCAGGGACCTGTCGCCCAGACCAAGTATCTTGTCACATCCTAAACGGACCTCAGATCCATCTCCTGGATTCCACACAAGCCAATGTAGAATAACAGGATTTGAAGTAACCAATCCTTTCCAGAAGGAAGATACTGATCTCAGCTGAAAAGCGGGCTTACGGATCCAGCAAGAAAGCGGCCTGGAACCCAAATATTTGTCAGCGATTATGCGATGCCAGATGCCATCGATAGAGACAGCTCTCCAAAAAGAACTCACCAGGAGAGCTGTATTAAATAATGGCAAGTTCATAAGCCCCCAGCCCCCAAATCTCTGAGGTTTTGTCAGCTCAGTCCAATTACACAAGTGAAAACGATAGTGGTCAGGATGGTTGTTCCAAAGAAAATTAAAAATGAGTCTCCGTAAAAGAATATGGATTTTGTTTGGAATTTTTTCCAGAGACATCCAGTATACGGGAAGAGATTCCAAGACCGACTTGACCAAGATGTACCGGCCACCCAATGATATCCATTTGTTACACCAGAAATTTATTCTTTTTTCGAAATGTGTCACCAACCAATTCCAGTCTACAGGAGAGGAGGCTCCCAGTTTTAACTGGAAACCGAGATACTTGAATCCTTCCCTCAGATTTACAAAGTTGTAGGGAACTGTGTGCTTGAGAGTAAGTAGCTCGTGTCCCGAAAGACCCCAGTAGTGAACAGATGATTTTGAAACATTTATGGATAGCCCTGAGACGGAACAGAACAGCTGAAGTACCTCGAGGATTATCAGCCACTCAGGAAGATCAGCCTTTGAGAAGAGAAGCACGTCATCCACAAACAAGAGCTGAACCAATTTTATAAATTTCGAGACTTTGATACCGGAGATGTGGTGCTCGGAGAATTTTTTGTTGAGAAGAAGACTGAGAGCCTCCATAATGAGGATAAAGAGATAAGGTGAGAGAGGGCATCCCTTTCGGAGCCCTCTCTCGCTGTTGAAAAATCTGGAGGCCTCACCATTTATCAGGACAGCAAAATTTGAGCCAAAAACACAGGACAAAATCCAATCTATGAGCAAGTCCCCAAAACTAGCAGAGTAGAGAATCAATCTCAGAAATTCCCAGTCAACACAATCAAAAGCTTGTTTGAGATCCAGTTTCATAACCAGGGCTTTTAAATTATATTTTTTTATGCTGTGGATACCTTCGTGTGCAGCTCCGATCGCGTCCTGTATCCTTCTGCCCTGCAAAAACCCCAACTGCTCGGCTGAGAGACTTCTTTCAAGGAATGGCTTGATCCGGCTTGATATAACCTTGGAGATTAATTTGTAAATAAGGTTACAGAGAGCAATCGGGCAATAATCACCAAAAGATAGAGGGTTGCTTTCTTTAGGAATCAGAACTATAAAAGTGGAATTAAGACTACCCACTATCTTGACAGTTGTCCGGGTATCTTCCACCATCTGGAGGAGGTCCGACCCCACAAGGTCGAAGAAATAGCAAAAGAACTCAGCCGACTAACCATCCGGCCTGGGGCTTCTTTCCGTTTTGAAGTTTGTCAGAATATGTCTTAGCTCGGCCAGGGTAACCGGTTTATAAATTTCGGTTGCCTCTAAATCAGAAACAAAACGCGGAAAGAGGCTGGCCGTGGACACCATCCCCCGCAGATCAAGATTTGAAGATTTTTTGTATAGGCCACTGAAATGAGAAACCGCTTCTTCCTGGAGATCCTTTTGCCCACTATAAATTTCATCATCCCTGCCTTTAATCGACCAGATAAATTTTTTGTCTCTATTATAACTGGCCACATTATGAAAGTATTTAGAGTTAGTATCACCACAATTTAACCATGTCTCTCGGTTGCGAAGTCTCCAGCTGTGTTCCTCTGCCAGAAGAAGGGAGGCTCTTTTTTTTTCAAGTTGTTTGAGGGTAGTCGACTCCTCCAAAGTCAGTGCATCAATGGACGAGCTGTGTATGAGGAGAGAGATATCTGATTCCAGGTTATTTAAACGTTGTTGTTTTTTTGCTTTTGTTTCATGGAACCAATCCTTTGATCTGGTTTTGAGAACTTTAAGTTTCCAAACCAGGCGCCTTTGTGGATTCACTTCCATTTGGAAACAGGGGTCACTCCAAACCTTATGAACCAGATCCGTGTAAGCCTCAACCGATAGCCAGTGGTGATTAAATTTAAAAGGAGGAGAGGGGTGAAATACGGGAAGCCTTAGCTGCAGAAGAACAGGCGCATGATCTGACACAAAAGGAAACTCTACCCAGGATGAAGGAAAACCCGTCTTAGACACAATGCTTTCGGCTACCAGGAAGCGATCCAGTCTTCTGGCAATCACTGCAGGACCAATCCGCCCATTTCTCCAGGTGGGAGTAAGACGACAAGGGCGAACATCTATCAAGTTGTTTTGATCAAAAATCCTTTTGTAGAGTGCTTCCGAGGGGCCTGGCAGGAAAGTACCACCCCAATTTTCATCGGCCGAAAGAATCAGATTAAGATCACCTCCAATGATGAGGTTAGGGATAGAGAGAAGGCCTATTGAATCAAGAGTTGTCCAGAATCTTCGTTTGTCCACGCAGGGTCCATATAAGTTCAATAGAGCCACATCCTGCTTAGATGCAAGGCAAATACCAGTTATCAGAATACCTCCACTAGAAATGTAGGGTCTCAAGTGGAAAAGGCTGGGATCCCATGCCACCAGCAGTCCACCGGACAATCCAATGGAGTTAACAGTAGCAGAGACCCACGAAGGACAAAAAGTGTGTACAAAATCTTTGGCTTTGTGGTCAGCAGAGAGAGTTTCTTGGATAAAAAGGACATCAGGCTTAGAACACTCTAGTAATCTTCTAAAGGAGGCTGACTTGATCGTACCTCCTAACCCCCGAATGTTCAAGGAGAGAACTAACATTACTTGGAGCGAGCCAAAGCTTTCATTGCTCTAAGGGCTTTGCTGTCGAGAGACGATGGAGCTGAGTCTGATTGTTGCGAGCTCAATATTTCCTTTTTTTTCTGGCGCTTCTGGTCTATAGGGGAGAGAGCTCAGTACTGATTCCACGCGACCAGGAAAATGATTTTGACTCCGAGTCCACAGGCAGAGAGGATGAAGTTCCAATCTCAGAGGTTGGCAAGAGAAGTTCTTTGCCTCGATACATCGGGAGCTCCACTGTGTTTGCTGGAAGATAAGAAGTGAGTGTAGATGTTATAGAGTTCACCACTGGTGTGGCAGCCACCCGCTCTGACTGCAAGGAAACAGGATGCACCGGTGAATTAGCCGAAGTCAAAATCTCCTCCAATTGTGTTTCAAAACCTTGCTCGGGCTGATTGTAACCAGGAACCACACGAGAAGCAGGGTTTGACCCCGAATCCGTGGGTTGTGAGCTGAAGGTAGCAGGCGGCTGAGTTGTGGTCGGCAGGGACGGAGAAGGGTCAGGATGTAAAGGGACTGTGTCTATAACAGGATTCGAGGTGGGATCAGGGACAGGGTGGAGTAAGGATGAGGGTAAAGGAATCTGCGTGGCTTCAGGAGTGGGATGTAATGAAGTGGAATGAGGATTGAGCCACAAGAAGCCTTCAATAGAATCCTTCTCAGTCAAAGTGAGAGAGGAGTAGAGGGCGGGGCAGAGCTTCTTCAGTATGGACCGAGGGGAGGCCTCAGCAGTGGGAGATGGAGGAGCGGAGGGGTCCAAAGGAACATCCAGATAGGCTAGTGCAGGATCGGAAGAAGGATACTCCGGTGGGTTAAGGAAGATATATGTTTCAGTCGACGAGTCTAGGGGAGACGTGCCTTGACAGGAGTTGCGAAGGTGTCCAGTTTCCCGGCACAGGTTACAACGAAAGGGGATCCCAAGGTAATCCAACTTCTGAAGCATCTTACAACCCCTCCATTCAATCACCAAGGAATCAGGTAACCCTGCAGTAATATCTATTTCTACCAACACTTTCCCCAATGTCCTCAGTGAACTGTTAAGAGTCTGTGTGTCCAGAGCTATAAAAGTCCCCAAGGAGTTACCTATGGCTCTCAGGGCACCTTCATTCCAAAAAAACAATGGGAGTCCCGAAAGGAGCACCCAGAGATGTCTGTGTGTAAAATAATCGGCATCTGGATTGAAGGCTAGTCTCCAGCGTTTGATCATGAGATTGCTGCCTCCGAAGGTCCAATGTGAAGACAGTAATAAAGAAGCATCAGATGGTGAGTTACAGTAGAAGCATAACCAACCTTTTTTTAGATAATGCACCACCGACGAGTAACCAAGAAGAAGGCACCAGGTTTCCTTGATCCAAACCTCCAGTGGTGGTGGATTCAGACTCTTGTAAGAGATCCTGCCTACTAGAGCACAAGTAGACATTTTACACAAATATTCCAGGCCCACACCGTCGCCCAGTACCAGTCGAGTCGACTTCCTTTTGGCTTTCCAGACTTTTCGGCTATTTGTAGACTTTTTGTTAATGTGGGGGACAGAGGGACCAGGGTAGGATCTGTCAGAGGCCTGTGGATTCCCTCAAGGATGACAAAACTGTTCCACAGGGGATACAGCGGGAGAAGCAAGGTTATTTTTAAAAGAAGGAATGGAGGGAATCTGCAGCGAGTTTGTAATGAGTGCATCAACCTTTTCGAAGAGTCCCTCCTGTTGCCAGTAGGGGTCATCGGAAGGTTCCAACAGCAAATGAGTCCATGAGTCCATAATGGAGATTCAAGCTACCCACCAAGAGCAAGAAGCAGAAAAAACAGTGAGAAGGAGAGTAGGTGGGCTAGGGGACCAAGGATGAGTGAAATCGGGAGAAAGCAACAGGTCTGTGGAAACAGGGACAGGTCCGGGAAAAATAGTCAGAGGACTATGCAGGAAGGTTGATCAGTGTATAAAGGGTGGGGGAAAATGTGCGGAGGCAGGGACAATAGACACCAGAAAAACGCTAGAACACTAACGTCCCCGCAAACCGATGGTAAGTTAAAGAACCATCACTAAGCTCGGAGAAACAGTGAAAAGGACTGACTTATCTAAACTTCCATTCACGAGGAAGGAAGGGAGTAAAAAACGTGTCCCAATACTGTAGACAGCACAGAATCCCAATAGTTGTCTGTAGGATCCCCTCAGAGGTGCACAGTCCAAAATAGCCAATGGGGAGAGGCAGAATCCAGGTCAAACTAATGATCTCACAAAAAGTTGCACCAAATCAGAACTAAGGTCGGAAAGAAGAAACTCAGAGATGGTGACAAACCAGCCACTGAGATACAGGCCAGGCTGTTCAAGAGACAAAGCGAAAGTTAGTCACAGAGTAGGAAGCAACGACCCTATCAGGAGAGAGCCTATCAGTAGAGAGTAGCAGATACAACAGTGGCGCAAGAGGTTGCAGGCAACGATCCTACTGTCATGGGCGCCAAAATATCAGAGCACCCGTTCAAATCTCTGCAATCGCCCGCCATTCTATGTGGCAACTTGACTTGCTATTACAATTATCATTCAATAAAAGGGGAATACATATATGCATTTCATCATTAACTCTTGCATCTTAAAAGATTCTCAAAGTATTATCTAACTCTTCAATAAGGTTAATTCACTTTATCAAAATGGATTGTTTAGCTTTCTAATGTGTAACATTTCTGTTTTCAAACCTTAAACTAGCGATGTATATTGTAAATGTAATATATGGTTGAGGGCCAATCGATGTAATATGTAAATGATGTAAATTTAATATAATGAATAAAATGTATTGTCAGTTGTAGAGGGACACATACAAAGATTTAGAGGATTAGTTTCCATAAGAGAGGGAAGGGGTCCAAGGGGGAGATTTTACCCATGTCTATTAAACCCAAACCATTTCTTTCTAAATTATCCTTACCATGAACCTTCCATTATCTGTTGAGTGTTCTAGAGCTCAATCATTGAATTCATGTAAGAGGTTGGGAATGAGAAGTCACATACCATAGTTATTGAGAGCATGGGGGTTGAGTACAATCAACTTGTGGAAGAGTTTAAGTCAATACAACAAGAGAAGGAGGGGAAATTCGTATGGGTAGGAGACCAGAATTACACATTCACGTTTTTGCATGGAGAGATGTTTTTTCATGGAGTTTTATGGACAACAAAGGAGTTCCGGGTGTTGAAGCTTGAAGGAAGTTGTTGTGGGCACGTTTGGCAGTTGTTTGGAGCTATAATTTCATGGAGAAAGAGGTTGCAGACATGTGAGTAACATTTTGTTCAAAATTTGTCAAGTTAAGCAATCATTTTGTTGTTGGGCGAATTCGTGTTGTAACTGTAAAATTCCTCAGGACCCAGTAGAGAGATTCCTTGTCAAACCTATGTTGGAAGCCCTAGAGGAGAGTGGAAAGTCCTGAGGGACTGTGAGCAGTGAAGTGGGATTCCATCCTGTTGGTTGCTTATCTATGTTATACCTTTAACATGATTGACCCAGGTTCAAGCCTACTGGGGTTCCAACAAAGCCTCTAAAACTATCAGCCCTCCTCGTAAACCAAAAGGAAACGTAATATACAAAGTGCACTACGCAGTCTCACCTGAGATAGTTCTATGGGTGGATGCAATGCTCAGGTGCTTGCAGCCTAGGAATGAGTGGGGATCTGGGATTGTACTATGTGATCTTCAGTCACTTACTATATCATTCATCTATCTTATTTATTTTGTCGTTCTTTATTCATGCGTGTAAATCAACAGATCTAACTACTTCATCAAAACATTCATATAAAATCTATTGACAGCAAAGACATGAATAATAATCATTCCACATAACACATGATTTATCGTGGTTCACCCCCTCCTGGGCTACGTCCACAAAGATTTGGCTCTAAGGCTCTTTTATTATGGTTTTTTCATATATGGCGCCACACGCACTACAACTACGTTCATACATTCATAAAACAGACTCCTCAACCTTTACAAGGCTGACTAGATCGCACCAGGATCCTCAACTTGCGATCTAACCCTCAAGGTCTAGTTACTATTCTCTCCTACATCTCAACAACAAGTTACAAAAAGGTATCAGATTATAGTCATGTTACCGACCTGTTACTCTATCTCACGCGAGTAACACATAACAAAAACAACAAGCACCCCCTAGAACTCCTAGGTGTCTATTTATATCTATTCTTGGCTCATCAGTTGTTAAATTCTCTTACCAAAACCCTAACCCAGTTAGGTCTTCTTGCATGTTGGCCTTGCGCGCTTTTCTCCTATGCATGTGCATTTTCGTCTGTTGCTTTTCCTTCCAGATGTCTTTCTTTCCCTTCTTTTTGCATGTGTGCCTCTCATGCTTTTCTGCCAACTGTCTTTCCTCCACGTCGTGCCTCTTCCCCAAAATGGTCATGTGCCCAATAGGCCCCCAACACTGACACTGTGACTCGTCCCAAGTCATTGCTTGACTTATGCAACTATCACTGCTTGCCTCATGCTTCTAATACTGCCTGTTGGAGTGTGTCATACATTTATGTTATCCGTTGGCACTGTTGTTGAGCCTGACTTCTCTTTTCGGCCATGGTGGTGACCACCTATTCTGTGATAAGAAACTATAACATCTCTCCACCCTCAGCTCCGATCTGCTCAATGCTCTTCTTAGCTGCGTCACTCTCGATGACCAGTTGCTCCGCATTTTCTAACAGGGGCTTCAACAATGCCTGTCTTGATGTCTTCTGTGCTTGCAACGCTTTCTCTTCCAACTATAGAGCCTTCATTTTAGTGGCAGTCTTGATCTTTTCCAGTAGTGACATTGTTTTATTTCGTTGCTTCACTTCTTCCATTGTTGCATAGAGTTTTTTTTCCTTCTCTTGGAGTTCCTGGAGGCTCCCATCCTCTAGGAGGTGAGTCTAGAGCTGTGCGCTCTTCTATAATAGCTTAGTGACTATCTGTATGCTTTGGCTGATGCCTTTCGCAGCTGTTGTTGCCTCTTGTTCTCACTGCACTCTGACTTCTGGAGGAGTAGTGGGTGTGAAACTCTCCTCCAACTCTTTGATTTTCTCCTTATACTCCTAGATAGTCTACTCTATCATGCACAACTTTTCTTCCAACGACCTTGCCTCCTCGTTTGTGTTTTCGAGAATTACTTGAAACAACATGTGGATTCGATGTTCCATCTCCTCCACTTTTTTTTGCGCTCGCTCCTTCTGTTATGCCTCAAGGTTGAGGGCTTCCTTCATCGATATATTCTCTATATGGGCTACATGTAGGTTGTCACGTCCGCTCTTGCTCTAGACTAAATCTTCTGCACAACGCTTACTTGAAGTTTATACAATGCCTTTGTTGGAATCTTGGCCAATGCCACATCTAACGTCTCGATGTCTTTGAGGGGTTTATGCATTGTTTCTTCATCAATGAACATCATCTTCGGCGTGATGATGAAATTGGCACTCAGTTGTGCTACAAATTGCACTGGCTTAGGCACTGGTACTCCTTGCTTAGCTTGCATGGTTGTTTCTTTTGGTGCATGTGTTGCTCTGATCCTTAGCTGCTCCAGTGCAGCTTTGACTTCTTGCACTTGGTCTGCAATTGAATCCCTGTGCTTCTCTTCATTCTCCCAAACCCCAGCCAGTCTCTTATCAACTGCTATCGCCACTAACTCCACATCATTCGGGGTTAGTGATATATGGCTCTGTGGCCTGTGGGCCTTTTCCTTCATTCGGCCTCCACTAGTGTGCTCTCCTAGCCGCTTCTCCTGGGTGGTTGATGACTTGGGACTAGTGGGCCTATGAATATCCCCTGCAGTGGTTGTCCCTGTTTCTCCGGCCTCAGGAATCTCCTGGGTTCATGTCCCTTGTTCTTCCTCCTAAAGGATTTCCTGTGTCCCTGCGCTTGTTTCTTCCGTGCGTACTTCTTCCATGGAGTGTAGTGGTGGATGTTCGGTGCGTAGTGGAGCCTGTGTAGACTCCCTTGGTGGTATGTTATGTGTTCATGGTTTCTTCTTGGCTAGGGTGTTTCCCCCCTCTTTTCCTTGGGCACTCCTCTTTTTAGTTCTGGCCCCGTTTGTGCATGTTTGGTGCATTAGGGCTGGTATTCCCTCCGTCTGAGTCCGTGAGTTTGGTATTGCAGTTGGAATCTCGGGTACCTTCCATTCTTTGGGCCACTCCTGCACCTCTCTCTAGATTTATTTTGGCATGACGCAATAGTTGAGTTGTAGTCATTCTTTGGATTTTTCTTTCTTTTCTTGCATCCATAAACTATGGCACGTTGCCCTGAAGTTGGCAACCCGTCCAAACTCCTGGGCAGTCTTTGGAATAATGCACCATGTATCTACATTAAGGTCCTACATCTCTGCGAAGTCCCTCACAAAGATGTTTGTGTTTGTCTTCTTTCTCTTGGGGTATGCACTACTACGTAGTGATACATATCTTGTTGCGCCACATTTCCCGGGTCTTTCCATAAACTTGTTGTAGACCAGTTCTTTCCATCCAATGAGGCCAATGAGGATGAGTAACCACGAGTAGTGGAAATTAGATCCCCAGTCCTGTGTGTCCTTTCAATCCTCCAAGAATGAATTCAGAAGATGTGGGGCGCAGCTCATCAAGCTCCCCTTTGCACACTACGCGGCGGCAACCACACCGGTTGGTACTTCCTCTTTGCGACATTTGGGAATTAGTTTGCAACCGAGGAGTCTGGTGGAAAACCTGGTCATAGGATCATTGATGCCCCTATTACTGCGCCATACTTGGCCTTGATCTCATCCAAGATGGCCTTGTCTTTGGTTTTTTCCTCCAAATATTGCTCTGGCTTTTCCACATCTCTGGGTAGCCTTGTGATTCCTGTGATGAGTTCCATAGTGGAAGGCACCGACCTATCCATCCATAAGATTATGCCATGCACTCATGCAAGCAGTTGCTTGACGCAGGCGTTGATGTGCCTTCCCCTCCCAAAGTGTGGGACATCCAGTAGATTCATAATTCCTATGTTATAAAGGGTAAGGATCCACTATGCCAACTCTATCAGTGGCATGCCTGATGAGACTTCTCCCCTACTTTCCAAAAGTTATGTGATGCAAGGTCTAGAAATTTAGTGACATACGCCATATCATGGTTGGATTATTTGATGGAAGTCACTTCACCGACCATATCATCATCGACGTGCACCCCACTCAGAATCTTTGGCAGAACCAGGGTCCCTCCTACCTGTGATTGTGACCCTCTGTGTGTGCTGCTCTCAGCTTGGCCCTTTTGTTTGGCTTGTGGGGGTGAGGCCCCCACCTCTGATACACCCTCATGTATTGCTTCCTTGTTATAACCCTAAAATGCACCATACAGGTTTACCTGGCATCAGGTCAACTCATGCCTCTTCCTAGCCAAAGCCATGCTGAGAAATTCCTCAAAAATCACTTGAAAACAAGCAACCCCGCGCCCTAACTTCTCACTGGGCGCGGGTATCCGCTTGTTTTCAAGTGATTTTTGAGGAATTTCTCAGCATGGCTTTGGCTAGGAAGAGGCATGAGTTGACCTGATGCCAGGTAAACCTGTATGGTGCATTTTAGGGTTATAACATTCCTATACTACCTCTGGTTCTTGGCTCTGTGGTGTTGAACCCGTGGCCTGATCAGTTTGTCGTGATGCTTGTCCCATCGACATGTTGGACTCCATTCTTTTGGGGTCCTCCTCCATGTGCTCGACCTCCTGCATTGGATTTTTCTCCTCTTCTACCGTCACTGGGTTTGTTTCATACTCTGGTGTGTGGAGTGCATCCACATCCACCACTATTGGTGCCCCTTGATCGCGTGCATATGTCGAGCGGGCAGTACTTCGCATGTTCCTGTCAGCCCTACCCGACTCTCCAACTTGTGGTCGTGACACTGTGATGGGGTCTAGGCTTTAACTCTATGAAATCAACGACATGTCGGACTCCGTTCTTTTGGGGTCCTCCTCCATGTTCTTGGCCTCCTGCACTGGATTTTGCTCCTCCTCTACCATCACTAGGTTTGTTTCATACTCTAGTGTGTGGAGTGCATCCACATCCACCACTACTGGTGCCCCTTGATCGCGTGCATCTGTCGAGTGGGCAATACTTCACATGTTCCTGTCGACCCTGCCCGACTCTCCAACTTGTGGTGGTGACACTGTGACAGGGTCTAGGCTTTAACTCCATGAAATCAACGAATTCTTGGTCGAATTTTCACTATATCTCTCTTTCACTCGGCTCTGTGTTCTTCTCCTTAGAAATTAACACAATGATTTTCTTTTCCCCCCTTTTTTCGACTTTATAACGGGACGACGAAGTGACAACTGTTATGCACTAACAGTTTTCCCTTTTTCACTTTTGGCGGCGTGTCCTATGTGTAGGACCATTTTACTTGTTAACTTTTGTCCTTTGCATCTTGTTTTCAGAATTTTCCCTTTTCGTCGCGCTACGGTCTTTACCTCTGTTTACGGGCTGTCAAAATTCCAACCATCACTGGCAATTGGCACCTTAATTCCCCAACTGTCATTTTCTGAATTGTCATGCTTTCTGACCATTGGTCCTTTTTCCAGCACGTTGGGATTTTTGAAATATGAATACCCTTTTCTTCTGGTGCAGTACTCATATTTCGTTGCGCTGGATTAATGAATTGTGCGCGTAGACTCTTTTCCTTCTCGTCGTACTGATTTGCTCACCTACGCGTGTGGATTTCCGCGTGTTTTTATTTTATTTTATTTTATTTACTGCGTGGGAACTGTCAAGTTGTGGGTGGTCAACTATCCTTGTACATCTTCAGTTGAATCCCATTGATCATGCCCTTCAATTTTGTCCCTCCCAAATCCTTCAGTTGTACATCTCCTCCGTCTCTGACAGTCTTGACCTCATATGGTCCTAATCAATGCATTCTGAAATTTCCTGGATGTTGAAAAAATGTGTTGTCATACAGTAGGACTAGGTCTCCTTCCTTGAAACTTTTTCTCTTGATATGTCGGTCATGCCAATATTTTTCCCTTGCTTTCTATACTTCTTGGTGAAAGCCTACTATAATCCTATCTTCTTCCATGCTCATCAGTTGACTTAGCCTTTCTTGTACTGTGCCTCGCTATGTCATGTTTGTAATTGCTACGACACTCAGACTTGGTACCAATAATTCTAATGGAACTATTGCTTCTTGTCCATACACCAATCTAAATGGTGTCTTCCCTGTTAGCGTATTACAGGTAATTCTATATGCCCATAATACTGCTGGTATCTTTGAATCTCAGTCATCCCTGTTGACATTGCAAATCTTGGTTAGGGAATTCTCTAGAATCTTGTTGAAGGCTTCCACTATTCCATTTGCCTGAGGATGGTATGGCATACTTTTCTGATGGTAGACCTCAATTTCTTTAGTCAGTGCTCTGATAGTGTTGTTGATAAAGTGAGTGCCTTGGTCACTCATCAGGATCCGTGGACATCCAAATCTAGTGAACACATGTTCAAACAGGAAGTGTGTTGATGTCTCTGCACTACTATCTTTAACTGGTGTTGCCTCTGCCCATCTTGAGAGGTATTCCATCACAGTGATGATGTATCGTGTGCCTGATCTTCTTGCGGGTGGGTGAATTGGCCCAACACAATTGATAGCCCATTTTTCAAACACTTGTAGCGTCACTTGTGGATGTAAGGGCATATCATCCTGTCTATTTGGTTTTCCAACCCTTTGACAAACATCACATTGTTGACAATATTCTTTTACATCTCGATGAATAGTTGGCCACCATAATCCTACATGCAGTACCTTCTGCACGGTAGCTTTGCCTGAATAGTGTCCTCCCGTTATTCTGTCATGGGCTTCTGCCAGTATCCTAGGCCTTTCATGTTCTAGCACACATCTTCTCAAGATGTTGTTTGCCCCCATTTTACATAATTTCTCGACGATCAACTGGTAGTCAGATGCTTGGACAACCCGATTCTTCCTCTGTGCGGTGTTAAATTCCTGTGGCGTAGTCCCTGTACTTAAATATTCAATAATGTCAGCAAAATAATCATTCGCGACCTGAACTGAAAATAATTGCGCATATGGGAAGGTATCCTCTATGTGTGTATGCTTCTCGCCATTGGTGACCCTTGATAAGTGATCAGGTCCCGCATTTAGCTTCTCTGGTTTCACTATGAATTCAAAGTCAAATTCTTGAAATAGTAGTAACCATCGATAGATTCTCCCCCCAAACACTGGCTTGTTGACTAGGTACTTAAGGGATGAATGATCTGTGAAAATATTAAAATGTTTGTGAAGTAGGTAATGCTTGAACTTTTGAAGTGCATATACCATTTCCAGGCCTTCTCACTCTGTAGTGTTGTAGTTTTTCTTGGATTCTGACAGTTTTCTGCTTGCAAATGCTATGGGATGGTCCAAATCCCCTACTCCTGGTTGCGCTAGAATAGCTCCCAAGGCTATGGTTGATGCATCTACATGCACATGGAATGTCTTCTCCCAATATGGAAAGACTAAGATGGGTGATGTGACCATCTTCTCCTTCAGGGAGTCCAATCCTTGCTAACATCTCTCATTCCACTGGAATTTAGTATATTTCTTAAGTAATTTCTCCATCGACGTAGTGATCTGTGCATACCCCTTGATAAATTTTATGTAATATCTTGTATCTCCTAATGTGGCCCTCAGCTGGCGCATTGATTTCGGTGGTGGTAAGTTCACAATTACTACAATATTTGCAAGATCCATGATCAACCCTTGTCTACATACTATGTGACCCAATAGAACTTCAAAGGGTGTTCCAAATATACATTTCTTAATGTTCAAATATATTTGACATTGTCCCCATATTTATAACATCAGCCTCAACACCTTTACATGATCCTTGAACAGGTTGTATACTGTCCAATCATCCAAATATACCTCCAAAAACTCACGGATGAATTCTTTGAAGGCAACAATGACTACTCTGGAGAAAATTGTTGGTGCATTTTTCAGTCCAAAAGGCATGATTGTGTACTAGTAGGATCCCCATTCTGTTGAAAATGTAGTCTTGTGTCGATCTTCTGGTGATATCTTGATTTGGTGGTATCCTGAGAATCCATAAGTGAATGAGTATGCTTCCTGGCCTCCCACATTTTCTAGGAATTTGTTTGTAAAGGGTGTAGGGAAGGGGTCAAGTAGGCAAGCATCATTGAGCTTTCTTGGATCTACATAGATTCTTATGCCTCCTTTCTTTTTCTCTTGAACTACCATGGGGCTTATCCATTTTGATTATTCTATTGGTTCTATGATTCCTGCTTCCATCATTACGTCGATTTCTACTCTTACCTTCTTCTTGTAGATGGGGTTCAATCTGTAAGGCCTCTATTTGATAGGTCTTGCCTCCTATTTGAGAGGGATTTTCATCTCTCCAAGTTATCCTGCAATACCCTTCATTTTGGTAAAGGTCGTTGGGAACAGGTCACTGTACTCGTGTAGTAATTTTATTATCCTGTGCATTTTTTGCTCGTCCCAGTAGTCTCCAATGCTAGCCATTTTGGGATTCTCAATTGTCCCAATGTTGACTTTCTTCACCTTGATTGGCGCAACAATTAATTTTGATTCTAGAGGTGGACCTTCCACTTCTCTTTCACCTTCAACTTCTTCAATCTGAATATTGTGTGGATCAACTTCATCGGGTAAATCTTCCTGCACATGGTAGCATGACAGTAGTTCTTTCACTGTCTATATATTATGTTGTTGTTCTTATGTTATGAGTTCAACTTTTGGTTCCTTAATGAATATCGCCCCTCTTATTTGCTTAAGTGTTGCATCTATGTTGGGGTTCTCATGTTCAAATGAGAAAGTGACTGTAAAGTTTTTTTGTAGTACTGTCCAGCTCGTAGTTCCTCTGCGCAGTTCCTGGTCCATATACCAATTTTTTGGGATGCCCTCCAATGCGTGTATAAAATGATGAGGCCATTCTTTTGGGGGTTTCATTTTCCACAGCACTCTGCATCTCTCCAAGTGTTTTGTTGGTTCCCCCTATCCATCATATTTCTGATGTTGTCTGCTTCTTTGTGCTGCACCAAACCTAATGCACAGTAACCGCTTACATTGGTACCAGTCCTTGATTGTTTCTTTGTGTGTGCCCCACCATCTTGCAGGTGTAGCTTTAAGTGCGATGTCGAGACCTAACAATATTTGACTATATGATACTTCGTCCTCATATCTTATTAGGAATTCTTCCAAGTCATTGATTCCATGGAAAATTGGAGGTTCTATAACTTCTATTCCAAACCACCTTACTGCGCAGTCTATTCGGGCGCATCTTCTGTCTGAGCCCTCATGTAGGTGCTGCTTCCAATTCTCCAGGCAAGTGTCTGAGTCGGAAGCACATTATGTGATACTTATCCAGCTAAGTACACCATCGATAGTTGGATTGATGTAGTCTTGCCTCAACTCGGAGTGGTATCTTCATTTCACCTAGCTCTCCGGCTATGCCCTTCATTTCTGTAAATGTTGTAGGGGATAGGTCATTGTATTCACGCAGTAACTCTGTTATGATTTCTACTGTTTGTTCATCCCAGTAGTCTCCAATGTTGGTCATTTTTGGATTCTCAATTGTCCCAATGTTGAATTTCTTCACCTTGATCGATGTAGTAATTACTTCTGATTCTAGACATGGACCTCCAACTTGTCTTTCGCCTTCAACTTCCTCAATCTAGATATTGCATGGATCATCTTCATCTGGTACGTCTTCTTGCACATGGTAGCATGACAATATTTCCTTCATTGTCTGTTTGTTCCACTGTTGTTCCTTTGTTATGAGTTCAACTTCAAGTTCATGAATGAATATCACCCCTCTTATTTTTTTAAGTGTTGCATCTATGTTGGGGTTCTCATGCTCAAATGAGAAAGTGACTGTAAAATTTTGTTGCAATACTATCCAGCTCAAAGTTCCTCTACACAGTTCCTGGTCTGTATACCAGTTTTCTGGTATTCCCTCTAAGGTGTGTATGAAATGATGAGGTCATTCCTTTGCAGGTGTCATTGTCCACAACGCTCTGCACTTCTCCAATTGTTCTGTTGGTGGCCCCTGTCCATCATACTTCTATTGTTGGTTGCTTCTCTTTTTTGTGTCAAACCTTATGTGCATTAACCAATTACATTGGTACCAATCCTTCATTGTTTTCTTGTGTGTGCCCCACCATCTTCTAGGTGTGGCCTTGAGTGCTATATCGAGTGCTAAGAGTCTCTGATTTTCTAATACTTCATCCTTGTATTGTGCCAAGAATGCTTCTATATCATTTACCCCATGGAAACTCTGTGGTTCCCTTATCTCTGTACCTACCCATCTTACTGCACGGTCTATTCTTGTGCATCTTCTTGTGGAGACTTCGTGTAGCCTCTATTTCTAGTTTTCCAATTCTGTATCTGAGTCTAATGCACATGAAGTAAAGCTCCCCCAACTGAGTATCCCATCTGTAGTTGGGTTTACGTAATCCTCATCTCGCGCAGTTGTCCTGTACAACTAGATGATTTCCTCTAAGTCCAAGCAACTAGGCTCTACAAACCTCTCCCCTTCTGATGGGTCTAATGGTACAATGACCCTATATTCTCCTAACTCAAATGTCATTTTTTGTGTCTTTAAATTGATTATGGCATGGTTATCGAATGCCCAATCCAAGTCGAGAAATGTTGGATATGGTGTTGTGTCATCTACTATTTCAATCACTTCGAAGTCTGCTTTAGTGTGCACTCCATCCAGGTCTATTATCACTCCATCCAGGTCTATTGTCACTCCTTTCATTCTGCCAATTGGGAGAACTCTGTGTTGGTTTGCTAGTTTCAACTGAACAGGTGAATATCCTAATGTGGGTTCTCCCATACATTTCCATGTCTTATTGGGTAATACATTGACTTCGGAACCTAGATCCAATATGATGTCTCCCATGTTGAAATCTTTGATGTTGGAATTCAGCCTGAACTCCCTACTTGTTATTTTCCTGGTATGGAGGTGATTGACAGTTTTTTGTTCTAGTTTTCCTCCTGTCTCTATGCTACATCTTTCTAATATATTTTGCAATATTTTGATAGAGGATAGATCATTCAATAGTTTTACACGTGATTGCAAAATGCCTTTGATTGTACTTACTTGTCCTAGGGGCTGCATTTCTTTGGTATGATCGAATGATGGGGGCATCTCATACTCTGGCTCTTCCTTGCTTTGTTGTGCAGTTGAATTTGATGCAGTGTCTTGCTTCAAGAATTCTTGTCTCGCTTGCTTAAATGTTTCCTTCTCATTCAGCACGTCGAACTGTTTCCTTGGTTCAACATTCTTCTTCACCCACTGGTGTTGTACTGGCTCTTATCAAGTTGTGTCATTGCTTGTTTTAGCTCCTCCGCACGTGTTGGCACAGGGGAAGACCCAGGGTTCAACGCTTCAATAATGCACCAACAAAACCCTAAGTATCAGCCCTTTCGAAAACACTTGCGAAGTAGATGAAGTCTCGCCCGACGTAGAGGCAGGGGGGGTTGCAGGACTCAGGTGTCTACAACCTAGCTGGCACACAGGTTTGTGATTACAACACTTAACAGAGAACTTAGCCAACAATATGCATTAGATTAGTGTTCTCATTCACATCGCATATCAAAACCTAAGTACATAACAACACAGTAATAATCAAATCTAACACTTATAATCGCTTAGCACATAGCATTAACTCAAATCTAACATTCATTTACCATAAATAGAGCACTAAGCATCCATACATCTATCTAACATATATAAATATTAGTGCACTAAGCAAATAAACACATAAATAACATGAACATATTGCACACGACACATCAACACAGGATATATGTGGTTCACCCCAATGTGGGGCTACGTCCACCAACTTCTTATTCTTCTTTATTAGTCTCCTTCAATATTCTTACATTTTTCTGCTCCTGTACACAAAGCCATAGATCCAACTTCGCACTGGATAGGTGATCTATGCACAATGCACTAGATCTACCTTCCTCAAAATCAGGTCAAGGCACAGAGCCTTACATAGTATGTCTACACAAAGCCTCTTATAGTCACTAGCATGTATCCCTGTGGGTCTCAACACACAATATGCACAAAAGCCAACAATTATTCTCTACACTTAACAACCTTTACATATTCTGTCACAAATCCAACTTAGACTAACTTCGCTCTAAGTCCTATCTACTTATTTATACATTACAAAAAGGCCTAAGCATGGGTAAACCCATGGGTCGACATCCCATACCCATTACATAAACCCTAAAAGCCAAAAAAGCCCGCAAAACAAGTGATATCCCGCGATCTCATCTCCGCCTGGGCGCTCCATCTTCAACCAACCTGTCAAAGTCCCAAAAATGGTCAAACATGACCAACATTCTCTCAAAACTTGGTCGAGGGCCAACAGGCCCCCAACACTCACCTGTGACTCGTCCCGAGTCACTCCGAGTTGGGAAACACTGCTTCGAAGGCCTCGAGCTACCTCGAATTGCTGCTTCACTAGAGCCTCTTGCTCAGTGAACTCCTAAATTACTTGCTTGATGACAGGCCCTTCCAGGCATTGTTCCATTGTCATGACCACCTGTTCCAACTGTGAGCCTTGTCCTTTGATCTCTTCAAAAATCATGTAGGCTTCGTCCTGCACTGGCTGGAGTCTCTGTGTAACCTCCATGACCTTTCTTTAGATGACAGTAACTTATTTCTAGACTATGCATTTCTCCTATGACCTCTTCATCTTCTCAACTGTAGTAAGCATCTTCATATGTGCTTGTACTGTGGACGCCTGCTACTTTTCCTCCTGGAGTTGTGCTTCCAATTTCCTCAGCTCTGGATCTTCTGCAAGGCACTCATAGGTTTGTGCACTATGATCACTCAGTTTCTTACACTCTGAGGTGAGTGCCCTGATTCTTTCTACTGTGCTCCTGGCATCTTCTTCCCTCTGATTGCACACTTCTTACGGGCTGCTAGGTACTGCTTGGCATTCTAGCTCTATTATCCATGCTTGAAACTATTGAATGGATTTGGCGAGCTTCCCCACTTGCATTTCAGTTGATTTTGGTTCCTCCTATTCCAAGCCCGACACAGATCGAAGTGCTCTAGTCACTGCCTCTTTGACTACAGTCTACTCTACAAGCAGCTGGTCTTTTTCTTTCTACATCTTCTCTTTGTCTTCATCGAACATCGCCCTAACTTCATCTTTCTCCTACTGCGCGATTCAAAGTTGCTCTAATCCCTCCTACTTGTCTTGCTTCATGGCTTATGTAGCCTCTTCCTTTTCTTCTTGGGCTCGATGAAGTCAAGCCTCTGTTGCATCTACTAATCTGGGTAATTGGGTGGGCTCATCCCCCAATTCTACACTTTCTATGAAGAAGGCGCAGTAGATACTGCATGGCTCGAATGGATAGCTTGTTGTATGTCCTTGAGCGCCTTCTCTATTATGTCATACATCGCCTCCTACTCTGCTCCATGTCTCTGCAATATGCCTTCTGAGGCGTCCTCTACAGTTGTGATGATGAGATCAACATCGTCCACTATGATCACATTCTTCGACTGAGGCTTGTTGACGTGGGCCTTCTTTCTTGCCGAAGGTTTCTCTGGGGAAACCTTCCTCTTCTGCGATGCTTCTGTTGTGGTGAGGGGATCCTTTGGTGGTGTCACTTCACCTTTTTCTTGCTTGTCTCCTTCTTCCCCTCCTTCCTCTTGATTCACTTCATCTCCTCCTCCTCCTGCAGGTGAATCAGGCCTACTTTCATCTAATGTGTTGTCCTCCTCATCAGTTTTTGTGTCCTTTACTTCTTCCTTTTTCTTATTTTTCTTCACACTTCTTTGTCCATCATTCTCATACCGGGTGACCAAAGGACTTTCGATGATGTCGGGGTCGGAGAGTTCTGCATCTTCAACCAGTACAAGGAATTCTACTAGTCATTCCTTAGTGATCTCCACCATGTCTTCATCGGTCAATTTATAATAAGACTGCAGCTCCTCCTTACTTTCATCCCTGCACACGGTGATGTAGATGAAGTGTCAGTCTGCACGGAACTTCGCTAGCAACCTGTATTAATGCAAAGTATCCGGGGTCATCTGTGGGAATGCTTCAATGGAGCGCTTTAGCTATAGGTAGTAAGCGTGGAACACTACATTTGATTTCCACTACTTCGCCATATCGTTTGTATACCATAAGGTGGTAAACTGCGCGGCCAATGGTTCTAATGGCTCAACTTCTGGAAATGTTTCTCCTTCTGGCATTTTCCAGGTGACAAATGCAATTAAAATCAGTAACCAACTAAAATGAAACTCCTATCCTTGGTCCTACGCTTCACAACAGTCCTTCTCCAACTCGTTGACGAGGTAACTCGCCCAGTTCATCTACATTCCTTCAACACACTTCCCTGTGAGGTCCACTATGAACCCTGTGACTTGTGTTGGATGGTTCTTTCGAACGAGATTTCCATCTATAAGATGATAAGCTAGGCTCATTGTGCCATCCTAGATGGAGGCTACCTTGTAGCTTCGCTTTCCCTTCTCTACATCGTCATAGGATTCCTTTATACGATGTGTCAGGGAGCGATCTACAACCTTCCATGGGTAGAACTGTTGAGGGTCTGGTCCCTGCATGCTTAATACAATGATTAGGTGGATCAACGTTGAATCCACAATCATGTGCCTTTCAAGCCACAGATAGCCTCCGTGGTTGCACGACAGGAGGATTTTAACACAAGAGTTAATCTCCTGATGTCGGTCGAAGTGGGGGATCTTCATCACATTCAATATCGTTGACTGTGTGAGCTCTTTAATCCACGGTTGGGGAACTATCTTCGGCTTCTTCCCAGTCATCTTCATTAGGTACCTATGCGACGCGAGCATCATGTAATTCTTCCAGTCTCCGAGGTTTAAGTCACTGATCTTAAGAGTTGGGATCAGTCCAAACTGAGGTCCAAATGTGCATATCCCCTTCGGGAGGTATCCAGTGATCAACATGTATTTGAAATCATGCAGGACATTGTCACGACCAATTGCGCTAGCCAAAGGTGGGATGTAGTCAGGGAAAACCAATAGGATCTGCTTCACGTTGACCAGATCATTGTGGTCCTTTCTTCGTTTCTCAGTCACAATTCGGCTAGACTGACATGCATTCGAGGGGGATGATTGCAATCTTCCCATCGACGATGCTTGTATTCCTACATACATGAATTTCTCATCCATGAGGTCGATCAAAATCTCCTCCACAGACTTTTCTAGCGCGCTATGCTCACCCAACATTCACACTTGCAATCAAGGGGATCGGGTAGGTGAATAGACAGACAAGGTAATCAAATGGACGGTGAGGTCTAGACATCACAACGTGGTATGCAATCAGTTCTCTGTTAGCTCGGATATCTCGGTTTGCAAAAAGTGGTCCTGGCATAGCGTCCAACGAGTTAAATAAGAAACATTGTAATGGATTCCTCCAACAAGTAGGAATGCCTCAATCAATACGAATCCATCTGTTATGGTGCGGTCTCAACGGTCCAATGGTGATATTTTCGTCAATAACTGCGTTTCTAGCCGTTCTGGAGTGTCATTCTAATGGTCGAGACACCTCCACGGTCATATAGCTTCTCCGTGACAAAGTCCCATTTTGCGCAGTTCTGCTATTCCAGCGAGGTTCAAGTTCTACAAGCCTACCTTCTGCGAAGTCTACTCTGGAACTTCTTGCAGTTTTTCTAACTTTGATTTCTTCTTATTGATCTTTCTTGCCTTATTTTTTGTGATCTGAGTCTCTGGATTCCTCTTTCCATTTTTATTCTTATCTTCTCTTAGTGTAGTAACTTCGCACTGCTGAGGGTCTTTCAAAGGGTTCAAAGGTAATACCTCTTCTCTTACTATTTTTGGGGTGGATGCACTTCTTTGCTGCATGAACATGTTCTTTAATACTTCTTGTGTTCTTTCAACTTCGACAGCTAATTCTCTGGCCCTCTATTGCTTCGACTTATTCTCTTGTTCTTCTATTTGTTGTGCTATTTTTTTGGCTATGAAGTCCCTTAATTCTTGTTTTTCTATTATGTAGCTTCCTCCTATGCTTTCCTTCAGATATGATCTTTCTCAATCCATGTGTTTCCTAACAAAAGTGGGAAAGGAGCGATGTTCTCAACAAACCTAATGACTTCAAATTCTTTTTCGGTCGATGTTTCATGAGAAATCATAGGTACATTAGTAACTCTTCCACATAGGGTTATCATCTTTCCTTTAAACAATCCTATCCTTCCCAATGAAGGAACCATAGAAGGATTTCTCAAAATTTCCCAAGTGCTTTCTGTCATGATATTCACATGTGTTTCTTCATCCAAGATAGAGTCTAAGTCGAAGTCTCCTATTCTTGTTTCTATGTGTTGTTTCTCTTTTAAGATCTCTGGTAAACTAATGTCTCTGTGATCATTCAGTGTTTCTTTCATCTGTAATAATATATTCTCTGATTCTTTATGGCTCTCTAACATATCCTTAGTCTCTTGATCTTCTTCGTAGTTTTCTTGTCTCATGTTCATCTTTTCAACTTTGGAAATCATTCTAGGGCAATCCTCAACTTTGTGACCAAAAGCTTTACAACAGAGACAAATAGGACCCATACCAGGGCATTCCTTAGCAAGATGTCCCGATCTTCTGCAATTATAACATAGTGTCAATCCTCTCTTTCTTTTAAATGATCCCCAACCTTTCCTATACTGGGCATTGGGATCACAGTGATGGACCTGCAATCTGCAAAAATTCTTTCTAGGTTCCTGCATCCACTTATTAGTCCAAAAATTATGTCTATGCATAGGAATAACATATATTTTTATATCTCTATCATATTTATTCAGATCAACTCTTTCTCCTAATTGTGCCCTAGTTTTCAGACTGAGACAAATTCTATCAAACATACCTAGATTCATACTTTCAAAGCAAAACTTTCCACTTATCTTACCTTTACCAGATCACAAAGCTTTAAGATCTTACCTCTTTTCTTCAGATCGGACTTCTCTTTTATCACAGAGCTCCGCAAGTCAAGTAGAATACTGCACACTACAGCAACAGATCTATGCACAGAGATTTCTCTTTTCTTCAGTTCCCAGTAATCATAGTTTCAGGTCCCGGCAACGAAACCATTTGTTGGCACAGGGGAAGACCCAGGGTTCAACGCTTCAACAACGCACCAACAAAAATCTAACTACCGTCCCTTTCAGAAACACCTATGAAGCAGATGAAGTCTCACCCGAGGTACAGGCAAGGGGGGTTGCAGGACTCAGGTGTCTACAACCTAGTTGGGACACAGGTCTGTGATTACAACACTTAACCAAGCACTTAGCCAACAATATGCATTAGATTAGTATTCTCATTCACATCGCAGATCAAACCCTAAGTACAGAACAACGTAGTAATAATTAGATCTAACACTTCTAATCGCTTAGCACATAACATTAACTCAGATATAGCATTCATTTACCATCAGTAGAGCACTAAGAATCCATACATATATCTAACATATATAAAGATCAGTGCACTGAGTAGATAAACACATAAATAACATGAACATATTGCACACAACACATCAACACAGGATATACGTGGTTCACCCCAGTGTGGGGCTATGTCCACCAACTTATTCTTCTTCTTTATTAGTCTCCCTCAATATTCTTACATTCTTCTGCTCATGTGCACAAAGCCACATATCCAACTTCGCACTGGATAGGTGATCTATGCATAGCGCACTAGATCCACCTTCCTCAAAATCAGGTCAAGGCATAGAGCCTTACGCAATCTGTCTGGACAAAGACTCTTACAGTCACTTGCAGTTATCCCTGCAGGTCTCAACACACAATATGCACAAAATCCAACAATTGTTCTCTGCACTTAGAAACCTTTACATATTCTTGCACGAAGCCAAATTAGACTCACTTCACTCTAAGTCCTATCTACTTATTTATAAATTACAAAAGGCCTAAGCATGGGTAAACCCATGGGATGACATCCCATACCCGTTACATAAACCCTAAAAGCCCAAAAATCCCGCAAAACAAGTGAGATCCCGCGATCTCAGCTTCGCCTGGGCGCTCCATCTTCGACCAGTCTGTCAAAGTCCCAAAAATGGTCAAACACGACCAATGTTCTCTCAAAATTTGGTTGAGGGCCAATAGCACGTAACTATGTTGATGTTTTTTCCTTCATCCCTCGCTTCTGCTGAAATCCATTGAACATTCTGGTTGTTCGGATTCCTTTTTTCCTGGATCTTCCCTAGTAACTGTTAGGTTATGAAAAAGGTATAAATATCTTCCTTTTTCCCACATTTCATGATATCATGTTGATTGACTTTTCGTTTATTTAGGAGAAAATAGGATAGAAAATGGGTAATATACTCTTTAGCATTATTGTTGAAATTAGATTACATAGACCCTAAAATACGATTGGAATTGTTTGGTTTTATTACAAGATTGGTTAAATATTGTCAAACCCAAGATAGCAAAGGAAATCTTGAAGATGCGCAAGCTATTGGAGGGTGAGGACTTTATGGCGCAAGGCAGTTTTGAATATGGTTGAGTTTCTTATATTGTAACCTTATAATAGTAAAGCAATCCCGAGGATCTCTCGATCCTCGGGATAGCTTAATTTACCCAGATTATTGTAATATATAAGGGGTAAATGGATCCTGAAAGGATATAGAAGAATTGCACCCAAGAACTCAGAACTTAGAATTGCTCTGCATTAGCAGTTTTTGTAAATATTGTACCAGCAATGAAATCAATAAAATCTTTGAGTGGTTTTACCATTTATACATACTGAATTTCAAATAGTAGTGCTTCTCAGGACTAAGGGCCCAATCTGAAGGAGCTATTGTTCGACCTGTAATTGTATCAGTTCAATTTATGTTTCACGATTCGATTCTCTTTTACAGTAGTTAAATGAATGCATAAGTGTGTTGATGATTTTATATCATTTACAAGAGATAGATATTTCCTTAAGCATTAGATGATTGGTGTTCCAATTCCTATTACTAAGATTTGATGCATGACAGTTCCTCATAAGTTCATATGCGATGTTCCTTTCACTTAGTTTACATTTGTTGTTCCTTTCCATTAAGATATAGTTGTTGTTCCTTTCAATAGAAGTACAATTGTTGTCTCTTTCGATTAGATTACAGTCGTTGTTTTTTTCCATAGATAGAGTAATTCACATTTTTCCTTTCCAGTAATTCAATTCATAATAAAAGTCAATTCTGCAAATCTTTATTTAGATTCAATTATTTCTCTTAAAATGAATTCAATAGATTAATTAGTTCCTTTCCTTTGCACAACATTAGACTTCAAATCCTAGAATCTTTAATGAATGTTTGAGGAACTTGATTGTTGATAAACTTAGATTTTCTTTAACTACACGATTTTAGCCTCTACGAGCTATCTGCATAGACTTTGTTGATATTCTTGAGATAAAAGACTAATCCTTGGGTTGATAAATTAATGTCAAACTAGTTTTTTTTAGACATCTTTAGACCCCAACATTTTGGCATCGTTGTCGAGGAAGAATGTCAAAGGTAGCATAAATTGTGCCTATGGAGGACAAGGTATTGAAGACAGAAGGTAAGAACCTATGCAGGCAATAAGTAAGATGATTATGCCAGCGCCTACCTCCAGTTGACGCATTAAGAGGTTGCATAGGTGTTTTTCTTTCTTGATTTTCTTTTTTTTGTGTGTGAAGTGTGTATGACTAAGAAGAAAGATCTTGAAAAAACAAAACCCCCACAAAAAATTACCAAAGCCCAGGGCTCGGTGCTCCCTAGAAGAATCACTTTCATAGACGACATCATCTAAAAAGCAGAATCTCAAGCTTCGGTTGGACCTAGAAAAGGATCTACCCGAATCCATAAGGTGGCAGTTTCACCAACTGCAACCCACACTGAGATTCATAGCAAAACTGAAGGGACTGAGCAAAGCTTTCAGAACACAGATCTTCCACCCCTCAACCCTTTGGAAGAGGGAAATTCTTGTAATCTGGAGGAAGGAGAAGGAGAAACCTATGGGATAGCTAAGATAGACCCACCACCTGATCCTGAATCTCCTGTGAAAGAAGAAGGCATACCTGAAATCCCAGATAGAGGGAGTGCAATCAAAACCCCTAGAGGATCAGATAACCAACCAATTATAATAAAATATCCAGATCAAGAAATCCCTGAATATTTATGGCATATTTTCGATCAAATGGTACAACTAAATCCACAACGTCCCCAGACTTCCACATTGGAATATCTGATAGTTGATCCAATCGCCAATGCCCCCATGAAGGCAATTCTGCTACAAAACTTGCCAACCTTTCATGGATTAATCTCAGAAGACCCGGACTCATTCTTATTTGAATTTGATGTCCTATGTAGAGGGTATGATTACACCTCTGAACCCCAAAAATTAAAATTGTTCCCCTCCACTTTGAAAGGAGCAGCTCTACGCTAGTTTATGGGATTAGGGGGCGGAACTATAAACTCATGGGATGAGATGAAACAGGCCTTCTTGACAAAATATCAGGATTATTTTAGAACCAGACATTGAAAATATGAAATCTTTCAAATGACTGCAAAAGAAAATGAATCATTAGAAGAGTATGTTGAGAGATTTCAGTATAATTTACAAAGATCACCCTATGGTACGTTACCAGGTGAAGTACTTAAGGCAACTTTGATTAAGGGTATGAAAGATGAATGGGTAGAAACATTGAATTTAATGGAGAAGGGTGACATTTATCAAGAAACTTATGATGACATCGTCCCATTGTGCATCAGGTGCTCAAGAGGAAGTTCATCGACCAGATCAGGGATGTGTATCCCCCTCACTAGAAATAGAAATACTACCAGCGGGGGTGTTATGCAAGATGAAGTTGGTAATCTCTTAGAAAACTTCAAAAAAGATATTCTGAGCACTCTGACTACACAATTGGATGTATTGCAGGCCAAATAGAAAAAAACAGAAGCAGAACAAACGTTGGCCATATTTTCCACAGGTGCAGAAGAAAACATGGTCCAAGGGATTTCCCTTTGGATGTGGTTCGAGTTTGCACTATTTGCGCCAAAGATCATGACACAGAACAATGTCCATCGCTCCCTAGACTGAAAGCTTCCTTTAGAGAAGCAAAAGAAGAAACGGAATTGTTATATCTGATGGCTCGGCATCGTCAATGGCAGAATCAGCTTCCAAATACACTCTAGGACCTTTCTTCTTTCTTCTTTGGACAGTATAATTAGCAGCAAGATCCTGGTAGCGCATGGCAGGGTCAGTCGTTTACTAATCATAACTGGAAGCCCCAGCAATACCCACCTGCAAATCCCACTTGGAAAAACCAGCCCGTTGCAAATCCTACCTGGAAGAATCAGTGAATTGCAATTTCCACTTGGCCTAACTCACAATATCCCACCTCATCCTGGAAAAAATCAAATAACAACATCTACCCTTCACAGTGTCCCAAAATGACTACCCAAAACCCAAATTGTAATCAAAATTGGCAGCGCCCTGTGGGGATAAACAACCAACCCATGGGGATGGCCCCTCAAACTCAACCTACGTTACAAGCACCACTCCAACTGCCCCAGAACCCGTAATCACAATTTTTCCCTCAATTACCAGGCCAGCCTCACCCAAATCCAAATAACAGACTGGCTCAGCTCATCCAGATTATGGAGAATGGGGAAGGAGAGACCAGCTCGGTAGGGTGCAGTGAACTATGGTTGAGATCGGGGCGCATAATCTCTCCTAAAGAAAATAACTTCTTTCCAAAGCAAGAGAATGAAAAACAACCAACAATAACACCCTCGACTGTGGTAATAATAGAAGAAATCGAGAAAGGGAGAAACACAATCAAATCACAAGATCATGATAAGGATGCAACACCCTCCCCTCTATTCCCCGAAATATTGATGATAGCAAAACCGGTTGTATATCCTAACTTCGACATTGTAGGGGAACTCAAGAATTTATATATCAAAATTGCACTCTTACAATCTCTTCGAGACATCCCAATTTACACAAAAATGATCAAGGATCTATGTGGGAGAAAGCCCGTCAGAAAAATTAAAGATCCATCATCAACAGTCTGCATGGTAGGAGCCTTGTCTGATCTAATTTTAGGTAGACAAGAACCGGTCAAATATGGAGACCCGGGGAATCCCATAGTGACATTTCAGATCCAGGGTTGTTCTTTTCCAAACACATTAGTTGATTTGGGAATAACCATCAACATCCTGACTACGGAAACCTGCAATACCCTGGGTTTTGAATCCTTCGAACCCACCGCAATAATGTTGCAGTTGGCAGATCGATCGGTAGTTCGACCAGTTGGCACATTACAGGATATATCCATCTCCGTCGACTCTTGGGAATATCCAGCAGACTTCCTCATCATCAACCCAAGAAGTGGACTTGAAGGGAATCCATTAATACTAGGCAGGCCATGGATCACAACAGTAGATGCATACATAGGATTTTGAACGGGTAATATGGCAATCGCTAGAGGGGGTATCAAAAAGAATCTCATCTTATATCCTCCTGCCAAGCCAAGCCCAACTTTCATATATCCGAAATTGCCACCACCACGATACCCAGAAAAGGATTTTTGAGCCCCTCTCACACTGGAAGAAGCCCTCAGACTTAAAAAATAGCTAGAGGATGACGTAATCAGTGGGTTTATTAATAGCCCATCTATTGTGAACAACCCAACCTACCAGATGCTCCGAGTTGTTCTAGACTGTGAAGCACAAGGAAACCTGCTGGAAGATTTAATGGAACAACAAATTCCAACTACAGTTGTTCATAACAGCAAATCTGTTGAGATTGCACCAGGAACGTCTCTAAACATTAATGTCAATTTAGATGACCAACAACAACAAAAGCTAATACAAGTCCTCTTCAAATATCAACAAGATTTTTCCTAGGAGTACTCTGATATGAAAGGCATTGATCCGCAACTTTGCACACACCACATTTATGTTGAAAAATATGTCCAGCCTATTCGACAGCCATAGAGAAGATTGAATCCTCACCTCAGAGAAATCATTAAAGAAGAATTACAAAAGATGTTGGACGTAGATTTTATATATCCCATCTCATATAGTCGGTGGGTTTCCCCATTAGTGATCGTCCCAAATAAAAATGGGAAATGGCGAATCTGTGTTGACTACAGGGAACTTAACAAAGCCACTCAAAAATACCACTTCCCTTTAACTTTCATTGATCAGGTCCTGGATACTTTGGCAGGGAAGAAATTCTTTTCTTTCCTAGATGGTTTTAGTGGGTACAATCAGATTCATA
The DNA here is from genome assembly GCA_009831015.1 of Picea engelmannii. Taxonomy (NCBI): domain Eukaryota; kingdom Viridiplantae; phylum Streptophyta; class Pinopsida; order Pinales; family Pinaceae; genus Picea; species Picea engelmannii. Next base: position 1,025,237 of record ML782589.1, read on the forward strand.
TTGCCCCAGAAGATCAAGATAAAACTACATTCACATGCCCCTGGGCACTTTTGCATACAGAGTATTTCCCTTTGGACTTTGTAACGCTCCAGCCACTTTTCAAAGGGCCATTCTGAGCATATTCAACGATCTGATTAGAGAAGGACTTGAAGTCTATATGGATGACTTCACTCCTTATGGAAACAACTTTGATCAAGCACTGAATAATCTGGAGAAAGTACTAGAACGGTGCATTGCGACCAGGTTATGTTTAAGCCACGAAAAATGTCACTTGATGATGACAGAAGGTGTGGTACTAGGGAATTATATCTCTGTAGACAGAATTAGAGTAGATCTAGCAAAAATAGAAGTAATCCTTAATCTACCTACACCACACACACAAACTGAGGTACGTAATTTCCTTTGTGCTTCAGGATACTATCGTAGATTTATGGAAAATTTTGCAAGAACCGCTGCACCTTTACATGCTTTGACTAGTAACGTACAGTTTCAGTGGTCTGACAAGTGTGATGTGGAATTTGCAGGACTCAAGAAGTTGATCTTGACAACACCGGTGTTGAGGGGACCAAATTGGAAAATACCATTTCACATCTCCACCGATGCATCAAATATTTCCATAGGCGTTGTCCTCGAACAGGAAGAAGACAAGAAACCCTGCACCATTTATTTTATTAGCAAAAATATTACTCCAACTGAACTTAATTATACAATAACAGAAAAAGAGTTTTTAGTTGTTATACATGCCATCAATAAATTCTGTCATTATATAACAGGCTATCTGGTTATTCTGTATACTGATCATTCTGCTATCAGATATCTAGCTAATAAACCAATTACTAATGGACGGGTCAATCGATGGTTATTACTATTGCAGGAATTTGATATCACCATCAAAGATAGACATGGGAGAGAAAACCTTGTCGAGGAATTCCTATCCCACATACCCAAAATAGACGACTCCTTAACAGTCGAAGATCAATTCCCAGACGAGCATCTGTTTGTGGTTACTAGAAAGCCACCTTGGTACGCTGATGTGGCAAATTATCTGGCAGCGGGAAGATTACCGGCACATCTTTCATCAAGGGAAATAAAACTAATCATCTAGCGTAGTGCACGATTTGCCTGGATCAACGAATATCTCTTCCATACAGGAGTTGATCTCCAGATCTGCAGATGCGTATGAGATGACGAAATCTACGACATACTAAAAGTTGGACATGATGAGCCTTGTGGTGGTCATTTTGCAGATCGCAGGATTGGACACAAAATTTTGCAGATGGGCTATTACTGGCCCTCAATATTCAAAGACGCGAAGAAATATGTCCAGACCTGCGATAGTTGTCAATGGATGGGAAAACCAGGTCAGGCTGATGAAATGTCGTTGAAAGCACAAGTAGTTGCAGAACCATTTGAGAGATGAGCACTAGACTTCGTTGGCCCCTTCAATCCAAAGTCAAATCAGAAGGCCTATATTATAGTTGCAATGGACTACATGACTAAATGGGTAGAGGCGGAAGCCTTACCAAATGCAACAGAAGAAGTAGTCATCAAATTTCTTTTCAAATTATTCATACGCTATGGACTACCAAGAGAGATAATTACTCATGGGGGGTCACAATTTACAGCTCATAGAATCACCACCACCCTGGATAATTATCATATTAAACACAGAATTACTTCTCCATACCATCCACAAGAAAATGGGCAAGTAGAAAGCACCAATAAAGTCCTGGAGGCAATCCTGACAAAGACTGTCTCAACAAACAGACAGAATTGGGCTACTGAGTTCCCAAATTTCTTATGGGCTTATCACACAACATGGTGTAACACCACTGTCTACTCTCCCTATCACTTAGTCTATGGAAAAGAACCCATATTCCCAATCGAGTTTGAGATCAAGACTCTAAGGATGGCCTTGGAAATCGGACTGGATCTTACATAAGCACATAAAAAGTGCCTTCAGAAAATCAACGAATTGGATGAAGCATGCATGCTTGTTGTAGAGTGCACAACTGTTATTCAGTAACAAAGAACGACCTGTCATGACAATCATATCAAGAAAAAATCATTTAAAAAAGGTGATTGGGCACTCCTCTATGATTCCAGATTTCAGGATTTTCCGGTAAAATTACAAACATGGTGGTTGGGACCATACGAAATCAATGAAGTCCATGATAATGGAACAGTCATGTTAAGAACTATCGACGGGTCCAGATCTCCATTTCGGGTCAATGGACACCGGCTACGACTCTATCATCAATCGCCCTCAAAAGAATCTTTCTACCAAGAAGTAAGTAAGGACCCTACCGTTCAAATTTTGGCTGGCTGGGAAGGTAATACAGCCACCCCAACTCCATAAATGTTGAATTTTGTTGACATTGTACATACTATATATAAAAAAAAAAATTGTATTTAGTTTTTTTATTATTTTTTACAGTCACTCGAGAAAATAAGAACTAGGGAGGATAACTATAATGAACTCAATTAGCACTCTTTTCTGTTTCGAACTCCTGGTTCATCTCATCACCCAGACCCTGTCTTTTGCAGAAAAATGAATGTGTCATGTTCAGTAGCAGCAATTGGGAAACTATAATGAAACTCATAACATTAACAAACCATCCACTACTTAATTTTGAAATAAACCAACCCATAAATTAATTTAGTTGATGACTAATCAACCTTGGATTCAAGCAAAACACATTTCCAGGTTTATAAAAATTACCTATTCAGATGGTTAAAAACTTAACAATTGTTGTTCATTTTGTGCGTTTGTTGTTCCTTTGAACGGAACAATTGTCGTTCCTTTTGCGCGCTTGTTGTTCCTTTGAATGGAACAATTGTCGTCCCTTTTGCGTGCTTGTTGTTCCTTTGAATGGAACAATTGTCGTTCCTTTTGCACGCTTGTTGTTCCTTTGAACGGAACAATTGTTGTTCCTTTTGCGTGCCCACTGTTCCTTTTGAACACTTGTTTTTCCCTTTTGCGCGCTTGTTGTTCCTTTTGAACGGAACAATTTCCGTTCCTTTTGCGCGCCCATTGTTCCTTTTTGGAACACTTGATGTCCCTTTTTGCACACTTTCTATTCATTTTGTCATTCCTTCCCTACATTACTGATAAAACGCCAAACCATTCCTTTGGGGTACAAATTTCACCAAATAATTTTCACCAGCATTATTTCTAATGATCTATCATTATTTTATGGACTATCCCCCATACCTTATCAATTTTTTTTTTGGATTACTTTCTTCGAAATATCTTAAACCTTGTTCATAGCTGGTAACCACCATAATTCGTTTATTTTCCCTTATACATATAAATACACTTAAATGATATCTCGCCTTTATATTATAGTAAGGAGTCTGAGGCACACTTTTACATGGCATCCTTACACTTCTTTATGCCATACCTTACTCTTAAGGAGTAGATGAGCCTCCCTTCATACACTTCTAAAAAAAAAAACAAAGAGCAATAAAATTTCTTTCTTTTCCCACAAAGAATAGGGGGTCTCATCACGCGCCAACATACCATGATCATAGGATACTAACCTAAGTGGCATTCCCACTATGGCTACCACACCAGGGCAATGGCCTTTGACATTCTCTTTTGTGAAAGGACAAGAGGTCTCATCACGAGCTGACTTGTTCACTTAAGTTATACTCTAGTGAGTGGCATTATCACCATGTGGATACCAAACCAAGATAATGGTCTTTTTTCGGGAAAAGATGCAACAAAACAAAAAAAAAATGATAAGTAAAAAAAAAAAAAAATTAAAATTAAAATTTCCATAAAGAATAGGGGATCTCATCACGAGCCAACCTACCACAATCATAGGATAATAACATAAGTGACATTCCCATTATGGCTACCACACGAGGGCAATGGCCTTTGACATTTTCTTTTGTCAAAGGACAAGAGGTCTCATCACGTGCCAGCTTGTTCACTTAAGTTAATCTAGTGAGTGGCATTATTACCATCTGGATACCAAACCAGGATAGTGGTCTTTTTGGAAAAGACGATTCAAATAATTATCAAGGATACAGGCTCATCTAAGGGTTAAAAGGCAACCCTATCGAGGCTATGGATGCCTGCTAGCAGCAGTGGCTCTGCCTGTGGTATGGAAGTTTACCTTAAACGACAAGTTTCTACGTGTCTCTAGATTTCCTTCACTCAATAACGAGGCTATCATTTCAATTGTATTCAATAAAACAGAAAAGTAAAAAAATTATGATATGTGGGATATTATTTAAATGATCAGATTTAATTTATTTGGCGTATGTATCCTTAAAGCATTCTTTTGAGTATAGGTATATTAAATTCAATTCCACAAAATAGGACTAACGTTTAATGATTACCGTTAAAATATGTTGTTTGAAAAAATTAATCATTGATCCCCATTGGCGGCGGCAGTACAATCATTACCCCTCACCATCAATACCTACACTCATTACTTTCCCCTATGCTGATGGTCGAGGTCGACCTTTATATTAATGAGGGGAGTGGATGCTCGACACACTTCTCGATAAGATAGTAATGATTGTAATAAATACCCACATTTGTAAACACTTGTTGTTCTCTGATATTTTCTATTTTCGATAATTTTTTCCTCCAAGCTGGTCTAACTAAGTCTGCTACCAGGAACGATAGTTGCCCACATTTTCTCACAAAAATGGGTGGTAGAGGTGTGCGTAGGGAGCCAAATTTAATATATGTTACAGAGCAAGCAAGAGAAATCCTACACCATCTGGGGTAGACAGAGTAATTCAACCATTTGCAAGGATATGACATGAATTTCATGCTTGAATTCTTTCAGAATCTGCAGGGATAAATCTCTATGGTGTGAGGCATACGAATCTCAGTCACCCCAGAAATCTTAGCAGAGGTCACAGGCCTCCCTGACACGGGCATTCAGTGAATAGGAAGATACACAACACTAAAGGAAGCTATGGAAACTTTCACAAACCCTGGGGAAGAATTGGATAAGAAGGGAAAGGGACTTAATTCCAGTACCCTCAAAGAACCATGGAAGGAACTGGTTGGGGTAATTCAGTAGTACATCACCTGTGATGGACGATACGATGTAATCCGACCTCGCCACCTCAAATTGTTGGCAACCTTAAAATAACGGTTAGTACTTAATCTACCTTTCTTTCTGAATGCCACATTACATGAGGTTGCCTTAAGAACACAAAATTCCAAGGATCCTATTACTGTTATCAGTCACCATAGATTAGTTAAACTGATAACAAATAAAGCACTAAGTCAAACTCAATTGACCTAGGATACTCTGATTGTGACCAATAGACCTCCACAACTGGAGCAACCTAAATTATTCCATGAATACCCACCACAAGAAATTGAAGATAGACAGGAAGAGGAGACTACCGCCCCAAGAGAAATTCCATCTCCTCAAACCGAAGCTGAGGCAGACCCTACCAAAATCACAGAGGCCCGGACCTCACAAACACAGACATTAACGAAAAAGATGAAGAGAGAAACAACTGCCCCTAAATCCATCATTAAGACAAGGAGAAGAAGCAGACGAATTCAGGAAACAACTGAAGCAATTCAGGGTACAACAAAACAGCCTGAAGAACTTCAGAATTCTACAAGACAGTCTCCACAGGAGAATGTTCAAGAAATTGGGCAAGCAGAACAGACCTCACAAAGGAATGATCAGGAAGACACCCAATCGGCATTAGAGCATATGACAGAACAATTTTTGAAGAGCTATGAGGTAGAAATAGCTCAGGTTTTGGGAAGCTTAGGAACCTCAATTGATAGAGGCACAAATAACCCAGAAAAATGCCCAAAACAAGCCTCCTCTTCAAAACTAGCTGAATATTTTCCTGATATTGAAATGTCTTTTCCAGAGGACACAACACATGAAGAACCTCATTTTGAAATAAGAATCCCTCTTGGACAGATGGAACATTTGGAAGGAACAGAGAAACAACCATCTGGTAGCCAGAATGAAGAAGACCTTGAGACCTCTCATAAATAGAAATCAGCCAAGAGCCATAAGAAAATTAGAAAGTTAAAAAAAGAAAACAAATTGTTAAAGAAAAAGGCTAAGAAGGTTGAAGTATTAAAGCAGAAGGTGGGTAAACTCAAGGAAATTATTAAGGAATTGAGGAAACAGTAAGAACAAGCACATAAGGACCACAGAAGAAAGAAAAACAAAAGGGTCGGAGTGCAAGGAAGAAACCCTCTTCCTAAAGAAGCAGTCAGTACAAATTATGTAGGGATACAGACAGACCCTGAAGAAATAGTAGTATAAGAAACAGTAGCTCAGAATGAGGAAGTAATTCCTTTAGAAACACAAGAAAATATGACAGCTACAGAAACAATTGATGTCAAGGTGCAGACAGATACCCTAGTCTTAGAGGAAACAATTTAACTCCTTGAGCAGAATGCTACCATCAAGAGATTGGAGGAAGAATTGATGCAATCTCAACAAACTCTGATTCAAAACATAAATGAATTACTAACTATGGCAGAGAATCAGACACTCTAGTCCTAGAAACAGAGTGTTATTGTGAACAGACTGGAAGCAGAGCTTACACAGGCCCAACAAGCATTGGTTCAACACCAAGATGAGATGATCACTAGGGATGAACATCAAAAGATTGTTAAAAAAATGAAGGACATGACAACAATAAAGAGTGAGACCTATGTTGAGCTCACCAGATCCCAAGGAAAGGTAAAAAAAGGTATAAACCCAATTTGAAAAAACTTTGGAGCAAATCAAAGAAATCTATGATGTCTACTCTGATGTTATTAATTGTAGAGCCCCTGCCACCAATTACACTTTATTCTTGCTGGAACGATAATTGTTATTGACAGTGAAGGCCATCAAATCAGGTAAACCTATTTCATTTGCCATTGTACCTAAGTTCATTTCATGTTTCAGAAAGCAGGACGAAAAGGTACAATACTTTCTGTGTGAGTTATACTTTCATAATTTCATTTTGGAAGAAGAAAGGGAAGATAACCCTGACCCATTCATAGGTGACATACAGTTTAAGGCATTTCTGTCATTTACTCATAACCAAGTCAGATGGGGTAAAGCTCATAAAATCTTCCTAAAGAGGGAAACTGGGCTAGATCTCTGGGTCAGGGGAGAGCCTCCAAAGTCCTTTCTAGCCATTATGCGACATAAAACCTTTATGAAAAGAAGGGGGGTCATAGAATCCTTATCCCCTATCCATCTACAGGTTATATGTTTAGGTATCACTCGTTTTAGAAAGCTTAAGGAAGAGGCTCTTGCTGCTTCTAAAATGAGATGGAATGCATCATACAGTGAAGTAAAGAGTAAGGAACCTGTTGTCGACGGAAGTCACCCCTGGATTGCAGCAGGAGCAGAGCCCGACGCCCATCAGTTTATGTCACAATTTGTTTAATGGGGTGATCAAATGGAGGTTAACTCAAAACGATGTGGTTCTCACTCCGAAACTAGGCCAGGCATGCATGGGCAAGTGAGGTCTCATATAACTTTAGACAGTGAGTTGTAGTAAGGGCGAGTAGGGGGGAAGACTTGTGTAAGAGAGATGCGAAGGTCTGTCATAAACATCAGGTTCCTAACAGACTGTAGAAGAAGACATTTAAACACAAGATCTTCTTACCTTTAAATGCAGAAAACCAGAGAAAACAATAATGCTACAATAAATCCTTTATCACAACATAATTGCCATGATTCGTGCGAATCAGTAGATCATGAACCCTCTTAGTATAAGATGAAAAATTAGATGGGAAAAGAAGGACTGTCTGACTTTAAACAAGAAATCTTACATACAGTTGCATAACTAGAGAACTAGAATGTGTTAAAACCTTACAATCGGGAGCTTCGCTCTACCATCGATACTTACAAAATACAAAAACTGAGCCTATATACTCAGGAAAATTCGCCTAACAGAGGCGTGCCCAGTCTCCCAGGGCTCGGTGTCTTTTCAGTCAAATTTGTACTGAAATATTTCTTCACATGCCATCTTAACTGCGCATGGCTCCTATAAGGAGGGTAGCTGAGCCATTAAGTGTCGAGCTAGCGTGTGCAGACTTCTCTGTCTCTTCGAAGACTTCGGCATGGTTTATTTGGAAAAATAATCGGTACATAGGACCCCTTCAAGCAGACCGCTTGCCAGACCCTCCATATCTCACACTTAATGAATGAAAGGAAGTTTCAAGTTTCAACCACCCGTTCATGCCTTCATTTACTCCAAGCGAGACACAGGATTGAGATCGGATCTGATGGCGTCTGGAGGTCGCGATGATCTCCTCTGTAACTGAACTTGGTGCCTTTAGCCCCTCTTCCATAGCTCTCTTTGTCTCCCAAGTGACCACGGGCTATGACCTTGTGCTTTCTCCCAAAGGTGTTTTTGGCGTTCATGGATATGAAGGGGCTGATCCATGCTTCTTGAAATCACGATGAGAGAAACCCCAAGACGGCTTAATTTGACGCCATGCGTCCTTCAAATATAACGGTCCTAAACTCACCCAACGCTGTTGCGGGCCCCAAGTCCTGGATGCTCTCGTCACTTTGCACATTGGGGATATGAGGGAGCTGCTCCTTGCACTTCGAAACCGCGATGGGAGAAAAGGCGGGGAGCCTCATCACACGCCAGGTGTCCTCTTCAGATGGACGGCTGAGACCGCCCCTTGATACTGCGGGCCCGAATTTGGGCTCCATCGGCACTTCGGGGTTTGGGGTTTCGATATGTACATCGACATAAAACCTCCACCCTTTGAACTTGTGACTGTCGAAAAGCCGACGTGACCAGATCTCATGCCATGCGTCCTTTGCGATGAACGAATGCCACCCATCCTGCATAAAATGTGGGTGCTATCCATTGTGCTATCCTCGGCGCAACTTCTCTACCTATGATTTCTCTCCAACCGTTGATCTACTCATATGGATGGATCTGGACCGTTGACACTATAATTTTACCCGCTCGCTTGATTTTTAAGTCTAAAAAGGACTTCTTCTATGCGCTGCGCTTGGGCACTCCTTGTGCAACCTATAAACCTGGATATCCCGATGCCGAAGACAAGTAATGTTGCTAACATTAGGCTCCATGGGGGATAGAGTCGTCCCTGTGATGCTCTAAGGACTCATTTTGTAGTTCCAGTGCCTTGCTGTTGGGCTATGGGGTCAAGCTCAAAACATCCCGCTGCTGAAAATACAAGCCGAAAAATAAAAGCAACAAAATAAAGATACATGCTCAAAGGAGCTTATTTATATACAATCCTAAACTAAGAAAAAACTTTACATGGGGCTAGGTGAAAGCAGATTTCCACCATAGCCATTCAAGAAGCTTCCTGGATAGAAGCTCCTTCCTTCTATCAATGATCATCAGCAGATGGTGTAACCGTGACAGCAGAATGGTTACACTCTTCAAATCCTCCTTACAGGCTGGAGTTGAGATGAGATAGGGTGGATCCAAGGCATAGGGGAAATGCCACTCCATGTACTCACTGACAGGATCATAGAATGAGTGGAAAATTTTGGAAAATTGGCGACAGGCAGCCTCCTCTGCTACACAGTTGTTCTCATGTGGTTGAATATCTCTAACAAGCACAGGTGAGTGGAAAACTGTCGTAGGCTCACTGATCTCAGGCAGTGGCTGCACGCCAACTGGCTCTGGACAAAAGGTAGACTGCTCCTCTGGTTCTTCTCCTTGGCTCTCCCCAGGGTCAGATTCATAATCGTCATAAACAGGACCTGTGGGAAAGCTCTGCTCTTGGAAGTCCTGTGTTTCCAGCTCAGAACATGATTCATAGCTGTCATAAAAAGGTGATGTGGGGTTTTGATGCTCCTTTTCCACAACTACCTCTTTTCCGTTTTGATCTGAGACATCAGGCTCATCGGGGGCAGATGTTAATGCGTTTACAAAATCTTCAATAATCTCTTCGAAAGAGCCGCCTAGAACATCTGCCTTAGAGACTGGAAAATCCTCTGCACAGTCTTCAGATTTCAACCTTTCTAATTGAGCAGAGAGATACTTCTCCTGATCCCTCAGCTCAATCAGGGTGTGTTCTTCCTCCCTGGGATCTTCATCACTTCCATAACACTCCTCAGATGCAGACGAATGGGGAGGAGAAAGGAATTATTTCTGATCCAGGTCGTCGGGATTATCCTCACAGCCTATGTCAGAAATAGCTTTATCTTGTATACATTTGTTGTAGTATCCCTCACAACAGCTATGAAAAATCAACTCAGAGGGATAAAGCTCCTGAAAATAGGCAGTGAAGGCTGCATGGAATTCACTAAGTGAAGAGATGCTGGCAGGGGGTAAGGAATGATACCATTTACGAGAATCCCCTGCTAATGAGAACATGAACATTTTCAGTAATACATCCTCATGATGTATCTCCCACTGATGCATGAGTTCATGAAACTCACTGAGGTGCTAAGCAGGGTTGTCCTCTTCACATTTTCCAAATATGGGCAAATAATCAAATAATCGCCCCATTCATTCAAAGAGGGGACAACATTAGGAAAACCGGGAATAGCAGAAAAATTAAAAGGAGCAAACCTGCGAGCAAGGATTTTCTCCATATCGAACCAGTGGAGTCGTCAATCGATCCTTGAATCATGGAGTCACCAGGTGAAATATGCACAGCCTCGAATGTGTCTGGTCCTTGTTCACCATCAAAGGCCAGATCCTAACATTGTTGTTACCCCAGGAAGCTTCTCAGGCTGAGAAAGTGGTTGCTGAAACCTTCTCAAGAAATCCCCTATGGGTCAGCTTTCAGGTGTGCCAATAGTAGCCACAACTAAAACAGTGAAGTGGAAAAAATGGAGTCGCCATAGTGGAGTCACCAGGTGCATAGTAGCAATCTTGAAGGGCTCTGATCTCTGATGCACCTTCAGAATCAAAGGCTCAATGTCATTATGCCCAGGTAAAATCTTCAACTTCGTCCCTGGCAACGGTGCCAGAAATGTTGTCGCGGAAGTCACCACTGGATTGCAGCAGGAGCAGAGCCCGACGCCCATCAGTTTATGTCACGATTTGTTTAATGGGGTGATCAAATGGAGGTTAACTCAAAACGATGTGGTTCTGACTCCGAAACTAGGTCAGGCATGCATGGGCAAGTGAGGTCTCATATAACTTTAGACAATGAGTTGTAGTAAGGGCGAGTAGGGGGGAAGACTTGTGTAAGAGAGATGCGAAGGTCTGTCGTAAACATCAGGTTCCTAACAAACTGTAGAAGAAGACATTTAAACACAAGATCTTATTACCTTCAAACGTAGAAAACCAGAGAAAACAATAATGCTACAATAAATCCTTTATCACAACATAATTGCCATGATTCGTGCGAATCAGTCGATCACGAACCCTCTTAGTATAAGATGAAAACTTAGACAGGAAAAGAAGGATTGTCTGACTTTAAACAAGAAATCTTACATACAGCTGCATAACCAGAGAACTAGAATGTGTTAAAACCTTACAATCGGGAGCTTCGCTCTACCATCGACACTTACAAAATACAAAAACTGAGCCTATATACTCAGGAAAATTCGCCTAACATAGGCGTGCCCAGTCACCCAGGGCTCGGTGTCTTTTCAGTCAAATTCGTACTGAAATCTTTCTTCACGCGCCATCTTAACTGCGCATGGCTCCTGTAAGGAGGGTAGCTAAGCCATCAAGTGCCAAGCTAGCGTGTGCAAACTTCTCTGTCTCTTCGAAGACTTTGGCATGGCTTCTTTGGAAAAAAAATCAGTACACAGGACCCCTTCAAGCAGACCGCTTGCCAGACCTTCCATATCTCACACTTAATGAATGAAAGGAGGTTTCAACCACCCATTCATGCCTTCATTTACTCCAAGTGAGACACAGGATTGAGATCGGATCCGATGGCACCTGGAGGTCACGATGATCTCCTCTGTAACTGAACCCTGTCCCTTTAGCCCCTCTTGCACAGCTCTCTTTGTCTCCCAAGTGACCATGGGCTATGACCTTGTGCTTTCTCCCAAAGGTGTTTTCGACATTCGCGGATATGAAGGGGCTGATCCATGCTTCTTGAAATTGCGATGAGCGAAACATCGAGACGGCTTAATCTGACGCCACGCGTCCTTCAAATCTGACGGTCCTAAACTCACCCGACGCTGCTACGGGCCCCAGGTCCTGGACGCTCTTGTCACTTCGCGCATCGGGGATATGAGGGAGTTGCTCCTTGCGCTTAGAAACCACGATGGGCGAAAAGGCAGGGAGCCTCATCACGCACCAAGTGTCCTCTTCAGATGGACGGCTGAGACTGCCCCTTGATACTATGGGCCCGACTTTGGGCGCCATCGGCACTTTGGGGTTCAAGGTTTCGAGATGTACATCGACATAAAACCTCCACCCTTTGAACTCGCGACTGTCGAAAAGCCGACGTGACCAGATCTTATGCCACACGTCCTTTGGGATGAACGGCTGCCATCCATCCTGCACAAAATGTGGGCGCTATCCATTGTGCTATCCTCGGTGCAACTTCTCTACCTGTGATTTCTCGCCAACCATTGATCTGCTCATATGGATGGATCTGGACCGTTGACACTATAATTTTACCCGCTCGCTTGATTTTTAAGTCTAAAAAGGACTTCTTCTATGTTCTACGCTTGGGCGCTCCTTGTGCAACCTGTAAACCTGGATATCCTGATGCCGAAGACAAGTAATGTTGCTAACAAAACCCTTTGGGTATAGGAATTTCTTTGCAGTTACCTTCAGAATAGAGAGGTATTCTAGATTTCTCCAAGAGGAAGGACCTACCTGGATTGGGTGCAGACATAATCCCCCTATCATTTGGTTTCCTCCAGAAAGTTACCAAAAAGATTATCAGATTAACAAGAAAAGGGAGGATGTTTCTTTTGGAGAACTCAAAAGAAGCAATGGGTTCAGGAGGCTTGGTGAACCAACCTTTCCACCTTACAGCATTACTTTTTTACATGTAAGATCTCAGCTTGCATGAGGACATGCAAGAAGGTAAGCTTGGGGGGTATGTTAGGTTATGAAAAAGGTATAAATATCTTTCTTTTTCCCACATTTCATGATATCATCTTGATTGACTTTTCGGTTATTTAGGAGCAAATAGGATAGAAAATGGATAATATACTCTTTAGCATTATTGTTGAAATTAGATTACATATACCCTAAAATACAATTGGAATTGTTTGGTTTTATTACAGGATTGGTTAAATATCGTCAAACCCAAGATAGCAAAGGAAATCTTGAAGATGCGCAAGCTATTGGAGGGTGAGGACTTTATGGCGCAAGGCAGTTTTGAAGATGATTGAGTTTCTTATATTGTAACTTTATAATAGTAAACAATATTGAGGATCTCTCGATCCTCAGGATAGCTTAATTTACCTAGATTATTGTAATATATAAGGGGTAAATGGATCCTGAAAGGATATAGAAGAATTGCACCCAAGAACTCAGAACTTAGAATTGCTCTGCGTTAGCAGTTTTTGTAAATGTTGTACCATCTATGAAATCAATAAAAGATTTGAGCGGTTTTACCATTTCTACATACTGAATTTCAAATAGCAATGCTTCTAAGGACCAAGGGCCCAGTCTGAAGGAGCCATTGTTCGACCTGTAATTGTATCAGTTCAATTTATGTTTCGTGATTCGATTCTCTTTTACAATAGTTAAATGAATGCATAAGTGTGTTGATGATTTTATATCATTTGCAAGAGATAGATATTTCCTTAAGCATTAGATGATTGTTGTTCCAATTCCTATTACTGAGATTTGATGCGTGACAAATCCTCATAAGTTCATATGTGTTGTTCCTTTCACTTAGTTTACATTTGTTGTTCCTTTCACTTAGTTTACATTTGTTGTTCCTTTCTGTTAATATATAGTTGTTGTTCCTTTCAATAGAAGTACAATTGTTGTCTCTTTCAATTAGATTACAGTCGTTGTTTCTTTCCATAGATAGAGTAATTCTCCTTTTTCCTTTCCAGTAATTCAATTCATAATAATAGTCAATTCTGCAAGTCTTTATTTAGATTCAATTATTTCTCTTAAAATGAATTCAATAGATTAATTAGTTCCTTTCCATTGCACAGCATTAGACTTCAAATCCTAGAATATTTAATGAATGTTTGAGGAACTTGATTGTTGATAAACTCAGATTTGCTTTAACTAACGATTTTAGCCTCTACGAGCTATCTGCATAGACTTTGATGATATTCTTGAGATAAAAGAAGAATCCTCAGGTTGATAAATTAATGTTAAACTAAGGCTATTTTTAGACATCTTTAGACCCCAACAGTAACGTAGGACATTCTTCCGTGTCATGATCAGCTGCGCGACAATACATGCAAGTCATTGGTGGAAGTGGGCATTCTCTTGCATAGTGTCCTAGTTTTTTATAGTTGTGACATACCACTGGTCCTCTACCTCTTCCAAAGCCTCCTCTTGCTCGTCCTCCACCTCTATAGCTAGCTCGATCTCCTCTCAGCGTGTTATACTAAGGTGTCTGATTGTACTGCGCGGTATTGTATTGAGGTTGCATTGTTTTGTACAATGGTTCTGCGGTATTATATGGTTGATGTGCAGTATTATACTACGGTTGTGCAGTGTTGTATGGAGCTATTACTTGGTTAAATTGAGGTGCAACTTACCCAATCATCATTTCTTCATGCACCCTATATGCATATGATGTCTTCTCTCACATCAAATCCATAGTTCTACAATCTTTATCGTTGTGGCCCACTGAATTGCAAAAGTTGCAATATGAACTCCTTGAGACTGTCTGGTATTTTTGCATCATTGGGAAATGATATGGATCATGGCCTGGTTTCTTATATATTTCGCACCATAGTCCTCCTGTTGGTAACGGATTTGGCATTCTTGTTTCCATGTACTACACGAATGTTGGACATTCGTTCTTATGGTGTCCTTCCGTCCTACATGTGGTACACCAAATGACTTCTCATTTGTCCTTACTTTTGTTTTGGTTTAGATGAAACATTAAATCATTCAAATCCTCCTTCATCTCTTTGATGGTTGGATACGTCTTCTAGTATTGGTTTTCTTGCAGTTGCACTGTTGTCTGCAGAGATTGAAAATTTTGTTGTCGCAATGGATATTTCAAGTGTGGTAGTAGTGAATTGACAAACAGGTGCCCATGTTTCATATCTGTCATGAGATATTTCAACTTTCCTTTCAGTCACTTGAATCTTTGGTCAATATCCCATACGAATTCTCCTTGTTTCTGTCTAATTTATATCATCTCATTCATGTATTGATCCTCTGAGCTTGGCTTTTTAAACTCATTTATCAAAAACTTCTTGATGTTCGTAATTGTTCTGGTTGTCCCTGGTGGATTGTTTGTCGCTGAGCTCATATACCAATCTAGTGTGCCATCCCTTAGTGTAATTTATATATGTGCAAGTTTAGTGTCATTGTCTATGATCTGATTTTCTTCCCAGATCTTCTCACACATAAGCAGATATTTTTCCGGGTCCTCTGACGCTTCTCCTTTGAATTCAGGTAACCTGATGGTGGGATTGTGTCTGGCCATAGTGAATAGTGAAATACTACCTCTGCGCAGTGTAGATACTTGACTAGTGCTTCCTGAATTGGCTCCTCCAGTTGTTGTTCCTTGTGTAGATGTAATTCATGTTGTCTTCCTTCTCCCAAAATCCGTTTTCTAAATGGTGGTTTTCTTCTTGGTGTGTTAGTCATACATGGGTTGATGGGTTCCACACTGACATTAATATGGATAGGATTGTTTCCTTCTCTTCCCTCTCTTGGACCTCTCGTCTTCCTCTCATATGTTGCGCGCAGGATTTCCTCAATATGCTCCACATCCCGGAGATCCTCTACCTCTTATTCATCACTTGCCAAGCCTTCCCTCATGTCTACGGCTCTCTTCTTGGTGTTCACCTTGTATTGGTAGGGTATTCTATTGCACGTCTTTCCAGCTGTCACCATGATCCACTTGATCTGATTGTTGTCCATCATGATTGGGTCCAAGGCTTCTTCCTTCTTTCCTTTATCCACTTCTCCTTCCATTTCTCTTCTTTCTGTCAGTGTTTCCCCCATGCATGCAGGGAAGTTTAGTTGTTTGATTCCATTGTCATTACACCTTTTTTATAGAGCAATATCTTAATAGAAGTATACATCGATTGAATATACCTTCCTCGAGGACCACGTAGAAACTCTTTCTCCACTGTGCTATATGACTTTGCGGTATCTACTGCAAATTCTGTTATAAAGCCTGCTACAATACTGTCGAGCCAATTATCTACTGTGCGGATGAATTTTTTATTCACCTGTTGTAACTGCTCAATCTGAACTGGGGTCCACTTGAACTGTCGGATCCAGTTTGTTGCGTGCTTATCCTTCAATCTAAATATCCATTCCTGCAAAGTGTGGAAAATCACAGAAAAATACTTCATGCAGATCATTAAACACATACTTCTCAAGATATTTGCACGATGTTACTCTAGGGTTTTTGTTATCTTTCTACGCAAACTCCAACTCCTTTTTCTTCAGCCAGCTTTCAATCTCTGCTTTTGTGGGATTCCACAGTCTCAACATCCCCTTCTAGTGGCACATTATCACCTTCTTGTTGTCTCATTCAGTATTCTCATGACCCACCTTCCACATATCTTACATGTCTTTTAACAGATTTTCAATAGATCTCATCTACTCAATCCTATATTGTTCCAACCGACGACAATAGAACCATTTGTTGGATTACTTATCTGATTTCATACCTTTAACATGATTGACCCAAGGTTCGAGTCTACTGGGGTTCCAACAAAGCCTCTAAAACTATCGGACCTCCTGGTAAACCAGAAGGAAAAGCAACAAACATAGTGCACTGCACAGTCTCACCCGAGATAGCCTCAATGGGTGACTGCAATACTCAAGTGTTTGCAATCCAAGATTGAGTGGAGATATGAGAAGTGTACATTCAGATTTCTATTTACTTATTAAAGAAACATATTGGCATTCACGATTATGCATGTAATATAATCAACTCATTCATTCATCATGCTAATATCTACTTATAAACAGTAAAAGAGACACAAGCATTCAATCACATAACACATGTGTTACCGTGGTTCACCCCCTGCTGGGCTACGTCCACAAAGATATGGCTCTTAAGCTCTTCTATTATGGCAGTTCCAAAACTACAGCATCACACGCTTTACAACTCCTCTCAATCAGGTCAAGATCTATTGTGAGGCGGACTAGATAACACCAGGCTCCTCAGCCTATGATCTACCCTCAAGATCTACCCTCCTTACTCCTCTTCAGCTCAACATCTTACAAATTAGGTCGTATATCAAAATATTACAACTAGCTATCAAAACAGGACTCCTCCTCAAGACCCTCTATACCCACCTCTCGCTCTCCCTATGAGACCTAGGTATCTATATTTTTATACATTTCTAGCTCAACAACCATTACAGTGTATTACAAAAACCCTGACCCAAACGTCATTAGGTCTTCGATGCATGTGCGCGTGCTGCTCTTCCTTCCAGTTGTTTCTTTCTTCGTGCATGCCTTCCTTCCCAAAATAGCCTTTCTTTCCACTTTGGCCTGCTTCCAACACCAGTACATGAGATGGACCACATTGCGGCAAGAGAAGAGCCAAACAGTGCCAGAGTTCTCAAATATTTTCCATACCTTTCACACCAAGATGGGTATCAAAGACTTTGAGTGACATTTGGTTTTGAAATACCGTGGTTCTCTACATAGGTACATCCAAAATGAAATGGATTTCCTAAAAATCTCATCATTAGGAGTTGCCTATCGATATGCTGTCAAAATCGAGCAGAAATCTAGGCACCTGAACAAAGGGGAATTTGGGTCTGCAAATCTGCTACAACCAAAGCATGGTAAGGACGACCCTAACCAACAACCTCCAGAAAACTATTCCAAGACACGGGACAAGAATGGTAAAGGAAAGACAAATAATGACACTGGGAAGTGGTGTGACTTCCACAAAATCCCCTAGCACAACATCGATGAATGTCATTGGAAACAGTCATTAGTGTCCAAGTTCAAAGACACGGAGTCAAACCCTAATTCAAAATCTGATCTAGAAAATATTGAAAATAGACAGATCATCGATGATGACCCCACTTCCACTGTCGCGGCCACAACAATTAAACCAGAAGAATCAGTACACCCTTAAGAGGGGGAGCACCTCTTCCATTCATAGATGTGGGTGAAGGGGACCCCGTTGCATTTCATTGTTGATAATGGCAGCCAGAAGAACCTCATCTCAGCTAATGTCATCAAACAGTTGGGGTTATTGACAACACCACACCCATAGACATACAACATTGGTTGGCTTCACCAAGGACGAGATCTTCGTGCCAGCCAGCAATGTCGCATGTCCTATGGCATCCAGCCCTTCAAGTATGAGGTAATGTGTGATGTTGCCCCTTTTGATGTCTGTGATGTGGTTTTGGGCCAATTATATATGTGGAGACATCATGTTTTCTATGAGTCTAGACCCTGTAGTGTCATTATTACTTTGGGAGGTCATCTCTACAGGACACCAGAGGTAGTTCCGACTACTACTCCACCAAAATAGTGTCGCAAGGTAATATCTCATACTGCAAAATTCATCTTCTTCACATTCTGTTCAAAGGATGCACAGAAGACCGCTACAACCAATGCAGCCTCAACACCTTCTATCTAGAAAAAACAGATTTTTTCTTCACCTACAATGGTGCCTACACAATGCCCTATCAAACCCAGAGACAACAGATTGGTGGAGCATATTCAACCCTGCTAGCAACCGGCTGGTGACAGTCTTCCACAAACCAAGCAACATAACTTCTTCAAAAAAGCACACAGTTCACCAAGATTCAAATTAGGAAAATGATTTCCTCTCTTCCCTGGGCACTCAACGCAATGGAGACCATTGCTTCCTAAGGGGGGAGGATTGATCTAGGTGGATATTGGTGGCCACCCACCTGTTCCAACTAGCTCCTTTTGTTAGTTTTAAGTTCATCACGTTCTTTTGTACTTCCTTGTAATTGTGGGTTCTACACTTTTGGGAATGTCTGAAGACCTACACATCTTCCAGGGGGATACTGGTGGCCTTCCACCTAATCTAACTAGCTTATTTTGTATGTTTTCATGTCAACACATTTTGTTGTACTTCCAGGGCTATTTTGGGGCCCTAAACATTTTTTTTTTGCTCGCCACAGTCAAACTATAGACATAGTCAAAGTTTGACGACGAAATGTGTAGTTCTCTGAAAGACCTTTCCAATGATTTATCACGCGCCTAAAACAGAGATCGTATGCAAAAGTTACGAGCCTGGGAAGTTAATGTACTCACTTACCCAAACAGGGCCCACATGACTTTTTGCGTTTCACCTTCTAGAGTTAGGTTTTTGGATGTCTAGGGTTTTGGCATTCATGTTTAACATAAAAAGGTCTATAGAGCCTCATTGTAATAATCTTCTTGTGAATGAGCATAGTCGTCACATCTCTTCTTAGAGATAAAGATGCCACCATTTTAGCGAGTCTTGCACTCTATATTTTTACAGTCTCTTTACAATTCTTTCATTAATAGAAATCAAGTATTGTTATATTTCTCTGTTTCTGGCAATTTTCATGAGTGTTTTATTGTAATATCTCTGCTTTCATTTCATTTCAAACATAATCCGAATCAGTTTTCCACTTTATTGTATGTTGGAGGTTATAGGTAGTATTTTTTCCATAATTCTTCAAAGAAACCTTCATTTTTTTGTCTTGTTTGAGGCATTGAGAAGAGGATTTTACTCTTTGAGATTCTTTTTTTCTCATGGGCCAGGTTAATTAAGAGAATTGATTCCTCACTTGCACATGGATACCTAACATGGCCTGGTTTTTCAAGATCTGTATTGAGGATTGTTTTCCATGATGGCTATTTATGGTACCTCTCGTTCTACACCTTAGAGTAGTGGATTTTGTGCCACTTGTGCAGATATTTTTAGGAGTGTAACCAAGCATTTTTCTCCATGTACTGCCTTGTTTCATAGTCTCTTGAAGCTCGCCACTTTGGAGTGTTTCGTGCTTAGTTTGTTTTTCATCTTTGTCACCTTAATCTCGTACTCCATACTTTAGTCATTAGTTGTGAAATTGATTTCCATCATATTTTCCACTCTGTTGTAGGTGAATCCTCCTACGGACAAGTGGATTCCCTCTTGGTATCTAGACTCCTAAGGCCAAGACAGAAAAGTGCTTAACATGGACACTAACTTCCTTTTAGATCTAATCAAGCTAATGAATGAAAGAGAAGGAGAAAGATACATACCTTATTAGCGACGTTTGTCCTTGTAAAGTCTGGGCTGAGCTTCGATCCTGAGCTCCCTGATAGGTCCTGTAAAACAAACAAAGGTACAAAATACTTTCTACTCTATTGAGATTAGCTCAAATATAGATCCATCTACTACAGACAAACTCATATGGAACAAGCATAAGTTTGAAAGAAACAGGCCAAGCATTGATTATTAATGAGAATAAATAAAAGTACTTACAATCCTTTGAATGAAGGTGCAACAACTTCTTCTAGTTCTCCTTGTCCAAACCCTTTTCTCAAGTAATATCCACTGATTTCTTTGGTGACATATCACTCATGAGATCATAAGTTTGATGTAATTCTCAATCTCTATCGCCAATGTATGTTGCCTATGAGATCATAGGTTTCATACCTCCAATATTTTTCATGTACCTTTCACCATGAGAAGGCCTCATTATATAACCTTGGAGAGGTTCAACCACTTGAGATATCTTTGGGATAAGCTAAGGATTCTTCTCCTTCAGTTGAGGATCTTCCCTAAGATCATGCCTTGACCATCTATTCGAATCCAACCACCTTCAAGAATTGAGGGATTCCTCCCTGATTTGCCTCAACAAACCCAGAAATTGCTTAGAAAAGGAGAGCCCTCCCCCAAAAGGGTGGACAGAGCGCTCAAGCACTCCCCCAAAGAGGCTTGGGGAGTGTTAGCACTCCCTGACAGTGGGCAGGGGAGAGATCCTCTCCAAAATTCATCTTTTAGTGGTTCTTTCAATGGAAAAAGGTTTGTACTCCTTGTCAAGTGATGTCTCTTCTTCAAAACCAGTCTTTGAGGTGTCTTAAGTGTCTTTGTGATGTCATTAGAGGCATGACATAGGCAAGATGGAAGTATGTTGTTTTTGACACTTGCAACACTTGTAGTCAAGATGCGACACTTGCGGACAAGATGCGACACTTACAACACTTGTAATGAAGACACTTGCGACACTATTGAAGTGAGTAATTTTGAGGTGCAACAGATTTCCCCCCAAAGTATGAAGTTAGAAGACAATGATGACTGAAGTACTTTGTAGACTTCTTTGAGCAAGGGTATGGATGCAGAGAAACTAGAAAAAGCTGCACACAACCATCAAACAAATATTATGACATGTTTCAAACCCAAGGCAGGCATACCTATGCTTGAGTGATAAAGACTTTTAGGTATGGCTGCCATAAAATACATTGTGGATCTATAATTATATTGATAAAAGGTATAACCACTGAAGATACAATGTGGATCTATACTCCCATGACCTGAATTGATCGTAGCCACGAAGAATACACAGTGGATCTATGAGGTGACAAGACATAGCCACGACCAATACAAAGTGGATCTATGTAACAATATATGTGTCATAGTTCAAAAGAACTCCTTCGCAACCTGGGAAAAGTATGTACAAAAGTGATGAAACTCAACCCAGGGTATTCTTACCGATCCCGATGTAGTATGGATCTAACCATGTGAATAGATGTCATGATGTCGAACATGGTAGAAACCACTTGATTACCGGTCAATGAGGTAAACCGTTAATAAGCGCGAGGAAGATCACCATTGATGTCAATGATTCCCAAGGTACTCTAGTACATTCCAACGAATGTGAATGGATGAGTTGAAGTTGAACATCCGTGGAATCATTCGATCAGCAGTCAATGATGTAAACCCATTGTCGGACACGAGAAGGCCTTCCATTGAGGCTTGTAGGTCCCAAGGTACTAATTGGTTTCTAAGTCTAGTTCTTGGATAATGTGTTGAAGTCGACAGGAATAGACTCGTCAAAGGAGGGCCTTGATGTATCCCCCATCAACGACATGAAACTGACACAGAGATGTAATTGGTAGATCAAATGAACATGGACTGACACGGGTATTGAAACAGGATATTTGTGATGGCTGACTCTCGAGGCATATACTTCCCTTGAACACTGAGGCACAACAACAGAAACATGACATGGACCAAAACATGATGATACAGTGGATACTGTGACTTGCGTCAGGTGACCCAAAGGAGTAAAAGAAACTCAAAGGATTGGCTCAGTGCATAGGTTTAGTGGATTAAAATGTGTGCAAAGACAAAGTGTCGTGTTCAAGGGAGACCGTAAGAGTTACTGGTAGTGTTATCAAAAGCTTATTGGCTTGCTTCTTTCAATTTTTCCCCCATCTAGATAGATGAGTACCTTTTTTTTAATTTAACGAGCTCGAGGAGGGTAGCACATGCTCGATATGACTCACCTTCAGTAAGTCCCTCTTCCTTTTTTTAGCGAACTGGAAGAAGTAAGGGTTCGGTCTCATATGATCCCTTCAATGTGTAATTTTTTAATGAGTCTAGAGAAGGTAAACTTGGTGGTTTTTCATATTTACAGAGTCTGAAAACAACTTAAAGACGACTCCAATGTTGTCCTTTTTCGTAATGTTAGTCTCATGAGGCAAAAAAGAGATAAATTATCACTCGAAAGACGCCCTTTCAAACCTTTTAACGAGTGGGAAAGGAAGCAAGATCACTTGGCAATCTTTTCATGTTTAGAGAGTCTGAAAAGAGCTTAAAGACGACTCCAAGGGGTTCCTTTTTCGTTTAACCATGCGAACCCGAAAAACTGATAAAAGTTTACCCGGTTAGAGTCTCATGTATTTACGAGCACGAGAAAGAACAAAGACTAAGATCGGTATGCCCCCATCTCGAAAGCTAGTGGCTTAACTCTAGAATGATCATTAAAGGCTGGAGACATGCCCTCCAAGCTTCAATTCATCCACCGACTTTGAGGTTGTCAACAATTTCTCTATTGGATGGAGAAAAAGGGTGGATAAAATGAAGGTTTAAAAGAGGTGATTGTTTCATTGTTTAATGAGCTTGACACAGGAAAAGAACTATGCTCAAGGCTCTGGGTTCAATCCCCAAATTTCTGTTTCATTTTTTTTTAGCGAGCTTGCTACAGAGAGGAAAACTATGCTCAAGGCCTCTGTTTCATTTTTTAACGAACTTTCCACAGAAAAAAGAAACTATGCACATGGACTCTTCTTCATCAAGGCTTCCAAGAGAATAATGCTCTGGAAGGACACCATGTCAAGGGACAAAACTCGATCATGGCTTCCAAGAGATCTTCACTTGATGGAAGAAAATCACTCTGGAAGGAATACATGTCGAGGGTCTTGTCAGGGGTAAGGAGATCAGGCTCCAATATCCCTACCGAATATATTACCAACTCAACTACCGGATCCAAATCATCAGAAGTTGAAAGCATGGGAGATAATACCACATAATTGACATGTGGCAAGGACAATACTATCTACATGTAAGAACCATTTAGGGAGGTAATCCAGTCAGGACCAACGAAATAAAGTTGATCAATAGTCACCATTCTTCCATCATGAGGGAAAGATATCACACGAAAAAGAGTGGATACAATCGCTCTCATGGCATAGACATAATCTCGCCCAAGGAGTAAAGTGAAATCCAAGGGGTCTCGGACTACCATGACATCAATAAAGACATTTTTCCCTCCCAAAGTTACGGGAAATTGAGGAAGGGTCCCTAAAGGTTGACTGGTTCTTCTGTTAAAAGATAACAGATTCTGTGTAACTGGCACAAGCCAAAGACAGCCCAAGGTGTGCCAAGCAACAGAGGACAAAATACTAACGGACACACCTTCATCTATCAGCATTTGAGGAACATCCCGACCACAAACCTACACTGTAATATGGAAAGGAATGTGAGAGGGAAGACAAGGTCCAGTTAGCGCACCCCAATCAAAAAGGATGGCCTCATTACTTGGAGGGGATTTCGTGGGAGAAGGAGGAATTCCCCCCATCATGGTAGATTCTGTATCAACGAGAAAAAAGTGGGCAATATCGGGTTTACTCTCTAGAGGGAGAGTAGGATCAACCGATGATGGGATCTGTTCGACCACACTGGCACTCTTCAGAGGAAGAGCGGGATTGATCGATGATGTAACCGGAGCAATCACTTTAGCACTCTTCGAATGAAGGGTGGGACTGAACGAGGAAGGGACTGGATCAGTCACTTTGGCACTTCTCAATGGAGGAGTGGGATCGATCGATGGTGGAATTAGATTGACCACTTGGACACTCTTCGGAGGAGGAGTGGGATTGACCGAGGAAGGAACTAGATCAGTCACTTGGGTTTCACTTTTCAAAGGAAAAGTGGGGATGATCAAGGAAAGGACTAGATTAGTCACTTTGGGCTCACTCTGTAGATGAAGAGTGGGGCTAACCAAGGAAGGAACTAGATCAGCTACTTTGGTGAGTGGTTCAACTGAGGATGAAACTAGATTGACCACCTGATCAACCGGATTGACCAGAGATGGAACCATATTAACCATTCCATCAACTAATGATGGGTTGGGGGAAAGCCTACGATAACCAGCTGGAAGTTGAAGCTTCGCCAAAAGAGAAGAAGCCTCATCCATGCGAGGACAAAGGTTAGAATAATGATCACCTTTGCATAACATGCAAGGGAATTTGACAGTTGTCTTCTTCTTACCAACCTTAACGTCACTAGTTGACGAGGTGTCACCGGTGTGACCAACAGGGGCCGATGACGTGGAAGACCACATTTCTAAGACCTTGGGAATACCAGGGAAATCCCTCAGAAAATGGCCACCCTTACAAAGACTGCAAGGGAATTTTGGTTTCGGGTTCTTTATTTTAATCTTGTTGACCTCATCAACACTCCCAGTACTATTAATAGCAGTTGGTTGCCTGGATCCAACATCTGACATTGTTGGAGCCTTGGTCCTTTGCGGGTTCTTCTTCTTCTTCCCTTTCTATTTCTTCTTCTTCTGATCAACCTGGCTACTTGCTTTAGAGCTTTCACTAGGAAAAGAAGGAGAAAGGGAAGGAGACTTAATGGGTGAAGAAGACGAAAAGTTGACATGAGGTTGATGTGTGGGTGGTGTACTGAAATCTAAAGTATTAGGTGCAGTTGAAACACTGGGAGGATTTGAGATCACTGGAGTGGGAAATAACCAAATCAGTAATCCAATGGTGAGTCCCGGAAGACTCAGTGTGGCAATGTATGGAGGACCAAAATTTCCAAAAGAAGGAAAGGTGTAAGGTTCCCCGAGATAAGGGGTTCCTCCATTGGTACTCTCAGGATTTGATTCCATTAACACTGACTCGACCTAAGGTCCACTAAGCAACACACACTATGAATCTGAGAAGCAAACAATCAAACAAAAACTTCCCACAATGAAACCACTAGTTGGTGATGAAATCCAACGTCACGAGATCAAAATAGGAAGGGGCGTGGATAGAGTGGGTGGATCAATTACGTTGGTGACCTACTTAACGAACTTACGCCTTGGTGCAAGCTTCCACACAGTAATTGTGGATTTACCCTCCAAGGATCCCGAGTGAGTTTGACCAACGTCTGTTCCAGGTACACTAAGACTTCCCTTCACCGTCACCTTGTGTAAGACCCTAAAGATTATGGCTACTAAGGTCACCAATTCCTAGTCAACCCTTCGACGGGTACAATCGACAGTCCAATCTGAACATATGGGTAGGATAATAAGTCTGAAATCAACTCGAGAGGCTCCCACACATAATCGTGGGTATACCCTCAAGTGATCCCCAAAATACGATCCGACCACTACAAACAGTTGAACCACGGAGGGATAATCTCTGTAATTCTCCCGAATGCGACCTCGTGTGTAACCCCTGTGTGAGAGGGGGATCCCAGAAAGCCTATACGACAATTGGATTTTCTCTCCCTATTGCAAGATGCTAAGTTTGTTTGATAGCTTTAGAAATTTATCCTTTCAACCTATTCCAAAGTCCTACACCTTAAACTAATGTAGGTTTGCTAACAAAGATGTAAAAAGTCTGATAAATTTTACTTAAGCGTTTATTTTAGTGGTTTTTTTTTACTCAGAGGTGTATGAGAGTGAAATTGATGAGGTTATGACTCAATTCCCAAAACATGCATAAGAAATGATAAGCAGTCTTTTCTTTCAATGAATGTCTAGTTAAGGGAAGGAGAAGAATTTTCCTTTCACTTTCAAACACTAAGATTAAATGACCTCATGCAATAGTCCTCAATAAGGAATCTAATACAATGCTAAAATGTTTATATGTGACTGATAACCAATAGATGTAAATCTTCTTGTGCTAATCAAACTTCAAGATCCATGAGATTTAAGTAACCCGGAAGCAAATTTCACATAAACAAAAAACACACCCTCGTTGTGATCAAAACAAGAAAGAGAAAACCAAAACTGAAGAGGAAGGAAAAAGACTTGGACAAGATGATCTCAAAGATCAAAATGGAAGGGTGCATAGACCTTTGAATGCCCTTACAAAGTTTTCACTCAATCAGATAAATGAAAAGAAAATGACAAATTGACTCTAAATCATCAAGAACAAAGAGTTTTGAAAAGTAAGGAGAAATGTCAAAAAATCCAAACAAGAGATGATTAATCCTTAGAAATCAGAGTATTGAAGGCCAATACCAAGATGGACTGAGAGTATGAGACTCTGAGCAAATGCAAAAGGCAAAAAAGACTAAGAAAAACCATTCCCAAGAAGATTTTTTGCAGAAAAAAGGGGTAGTGCTCCCCCAAAAGGGGACACAGAGCGCTCCAACACTTTGTCTAAGGCTAAAGGGGAGTGTTAGCACTATGACATCAAGAGGGGGGAGTGCTCTGCTCCAAAAACTCTGAAAAATGCCTAGAAACTCAAAAAATCAAAGTAGTTCAGTCAATCAGGGTGATCATGATGAAATGAAGAGGCAATCAAACAATTCTAAGAATCAAAGAGATAGTATGGAGAGGGTCAAATGAGTGGGCAAAGGGCCAAAACAAGATCTGGGAATAGAAACAAAAATCTGAGATCCTCCCCAGCGGATTCGCCAATTTCTGTTGTAGGTGAATCCTCCTGCGGAAAAGTGGATTCCCTCTTGGTCTCTAGACTTCTAAGGCCAAGACAGAAAAGTTCTTAACATGGACACTAACTTCCTTTTAGATCTAATCAAGCTAATGAATGAAAGAGAAGGAGAAAGATACATACCTTATTAGCGACGTTTGTCCTTGTAAAGTTTGGGCTGAGCTTCGATCCTGAGCTCTCTGATAGGTCCTATAAAACAAACAAAGGTACAAAATACTTTCTACTCTACTGAGATTAGCTCAAATATAGATCCATCTACTGCAGACAAACTCATATGGAACAAGCATAAGTTTGAAATAAACAGGCCAAGCATTGATTATTAATGAGAACAAGTAAAAGTACTTACAATCCTTTGAATGAAGGTGTAGCAGCTTCTTCCAGTTCTCCTTTTCCAACCCCTTTGTTCAAGTAATCTCCATTGATTGCTTTGGTGACATCTCACTCATGAGATCATAATTTTGATGTAATTCTCAATCTCTATCGCCAATGTATGTTGCCTATGAGATCATAGGTTTCATACCTCCAATATTTTTCATGTACCTTTCACCACGAGAAGACCTCCTTTTATAACCTTGGAGAGGTTCAACCACTTGAAAGATCTTTGGGATAAGTTGAGGATTCCTCTCCTTCAGTTGAGGATCTTCCCTAAGATCATGCCTTGACCATCTATTCGAATCCAACCACCTTCATGAATTGAGGGATTCCTCCCTGATTTGCCTCAACAAACCCAAAAATTGTTTAGAAAAGGGGAGCGCTCCCCCAAAAGGGTGGACATAGTGCTCAAGCACTCCCCCAAAGAGGCTTGGGGAGCGCTAGCACTCTCTGACAGTGGGCAGGGGAGCGCTCCTCTCCAAAATTCATCTTTTAGTGGTTCTTTCAGTGGCAAAAGGTTTGTACTCCCTGTCAAGTGATGTCTCTTCTTCAAAACTAGTCTTTGAGGTGTCTGAAATGTCTTTGTGATGTCGTTAGAGGCACGACATAGGCAAGATGGCAGTATGTTGTTTGTGACACTTGCAACACTTATAGTCAAGATGCGACACTTGCGGACAAGATGCGACACTTACAACACTTGTAATGACGACACTTGCGACACTATCGAAGTGAGTAATTTTGAGGTGTAACACACTCACTTTAGCATTGTCGGGGGGTGGTATGCAATGATTCCTTGGGTGTTTTTTTACTCACCAGTTTTGATCGAGATCAAGAGTATTCAAAGTGAGCCTTGTACAGAGCATTTATTCTTACTTTGACTCGACGGTTGCAGTCGTCACTGACCCATGCACTCTGATGAGATGGAGTGGTGTCCATAAGGACACTCATTTTATGATGTTTTTGTCAATTGTACATGAGTACCTCATCCGGCTTTTTGAGTAGGGACTCATTTAAAAGGATCAGTCTCTTTGCCTGAGAAGTTTGAAATTTGGATTTCTACATGGATCTTTGATGGTGTTGCTATCTTGGGGTTACTTGGCACTCTTTAGAGTTTTGGCCATACTTCTTGTTTGGAGCTTTTAGACTCCATAGGCCTCATTGCTCCTTTGATGGTTGATGGTGTTGAAAATGACATTTTCTCTCTTTTAGAGAAACTTACGTAGATTCTTTAATCTATCAAACATTTAAATCCATTAAATAACAAAATGGCAAAAGGTCGAGGTTCAAAAAAAAGATGCCCATATAAAAACTATGTCTTCAATATTACTTCAACTTATCAAACATTTAAATGCCCTTATAAAAACCAATATAAACATTATACCTTGAATATTAATTCAACCTATCAAAAATTTAAATTCCCTTATCAAAACAAATGGTAAAAAATTCAACCTAAGAGAAGGTAGATGAACATTTTTTTCAAAATAACAAAAATATAAAGCGTAGCTAAAGTTTCAGGCCTCTTCTAATGAGTCATAACCCTTAGCCATCAAGTAGTCATGGAAATTTTCACTATAACTATTATCTCCTTAATAAATAGCACTTTGAAAATTTACCCCTTTTTTAAAGCATTATTACCATTTTCTAAAAACAATATTACAAATTTTTAAAAGTATTATTACCATTTTCTAAAAACAATATTACAGTTTGGATTTTTAATAAGATTTTTTTTCCACTTAATTATTATAATTATTTTATATATATTTCAAAAAGCAAAATGATTCTTAATTATTTTAAAATTTTAATAAAAACATAATTAACATATTATATATATATATATATATATATATATATATATATATATATAATCAAAAGATTTCACATGACAAATATATTACATCTAAAGGAAAAAAAAAATATTCCATCCAAAAGCAAAAAGACTTACGTAGGAAAAGAAATTGTGTGTAACTTCTTATTGTACTGTCGAAGGTAGTATATAGCAATGAGTTAACATTGACTTTCATATTAGTTTTGTGTTGACTTGAAAAATTTATATCAATTTAAATGATCAACATAACAATTAAAAAAAATTATTTTTTTTAAAAACAAAAATAGTATTTTTGTAACTTTTTATTGGTCAATAACTTGATAGTGTTATTGCAGCCTTCACGTATTTCGAAACCTTAAATTAATGAGAAAAGACAAAACCATAAAAAAACTAATAAAATGTAATGCAATATAATGTGATATTGTATTATAATATATGTTAAAATCTAATAGTGTATTGTTTTTTCAGATGAGGTAAAAATTTAAATTTTAAATGTCAACTTTTTTACACTTATTAAAATTTCAATAATTTTACATTTTTTAATATTTTTTTAATTTTTTAATTTCAATAATTTTATATTTATTAATATTTTTTTAATCTTTCAATTTCAATAATTTTACATTTATTAATATTTTTTAATCTTTTAGTATAATTTTATAGAAATTTGTATGGAGTAATTTTTAAACTTTTAAGTCATATTTTAAAATATAAGAAACATTGAGATGTTTTTACTTTTTTAATTATTATAAAGATTATGGGAAGTACAGATTCTTTTGGAATGACTAAAGAAATATCTGAATATTATTTATATAAACCGTGCAGACACTAACAAGTAAAATTTTCAAAAATAGTACATACAACATGCTGCCCTTATATATATATATATATATATATATATATATATATATATATATATATATATATATATCGAAATAATTCTAAAAAACAAATATATTCCATCCAAAAGCAAAAAGACTCACGTAAGAAAAAAATCCATTGTGTGTGTAACCTCTCTTTTTAAGAGAAAACATTCACTATGATGTCGGTATTCAAGTTTGGAATCAAATCTTTTTGGAAAAGAATCCATTGTGTGCAACCTTTTTTTAAGAAAGCATTCACTGTTATGTCCGTTTGGCTTAAAACCAGAAAAATATATAATTCAAGTTTAGAATCAAATCTTTTTTATTGATTATTTTTTTTTAGAAAGCATTCACTATTATGTCCGTTTGGCTTAAAGCCTGGAAAATATATAATTCAAGTTTGGAATCAAATCTTTTTTATTGATTATTTTTTTATTTTGATAATTATTTTTTTATTATAATTCCATCTAAAAGCAAAAGGGACTCACTTTAAGACAAGAATCCATCGTGTGCATTTTTTTTTAAAGAGAAAGCATTTACTATTTTTTTATTTTTTTTTAATTCCATCCAAAAGCAAAAAGGCTCACTTAAGGAAAAGAATGTTGGTTTGCTTGAAAAATAAGTTTGGAATCAAATCCTTTTTACTTGTAATTGTTTTTCCCTGTGGAGTTATTTCCGCACCAGCTCATATCCAAAAAATTTCCTTGGGATATTGACCCTTCCTGGGTTACGAAGGTATTAATCAAATAGCTGATCCAGTTTATAACTCATTCGCTCTGGGTATGGAGAATCATCCCCCCGACCAGGGCCACTTATCATAACTTCGACTCGTTCCATACCCCGATCCATTAATGTACGAATAACATTTTCTGCTGCAGTCTGGGCAGCAAATGGTGTACCTCTCCTTGTACCTTTGAATCCACAGGCACCGGCAGAAGACCAACACAAAACTTGTCCCCGTACATCTGTAACAGTAACAATGGTATTGTACTTGTAATTGTTTTTTTATTATGATTATAAAGTGTTAGTGTTTTGTATTTTAAATAAATTTGTTATTTTTTTAATATGTGATATTTTTAAGAAAAGATGAAAGTTATATTTTATGTAAATTCATAAAGTTTCATTTACTATTTTTTGTGTAGGATGGTGTTAAGAGAAGATCAAGGATGAAGAATGAAGACAATGCTTTTAAGTTAATTCAATGTGTGAATTTCATAAATGACCTATGAGCATAACTCATATCTACAATGGATATTTGGGTTGGGCATAACTCATATATACAATGGATAGGTTATATTTCATTTGAGCCACTCATATTTATCTGGTATTTGGCTTTTTATTAGCGATTTGATTTTTCATTAGTGAGACAGTATTAGTTTTGGTGGAATGAATTAGAAACACAAACTAACGAGACAAATGTGTGAGATGAATTGCTCATTCTCTTGGTTTACCTCTTGGGCTTAGTTTATTAATAGATGAATTACTCATTTTCTTGGTTTACATCTTGGGCTTAGTTTATTAATAGATGAATTTGGCAAACGTTACAGAAATCTAAAATGCCAAGCATTTTGTAACCTCGGGACAACCAAATGTTTCATAACACTCCCCCTTAATCGAGAAATGAATTCTCTACTACTCTTAACCGATTTCTACATATTTGAATTTTTTCCTTTCCAAGAGGCTTGGTGAAAACATCAACCATATCATCACTATTAAATAGGTTAAGTCAATTTCCTATAGTCTCCACCTAGTAAAGTCTTCATCCACATCTTTATCCACTTCTGAAATCTCGTAGACTGAGCTCCATCACACAACCATTTGTTATGATCTATCTCTTGATCTCTTGACGATAAGATTGCTTCAGACCAGAAAACCCATTGTAGAAGACTGTAGACATAACCATTGGCCATGTTCTTGGGGCACCACATTCACCCACAAGATTTTAAGTTATGTTACCATGTTCTAAAAAAATGAGAGGTTCTTCATTACAGCTATGAAAATGCAAAGAATAAAAAACTAGTGTTACTCTTGAGGTGCTAGAAGCCCTCTTACAATTTTCACCTCCCTCATGTGTATGATCTTACAATGGCGACTTCTAGTCTTGCACTCAGGTCTTTTAGTTCCACGTCCTTTTTGAACTCACGCATAGACCTCTAGGGATTGTCACACACAGATCAAAACTCCTCCGCTCTTGCTATAAGCTCCTTCATGTGCAAGTTTCTTCTAGCAAATATTATGGGCCCTCCAGTGAGGGAGTTACACCTAGAACTACCAACTCTGATACCAAATTAAAAACATAAATAGAGACAAATATGTGAGATGAATGAATTAGAAACAAAAACAGAAATAAATGTGTGAGATGAATTTCCCACTCCCTTAGTTTACTTTTAAGACTTAATTTATTAATAAATGAAATTGGAAAACGTTACAAAAAATTAAAAAACCAAACGTTTCCAAATATGTTAAATATAAACTTTATATAA
Source organism: Picea engelmannii (assembly GCA_009831015.1). Classification (NCBI taxonomy): domain Eukaryota; kingdom Viridiplantae; phylum Streptophyta; class Pinopsida; order Pinales; family Pinaceae; genus Picea; species Picea engelmannii. The sequence goes on from ML782589.1 coordinate 1,057,957, forward strand.
TACATCACCATCCTACTCCATTAATATGTTAATATGAGAAAAGAAAAAAAATTAATTTAAGTGAAATTTTGTTTTATACAACTAATTTTGACAAATGATCTTAATATTTAAACGTCAAACATTGGAATTATTTTCATTCATAACTTTTCAATTTTTTATTACGAATCAAATACATTTAAAAACCCAAAAAAACATTCCATGACACGTCAAATGGCATAAAAGAAAAAAATGATGCATTTCAAGAAATGAATCTATTGCGTACGCCTCTTTCTTCGAAAAAGCATCCACCACATGGCATCTATCATGTTGGCCGGCAATGATGCCCACAACGTCCCAAATGTTTAAAAAGCAAAATGTAAAAAATTCTAAACTTACTTTCGAAAACAAATAATATATTCCATTCAAAAGGGAAAAAAGAAAACATCCACTTCATGAAAAGAATGAATGCGTAGTCCTCTTTCAAAGAAAAGCATTAACCTCTTGTTATTTGTGAGGTTGGTAAGCAATGCGATTTATGATCACAACGTCTAGGCCACATGTTGTGCTCTTGTAAAGGGGTAGTCTATCTATTAGATTTTTTATAACCCGTTCCATTTCCGAGAGTCTTGGTTATCTGGATTTCTTAGTGTTTCCTGACTTTCGTTTATTTTTTTTCTCTGTTTCTTTTGCAAATCAGACTTTACAATCCACTGTTATTCATTGACACTTATATGCAAGGAAAGCAAGGATCAAAATTGAGCACATCATAGCACGTGTTAAGGGTTTAAGCATCAAGCAAGTCCCAGAAATGCCTTGAAATAAAGGTCGTCTAAAAAATGTTGATTTTCATTTTTATCCATTTTTGAAGAAGTGTAAAGTGTATATTAAAATTTTATAAAAAGGGTCATTCTTCAAACTGCTCATCATGTATGTCTTCGGTGAGTGACACATCTATGGATAACTTTGTTTATGTTGCAACTTGCATTTAAGTTTTGAAGATGGGACTCTGGTAGACACGATTTAGAAGTCAGTGTCATAACTCTATGCATAGTGAATGCATGATATTGCATAGAATTTTAATACTAATGGTGAAAAGAAGGAATGACTCGAGAATCAAATATCCTCCCTTTCACACTACATTGATTCTATAATTTTTGGACAAAGAGCACATAAATGTAGATCTCATATTAGATTTAAATGAAAAATGAATATATGTTGAACTTAATCTTCTACGACAATTTGTTTTTACATGAGGGCCTTTGTTTACTCAAAAGCAATTTTATCGTACCATATCAGCTTGCATTAATGTGATGGAAGATAAATGGAAGATAGGACTCCACATGTATTAGAGGAAAATTAAATTTGCATTCCCTATTTGTTTTCTAGAATATCATTTAATATTACTTATCTATTTCTATTTTTTTTCTAGAATATCATTTAATATTACCTATCTATTGCCCCTGGAGTGTAGAACAGTCGGTGACTGAGTGTATTGTTAAGGCACTTTGTTATGTGAAGGCATTGGTTCGAACTTACCTTGTGTGTCGCGTGAGATCGTTCTCACCCTCGACTTACCTTGTGTGTCATGTGAGGGCATGTGAGGGTGTGTCAAGTGAGTATGTACCCGACGAGTTGTTGATTCTACAAGTCACCAAAAAAAAATTACATATATGTTTTCTCAAACCATCCATGGCATCGCCAAAATCGTGGTGGTATTGTCATCATCACTTATCTACATTTCCTTCCAAGTTCAATAGTGAATGGATTTGTCTTATGTATGTTTAGTAAATGTAATTATTTGAATTCTTGTTATGCTTGATTTCAATGATTTGAATTATGTTGGTATTTCCCTTCTTTTGAACCATTTATTTGCATTATTGTTATGCTTGACTTCAATGATTTGAATTATGTTAGTATTTCCCTTCTTTTGAACCATCCATAGCATGCCCAAGAACCCGACATTACTACCATCCTAAATTCTATATAATTGTTTGTAAGGCCCTTTGTTCTTAAAGTGGATTTGTAAAGCATTTTTCTTCTTCAAAGGTATTCTTTGAATTCTTGTTGCACCTGAATTGTGGCAGTATTTCATTATTAATTTTCTACCATGGTTTGTAGAAGTTAATATCCAATAATATGCCTTTGAATCCTTAGTTATTTATGTTGTTTTTATGTTCATGTGTTCACTATTGACGTATGTTCACTATTAGCTGCAATAGTGAAGGGCTTTGGATTTGTGGAGCATCTACTTTTCTTTTTGAGAGGTATGAAATGAAATCCCTCCGAGTTCTTGATTTGGAAACATGTAGGTCATCCAAATTTGCATTTCATTGTTTTTATTGTTGCAATCAATTAAATAATGATTAAACCGAAGTAGAATGATGAAATGACTTTTTTTTTTTGGAGGGCTCACAAATATATATTTTTAGATTAACTCAATAATTCACTCACATATTTGGGGTTGTATAGAAAATAGACACACTACAAATATACATTTTTAATTATCTTCATAATTCTATAAAAAACATGATACACTGGCATGCATTTTCTGTAGTGTAAAAAACAAAATATTTGGAAGCATCTTTATATCTATAAAAATTTATTTTGCCATTATGCTTATAATCTTTTAACATTTGACTCTTTGCTTTAAGAATGTTAAGATGATATTTTAAAAATAAAAAATAAATTTGGCTTGTTTATTGGTTATTTTTTGGACGTAATGTTGTAGAAGGTATCTTTGTATATATTGTTAATATACGAGTAGAACTGCTTACTTACCAAAAACAATTAATGATATTTTTTAAAATTTATGAATATTTGATGTTATTTTTATTTGTGTTTATTTATATTATTAAAATATAATAAAAAATTATAATAATTTTATTTATCAACATTTAATAATAATAAATGTATTTTCTTTTATTTTATTTGAAAAAATTATTTTTTATTATAAAGTGAATTCTCTTTTTAAATTGTTTTTTACTAGTTAAAAATATTTTTTTCTTAGATGTAAGGAAATAAGGTAATAATCAAAGATGGAGATGTATTTGGTATGAGCAAAACTCTATCAACTAAGTATGGTAGGTCGTATAGTTTTTTTATGAATAATGTGATTTGCAATGCAAAGATGAAACACACATACAACAACATAGCGTACAACATCAAACAAAAATAGAGATAACGTTAACAATAGAAAAACGCAAAGAGCATACAAAATGGAAGATAAGTTAGAACAAAAATAGCCATTAATCCCATTGAGTGAGAGAGGAGTGCCTTCTATAAGCAAGACAATGTTTTCCTTCTTGTTATTAGTTGTTTACAATGGAAGTTGTTGAAGTGAACTAAAGGCTTGTAGGAGAAAATCATAGAAATGAACTAAATGACTATAATGGAAATAGTTGAAGTAAACTAAAATCTTGCAGCAGAAATTGTTGAAGTGAACTACATGACTACAATAGAAATATATAAAGCGAACTGCCACACTAATTATGGAGCTCCCCCTCATCCTGAGTGGCCAAGGATGTGGTGCGCACTTCCTCGTGCCCCAATTCCTCCATGTTTAGATCTGGAAGCATCCCTACTTCCGCCAACAATTGAGGGAAATTGCACTGCAATGTTCTTGTAGACATCCCGTTGGCCTGAGCTGGTGTTTGTCCCTTTTGAACCACAAGATATGAAAGATATCGTTGCTAGCGAGTTGTCTTAGTCTTGGAGTCAATAAATTTATTAGTGAGAAGAAGCATTTGAACATCTGGAATGTTATCCATGGGATGTTGAACTATTATTGTTTCTTCAAGGAGAGGTGGCTCAAATAGCTTTCTATTGTTAACATTAAGCACATCTTGTATTTCGAGTTGTGTAAGCAAGTCTAGGCAATATGCATTCTCTCCAATGCATTCCATAACTATGTAGGGGCCATGTCTGAGTGGATGTAGTGTATGATGTTTCCCTTTGAAGCAAGGCATGTCTAGTAAGAGCCACACACGATATCTTGGCTGAAATAAAAATGGCATGCAATGCTTATCATGCCTCTGCAAGACAGTTGCTTCATGAGTATGGTGTTGAGCCAACATGTGAATAAAATTTTGAGTTGAAATTTGTTCATGTTGTTGATGTCCAAAGCCAGGAGGAGTAAGAGTCTTTGAATGGTATGTCATCATATGACCTCCCTGTATAAGTACAATCCCATTAGTGAAATTAAATGCATCCTTCTCAATCTCAAAGGGATGATGCCTATCCGGCAAACAAAGAACTTGTGTAGAGCATAATGCGGTCTGAAGCTGATCGAAGTGGTGCCCAACCTTTCCCAAAAAAATCATGAAGTCATGGGAAATGGAGTGTGATGGCCATTGTGCCAAAATATGTACTGGAGATGGATCTTATCAACTCCCTATTGTTTCTAGTATGAGTCCCACATGTGGAACCGATGTGTGTTCACAATAGGATTTCTTCACCTGAAGTGTATGTGCCCATAGTAGCTCAGGGATGTTGTGGATGTGTTGAAGATGTTCTTCCCCAGAATTATTGAATACCAATATATCCTTAAGAGAAATGACCATGCATTTACCCAAATGACTTATTTCATTCTTGTGAAATTTATGGTAGTCAGCTGCCAAATCCATCTGTGTGAAGGAATAATCCCCGTGTAAGTGGTCATGCAAGTCCTCAACCAGGGTAGGTGGTATCGATTTGTAACAGTAGCTTTAGGAAGGGCACAATAGGTGGTCACTAGGTGTCATTCTGAATCATCCTTGTTTGGGATAATAAAGGTGGGGGACACACATGGTGACGATTAAGGTGGAATATGACATGAATTCAAAAGTTGATCAATTGGGTGTTCCATGTGAACAACCTCTCAGAGAGTGATGTGATGGAATGGGGTGATGGGTAAAGAAGAACCAAGAAATAAATCAAGTGTGTGCTCAATAGAGAGAGACATGGGTAGTCTCGTGGGATGGGTGAAGACATCTGCAAATTCTTAGAGTGGGGGAGCCATGGATGGAGGTACAAGATTATTCCAGTTGTTTGGGTTAATGGAGAGAACAAAGAACAAATAGATGCATTGGTTTAGACTGACTTAATTGAGGGTCTCTTGGTCAGTAATAGGATGGGTGGATTTAAGAGTAGAATAATTAAGCACATAAGTGCGCCCCTTGTGTTGCAAGTGATATTGATGGTATTTAGCATGATAGATAGTGTGTCGGAGCTGTTGATAGGGAAGGCCAAGTAAAAAATCAACACAATCAAGAGGAGATACATCACACACCACAATAGCCCAGAAAGAGCCAATAATAAAGGTCACAACACAACATTGGGATACAGTGAGACAAGGGCCTTCCTTTTGTACCTAGCTGAGCTGGTATGGGGCCAAGTGTGGAGTGTTGGGGAGGTTAAGGCATTGAACCAAGTTCTAGGCCATGAGGTTCTCTTGGCTTCTGTTGTCCAAGATGAGAGTAGCCAAATCATGCTTGATCTGACAATTATGTGTAAATCGAGGTACATTAGAGATGTAAGGTTCATCATTGGTCATCAAGATCAAAGAGGGGTCATCTTCGGTAGTATTTTCGAGAGAGACTACTTTAGGATGATCAGGGGAATCTGGTTGAGCGACCTTTGCAAATAGAGTGTTGTTGGTGTGAATGTTCTTAAGTTCCTGAAAGTATGCAGATGCATGCGAGTTGGTCTTATGAAAGGTACACCAGGGCACATTTCTGGATGTGGATGGAGAAGTAGGGGAAATAGGGAAATGCCCAGTATTTGAAGGACTAGTAGTATAAGGATCAAATCGGGTTGGCAGAGAATGGGTTCGAGGATCCACTTTATGCTCTACGGACAAGTCCCAAAGAAAAGCCTTGTCTAAGGAAGGAATTTCAAATAAATCAACTTCTCAATGGAAAATTATTAACATACCAGAATTAAACTTGACAATGAGTACCTCTTCTGGATCGAAAATTTGCAATTGTATATGCAATATGCATAATATATCGATATATCTCTAGACTAACTAGGTGGAGAGTTATTGAAGCTACAACCATTTATCAAGTAGGTTCTGGTGATATCTTGGGGGATAGAAGATATCATGTAAGGCCTGACAAAATCCTTCCCAGGAAGCGAGGTGTGCATGCATTGGAGTTTTTGGCTCACTTATCTCGATCACCAACGAGCAATTATCAACTTGTGTGTCCCACCAAGATTGTGCAATGCCCTCCAACTACAAGCTGATGATCTAAAGCTTCACATCCTCTTCCATCTCATGACATGTCCTGAAGTAGGTGGACAGATTGAGGATCTAAGAATTGACAATCTCGCCATTCTTTTTGCCTGAAAACTTGGGCAATTGAAAACATGTATCAAGTTCCATGGGTGTTGGAGCTTGTCATTGCTACAGACGAAGTAACTCATGAAGAATGAGAGATAAATCCTGAATTGGGGCAGGCACATTGGACGTTGATTCCTCAATGGATGGTTCTTTACGAGGTGACATGTTTTCCATCCACCAACTGGTGCAGATTGAAGAGATGGATCCCATATGTTATGCACACAGTCAGAAAGTTGTGGAGCACACTGAAACTTGGTAAGGAGAGCACAATGAAATGTTGAGAAGAGGTTGCACTTATAAATCTAAGCAGAGGACGCACTAAAAATCAGAGTAGAAGGTGCACTAGAAAACCCGAAGAAGGGCGCACTGAGACCATGTGAAAAGGGCACACTAAAGAATCCCTGAGAAGGGCGTGTTGAAATAATGTAACTACAAAGAGCATTCTTATTATTATTTGATATATTATTCATTGGATCAATCCCCATTGTGGATTGATCATGTCGTCTATTGTAATAGGACCAAATCCCCTTTTGTGGATTGGTCAAATGTTAATTATAATAGGCAGAATAAGAAGTCGGCCCCAATAGATATTAAAGAGGCCCCATAATGTAATTAAGGTGGTTATAAACACCCAGTGGGAGAATTCGGTCCTGCCAGTGAAGAGATACTTCACACGTGCCAGTCTAATATAAATAAGGAGGCTAGCGCCTCACTTAGACACACAACTCACTTGCTCATTGAGAAACAAGTTTTAGATCTGTTGTTGGAGAAGAAGGAGAGAGAGTGGCGCATATCTAGGAGAGAACTTTCTGTATTAGCTTAAGATATCTCTTGGCATTGTATTGGCTATCTATATTAAGGAAGTTTTGTTGGGTTTTCTTCCCCTAAAGGGTTTCCCAGGATAAATGTTGTGTCTCTTGTGATTGTGTATTTCTCAGTGATCTTGGATTATGCTATTGTTATCTAATGAAATGCAAAGAACTATAATAATGGCTTAAAAATTAACATGGTATCAGAGCCAAGCTGAAGGAATCATCTTTCACAAGAGTGAAAAACGTCACTATTGTCATACATGAAAATTAGGGCTTCTTGATGGTGAAGATTTTCATCCCCAAAACCATCTAGAAAAGTGCGCCCTCCCCTAAGGATCACTTTGGCACTCTCAGCGCACATTTTCAATGGTTGGATCTCCCGGAAAGTAAAACCCTAGTTTCACAAAGTACTAGAAAACCAGTGTACCAGAAGTACCAAAAGTACCAGAGGTACCAGAAAACCAGAAGCACCAGTCCAGAAATCCGTAGATCAAATTTGGAGGAGTAAAAGTTGGATTTTCTCATATCCAAACACACCAAGCTACTTGCCTCAGCCAAGCACACCTCCTGGTAAGTTCAGATTTTTATTTTGAGCACTTTCATTTTTCGGTCATTTTCCTAGCTCCGGGTAAAGATGTCTGCAAGAGTTAAGCTTGTTGACAAGCTAGAAGTATAGGATTGGCCTCATTCTTGAAGAGAATGACCTAGCAATATTTGTCAAAGAAGAAGTATCGGAACCCATCGATGTTGCAGAAAAGGAAAAGCATCAAAATGACACAATCAGGGCCAAAAGAATCATTGCAGATTCAATCAAAGACCACCTGATTCCTTATGTGTCATCTAATAAGACTTCGAAAGAAATGTTTGATGCCATGACCAGACTATATGAAGGAAAGAACATAAACCGAAAGATGAATCTAAGAACTCAACTGAAGAATACAAGGATGTAGAAAGGAGAAACGATTCAAGAATATTTCTCCAGAATTTCATAATTCAAAGAATGGTTAGAAGCGATTGGAGATACCATAGATGAAGACGAACTCATAATGACGGCCCTAAATGGTCTCACAAGACCTTGAGATGCATTCATCCAAACAATATGTTCCATAATGGAGAAACTGAAGTTTGATAGTCTATGGGAAGAATGCATCCAAGAAGAAACAAGAGTAGCGAATCGTGAAGTGTTACTAGCAAGAGATGATGATCAAGCCCTAGATACTCACACCAAAGGAGGAAGGAAGAAACCCTAATTCCAAAAGGAGACTCATAAAGAGCCTCAACAGTCAAACAAACGCAATCATAAAGAATCTCATCCAAGGAGATTTCAGAAGAAAGGACAACGAAAGAAAAGGGACTACTCATCTGTACAATGCTATCATTGTGACAAGATGGGACACATTGCGAAGTTTTGTCCAGCCAGATGAGAAGAATACAACATAAAACATAAGAGGCACCATGCCCATGTAGTCGAAGATGAAGAGCCACCCGCAAAGATGATAAGAGAGAAGATCAAAGACCATGTCTTGATCTCGGCCCTCTCAGGATCTGTAACACCCGGAGAGGACACTTGGCTCATTGATAGTGATGCATCCAAGCACATGACGGGACAAAGAAACATTCTCTCTTGTATCTAAGAAAAGAAGTTTTCTCAGAAAGTGACAATTGGAGATGATTACCAATATCCCATCAAGGGAGTGGGAGAATCAAACCACAAACTGAATTCAGGGAATTCACTAAAAATGAAGGACGTACTATATGTATCAGGTTTGAAGAAGAACCTACTCTCCATTTCATCTTTAGAAAAGAAAGGATTCAAAGTTGCCTTTATAGATGGAGAAGTTCTTATGTGGGCTAAAGGAGAAACCTTAAATGAAGTAATCATCATTGAAAGTGAAGAAAATGGCTTGTATAAGCTAAAGGGTCACTCAGAGGCTGCCATGACCCACGCCATTGAAAACTCATGTGAACTTTGGCATAGAAGGTTAGCCCACATCAACTACAAGGCACTACCATACATAT
>ML782589.1:1103823-1116228 GCA_009831015.1 Picea engelmannii
GGATTGAAGGGGCGATGGTGGTGGTGGGTTTGCTACCATATACGAGAGTAATGAAATCTATGTTGTTTGTGGGAATGCTAGGGGAGCTAGAACTGGCAGGAGGATCCCTGTGTATAAAATTTTCTATGGGAATGGAACTCATTTGCAACCAGGCCTATGGTTCTAAATGGTGGTCTAATGGGTGTAACACTATAGAAAATTCTCATGATCCTTCTTTGTGAAGGAATCTATGGCACTCGTGGAGGTCGATTTCTACGAAGTGGTGTCTGATATCGTTGATTTATATGATCGTGGGCACTTTTTCGTAGTGTGAGAATTAATTGCAATTATTTACGATATGACAGAGTTGTATCTAATTATTCTTGGTTATTTAATGCATTTTGTTCTATGGATTAAGGGTCTTCTCTTCCCCAGTGCAAGAGATAGTGGTGGTGGTGGTAGCCATGAAGCAAGTGGTTTGGAAATTGACTTCCATATATGCACATTTATGGAAGTTGGCTTCTGTATATGCACATTTAGAGAACCAGACTTTTGTATATGCGCATAAATGGAAGTGCCTACATATATACGCATTTACCAAAGAAGGATTCTATAAATGCACTATATAGAAGTCTGTCTATATATGCACACTCACAAAAGTCGGCTTCCATATATGCGCATATACAAAAGTTGACCAGTTCCATATATGTCCATATACGGAAGCCACATACACAAAAGTCATCTTCTGTAACTATCAATTTACAAAATAACTTCCACATATGTGCATATACAGAAGCCAACTTTTGTATATATGCATTTACATAAGCCAACTTCCACATATCTTCATTTCCGGAAGCCAACTTCCACATATGAGAATTTACGGTAGTTGGCTTCCATATATGCACATTTATGGAAGGCGACTTCCATATATGTGCATATATGGATGTGCTTCTGTATATGCACATTTACAAAAGGTGACTTCCATAAATGTGTATTTTTGAAAGACAACTTTCACATATGTGCATTTACGAAAGTTGGCTTCCGTATAAGTTCATTTATGGAAGGCGAATTTCATATATGTGCATATATAGAAGGCATATACTAAGCACCATGTAGGAGCCCAATAATTGGGACTCCTTCATGGTGCACCCGTGCGAGTATCTCTGGCGGACTAGGTATGGATTTTCGGAGCTTGACAGTTGCCATCCATTTTCACGTTCCATCGACTTTGCCAGGTTTTATGGGAAAGCATATCCCATCCATACATACTCCATCATGATCACATGTGCAAATACTCACATCCATTGATCTCCATTATAATATTCCCATAGGATGTAAAATATGGATGGATGACCAGTATAGTGCACATTGATGTCATGATCATTTAAATTTTGAATTTAGTAAAGGCACTAGGTTTCCATATTTGAATTTCACAAACACTCACCCTTCGATGCTCTCTCCAGTGATCCATCTAGAGCGAAGGACAGGTGGTCATGGCTTGGTATTCCACTTCACATGACACCCTGTATCATGACCAGACACTAAGATGATGTGGCACAATGATATGACTTGACACATGGTTGTTGACGCCATCACATCCTCCAACCTTGTACGTAACTCTTCATATTCTTGACACGTGGACCAACTACAACATGACATATGTACCAACCACAACACAACACATGGACTAACGTGGAATTACATGTCAGCACAGGTGTAGGGGATCTTCTCCACTTCGACTTTAACACCTGTTCAATTCTTGTTGGCTTGACTGACATCCTCCTGATGTCATTGGCACATGCCCCATATGCCATCCAACTGATACATTCGCAAGGGAAATGGTCTGGAACCCAATCCTGAAACCTTTCCCAACTAGTCATCAGGGAAGGAAAGACGTCTTTGGGAACTTTGTTGGTCTGGAGGCTTAGTTATCCTGATGTTACAAACTCCCTCCTGAGCTTACTAAGAAATATCAATGGGAGATATCTCTCATCCCTCTAATCCAACAACTAGGATTTAAAGTGTCTATGCAAGGGTTTAAGCTCAATAGGGGCCTATGTTTGACTCGCGTGAATCGTGTTTTATTGATTATTGATGTCGATCGTGGGATCACCATCTTCTTCTCATCACCTCAGATGAAAAACATATAGAGTTCAAACTAAATTACACAAGAACTTTCAAATATTCAAAATCCTTGAATAAATGAAAACACAAAATGCATTACATCCATTACAACCAATCATTGTAAAATACATTGTGCAAGACCTATGGGTCTATGGTGATGTAGACCTATTGGGCATCATTATCCTTCCTAGCTACATCATATATACCGGTATATATACTAGGTATATATACATATATATATATATATATATACTGACATATATACCTAGTATATATACCAACATATATACTAAGTATATATAGTGGTATATATACTAAGTATATATACTGATACATATACTTGTATATATACTGACATATATCCCTAGTATATATGTCAGTATATATACCTATTATATATGTCGATATATATACTAAGTATATATATCGACACATATACCTAGTATATGTCGATATAGATACTAGTATATATACTTAATATTTATATCGGTATACATACTTGTATATATACCGACATATATACTTAGTATATATACTGATATATATACTATATTAAGTATATATACTAGATATATTTACTTAGTATATATACAGACATATATACCTAGTATATATACATGAATATATACTAAGTAAATATATCAGTATATATACTTGTATATATACCGACATTTATACCTAGTATATATATCGGTATATATACNTATATATATATATATATATATATATATATATATATATATATATATATATATATATATATATATATATATATACTTAGTATATATATTAGGTATATATGTTGATATATATACAAGTATATATACTGATATATATACTAAGTATATATACCAGTATATGCATCGACATATACTAGGGATATTTATCGGTATATATACCTATTCTATATATAGGCATATGTACTAGGTATATATGTCGGTATATATACAAGTATATATATCGATATATATACTTAGTATATATACCGCTATATATATACTTACTATATATGTCGGCATATATACTAAGTATATATGTCAGTATATATACATGTATATATACCAGTATATATGATGCACCTAGGAAGGTTAATGATGCCCAATAGGTCTGCATCACCATAGACCCATAGATTGCAGCCTATGTAATTAAGCCTGCTATTGAACCCTGGAGAGTTCATCCCATGATTTTACAACAACGTGAATTATTATATACTCAGTATATATACTAGGTATATATACTCAGTATATATATGAAAGGTATGTATGTTGCTATATATGCAAGTATATATACTTGTATATATACCGACACATATACCTAGTATATATCCTGACATATATAACTAGTATATATACCAATATATATATTGAGTATATATACCAATATATATATTGACACATATACCCAGTATATGTCGATATATATATATATATATATATATATATACTGACATATATATTAAATATATATACATATCGATATATATTCTAAGTATATATACTGACATATATACCTAGTATATATATTGACATATATACTAAGCATATATACTGACATATATACCTAGTATATATACCGGTGAAGTGAAGATATATAAACAACAACAACAAACAAAGTAAATAGAAGAATCACCTAAGAAAGCAACACAAACACAATAGGGATCGACATAGCAACAAATAAAGACGACTCAACAGACTAGTCAATAAGTGATTGAACCAAATATAACTAGTATATATATAGGTCAAGGTATTGGTATATTTACTAAGTATCTAATGGGAGCACTCAACGCAATGGAGAATATTTCTTTCTAAGGGGGGAGGATTGATCCAGATAGATGTTGGTGGCCTCCCACCTATTCCAACTGGCTCATTTTGGCAGTTTTCCAGTTCGACAGTTTTTTCCTAGTTTTTGGGTCCCTAACTTCCGAGGCCATTTTGAGGCCCTAAATAGCGTTTTTTAGGGCTCATAGTTCCACAAGTCATAGTCCTAGGGACATAGTTCCTGGGGTCATAGTTCTAAAGTTCATAGTTCCACAGGTCATAGTTCCACAGGTCATAGTTATGTTAAAACATAAACCTTTGGAACTATGAACTCTGGAACTATGACCTATGTAACTATGACCTATGGAAATACGCCCTCTAGAACTTTGACCTATGGAAATATGACCCCAGGAACTATGACCTCTGGAACTTTGACCTCTGGAACTATGACCTGTGGAGCTTTGACCTCTAGAACTATGACCTAGGGAAATATTACATATGGGACTTTGACCTCTCGAACTATGATTTAAAAAATTTGACTTATGGAACTGTGACCTTAGGAACGTTGACCTTGGTAATTATGACCTAAGGAACTATGACCTCAGGAACTATGAGTTGTGGAGCTATGACCTGTGGAGCTATAACCTGGTCATAGTTCGAGAGGTCATAGTTCCACAAGTCATTGTTTGATAGGTCATAGTTCCTAGGGTCATAGTTCCAAATGGAGTAGTTCCAGAGGTCATAGTTCCAAAGTTCAAGGTTCCAAAAGGTGTATTTCCAGAGGTTATAGTTCCACAGGTCATAGTTCCTAGGGTCACAGTTCCAGAGGTCATAGTTCTTGGGGTCATAATTCCTAGGGTCATAATTCTCAGGGATTCTATATATGCACATATACAAAAGCTCTATATATGGAAGAGAGCTTTCATATATGCGCATTTTGGCTTCCGCAAATGCGCATATACGAAAGAGAGTTTTTGTATATGCACATTTACGGAAGAAAAAAATGCTCATATACGGAAGCCAAAATGCACATATACAGAAGCTATCTTTTGTATATGCGCATATACATAAGCTCTATATACAGAAAAGAGCTTCCGTATATGCGCATATACGAAAGGCAAAATGTACATATACGGAAGAGAGCTTCCATAAATGCGCATTTTTGTTTTCCGTAAATGCGCCTTTTTCCTTCCGTATATGCGCATATACGAAAGATCTCTTTTGTATATGCACATTTTTCCTTCTGTATATGCGCATTTTGGCTTCCGTAAATGTGCATTTACGGAAGCCAAAATGCGCATATACGGAAGAGAGATTTACAGAAGCCAAAATGTGCATATACGGAAGCTCTCTTCCATATATGCGCATTTTGGCTTCGGTAAATGCGCATTTTGGCTTTCGTATATGCGCATTTTTTCCTTCTGTAAATGCACATATACAAAAGCTCTCTTCCATATATGCGCATTTTGTCTTCCGTATATGTGCATTTATGGAAGCCATAATGTGCATATATGGAAGCTCTCTTCCATATATAGAGATTTCGTATATGCGCATTTACAGAAAACAAAAATGTGCATTTACAGAAGAGAGCTTCCGTATATGTGCATTTTGGCTTATGTATATGCGCATTTAGGGAAGCCGAAATGTACATATACAGAAGACAAAATGCACATATACGGAAGCCAAAATGCGCATTTATGAAAGTTCTATGTGCATATACGGAATTTCTCTTCCGTATATGCACATTTTGGCTTCTGTAAATTGTGCATATACAGAAGCCAAAATGCACATATATGGAAGCTCTCTTCGTAAATGCACATTTTTGTCTTCTGTAAATGTGTATACACAGAAGACAAAATGCACATATATGGAAGAGAGCTTTCGTATATGTGCATTTTGGCTTCTGTATATGCGCATTTACGAAATCCAAAATGCACATATACGGAAGAGAGATATGCACATTTAGGCTTCCGTAAAGGCACATTTTGTCTTCCGTAAATGGGCATATACGGAAGAGAGCTTCTGTATATGTGCATTTTGGCTTCCGTAAATACGCATTTAAGGAAGCGAAAATGCGCATATATGAAAGTTATTTATATGGAAGAGAGCTTTCGTATATGCGCATTTTGGCTTCCGTATATGCACATTTTGGCTTCTATAAATGCACATATACAGAAGCCAAAATGTGCATATACGAAATCTCTCTTCCGCATATGCGCATTTTGGCTTCCATATATGTGCATTTACGGAAGGAAAGAATGAGAAAATACAGAATCCAAAATGCACATATACGGAAGAGAGCTTTCGTATATGTGCATTTTGGCTTCTGTATATGCGCATTTACAGAAGCCAAAATGTGCATATACGAAAGAGAGCTTCTGTATATGCGCATTATGGCTTCCGTAAATGCGCATATACGGAAGCCAAAATGCGCATTTACGGAAGCTATATTCCGTATATGCGCATTCTATCTTCCGTATATGCGCATTTTGGCTTCCGTAAATTTGCATATACGGAAGCCAAAATGCGCATATACAGAAGCTCTATATACGGAAGAGAGCTTCCATATATGCACATTTTTGCTTCCGTAAATTCGCATATACGGAAGACAAAATGTACATATACGAAAGAGAGCTTCCATAAATGCGCATTTTTGTTTTCCATAAATGCACATTTTTTCCTTCCGTAAATGCCCATATATGGAAGCTCTCTTCCATATATGCACATTTTGAATTCCGTATATGCACATTTTGTCTTCCGTAAATGCACATTTACAGAAGCCAAAATGTGCATATACGGAAGCTCTCTTCTGTATATGCGCATTTTGGCTTATGTAAATGCGCATTTTGGCTTTCGTATATGCGCATATACGAAAGCTCTCTTCTGTATATGCACATTTTGTCTTCCGTATATGCACATTTACGGAAGCCATAATGCACATATACAAAAGATCTCTTTCGTATATAGATCTTCTATATATGTGCATTTTGGCTTCCGTAAATGTGCATATACAAAAGCCAAAATGCACATATACGAAAGCTCTCTTCCATATATGCGCATTTTGGTTTCTGTATATGCGCATTTTTTTCTTCCGAAAAGGCGCATATACGGAAGCAAAAATGCGCATATACGGAAGAGAGATTTCGTATATGCGCATTTTGGCTTCTGTATATGCGCATTTACGGAAGCCAAAATGCACATATACGAAATCTATATTCCTTATATGCGTATTCTATCTTCCGTATATGCGCATTTTGGCTTCCGTAAATGCACATATATGGAAGCCAAAATGTGCATATACGGAAGGAAAAATGTGCATATACGGAAGAATAAGGGCATTGGAGAAAGAAGAAAATATGAGAATTTAAAATAGGGATATTTCAGAGGGGGTCTTAGTTGTGGAAGTGTTTTGCTACCCAGAAGAAGGGGAAACCGTTGAGCAAGGGTGCATAAAAAAGGAGGATGTGTGTGTTGTTTAGAGCATGCAAGAAGAAGATAAGAGGATTAAGCATGTAGATACTTACATGCATGTATATAAATATGAGAAGAAGAACGATGTTGTGAATTGCATCCCATAAAAGGTTGTGGAAACCTTGGTGAAAAGTGTTGGAGAAGATAAGAAGTTGGTAGCTAAAGACTACTCGAAGAACGAGATTATAGAGGATAAAACCGTTGAAGATAAGGATGATTTTCAAGCTGCAGAAAAAAAAAAAAAAAAAAAGGCCTAGGAGTAGTGGGGAATGTAATACTTCTATAGGATATGAAAGAAGGAGACATCATTTACGACATGGTTGAACGAGGGACCATCGTAAAGAAAATTGTCATAGAAACTGAGGCAAAACTTTGCCTACGTATGGTGAGATTTTAGTTCATACAAAAGAATTTGGTTGCCAACATGAACAAATTTTTGGAGGTGAAGATTGTAAAGGAAAATGTGTTGGAACTTCGTGTACTTGACAAATTATCCCAAGTGGATTGGGATAGCTCAAGATTCACTGATGGATATGAAAAATCTATGGAGAGAGTGAAATATTGGATGTAGAAGTTCAGAGTGTGTGAATGGGACACTGTGGAGAGTGAGTCATGGTTTGATAGTTTGAGAAAGTTGAGAAAACTAGAGTGAAATACCTCTAAACCTGGAAGTTTAGAATTTTTAAAACAAAGGGAATATGATGCACAGTATCCATCAACACCACCACATTTCTTGGAGATCCTAGAAGCTTGAATGTGGATGCATGAACTTTGAAAAGGGTACCCACTTTGATTTTAACTCATAGTTTACACTAAGTTCCATTACGAGTGTTAATCGAGTGGGAAACAAACTTGTACTCCCTTAGTTGTTGTGTGGGAGTATTTTAAGAGGAATGATTGAGTATGCCAGGGAAGATTTTCATAAGAGGAGGCAGTGAGGATTTCTGCTAAAGGGGTTTTGTCAAAGAGTTTTGGCGGTGTTGTGAATGATTAGGAGGAGCAACAAAGAACAACTCAGAGTAGCAGAGGGGAAAATACTCAGAGGAGTCAGGCATGTATGCTCAAAGGAGTCATGTAATGCTTGAAATTATCCCCTTGAATGCTAGAGGGCATTCTGAGTCTGTTGGATGTCAATTTGAGTGACATATGTGCCATTAATAAAGTTGTGCAGTTGGGATTGAATCTACCTTGTCTGAGGATTAAGTGTCATTTTATTAATATGTAACTAGGATACTACATGTGTTGACCTGAGGGTTATGTATAATGTAATGGAAACTTTCATTATTATTTAAAGTAAGTGGTACTCTATCTCTAAAATTCTTTGTTTGAAACTAATGAATGTATGATTTTTGTGTTTATCGTTCAACATTTGGGTCTACCCCATTTCATCTCCATCATTTTAATATTAGAGAAACCATGATAAAGATTTGTTCAGGTCTATACCTATAGAAATCAAGGGTCATTATTTCTTGAAGACAATCAAGATCTATACCTATAGCAACCTAAGATATCCACATCATTTTGGGTTACGGTTGGAGACTTCACCGTCAAGTTAGTTTGAGAGAAGAACTAAGTGTGCTCGGAGGAGCACTAGATTGCACAAAGGGGCATTATTGTTACCTATGTGTAATGCATGGGATACGAAAATCCATATTGTGAATAACTTTATGAAAATGAGTTGTTGAGAAGCCAAAGAGAGATTGGTGAGCTATAGTTAAATTGCAGAGAAAAAGTTCTCTCGCTTTAGTAATCCTTGTTGTGGCATTATAAAGCAATAAAGCACATGTGAGTGTTTGAGGACATCAAGTTAGCCCAATGAAGCCATATTGAGGACTGTTGGATTGCTAGAGTAAGTGTTATTTGTTTGCTTGTGTAGGTTAAATTGCAACAGGTCAAAAATGGCAAAGGTGAAGTGAGTGAGCCAAAAAGAGAAAGAGTTGATCAAGGAAGGCATACAAGTGATTAGGAAACTAATCAAACAACATGAAAAAAACAACAAAGTAAAGTGGAGATCTAAGCCATAAAAGGAAGAATAAGGGCATTGGAGAAAGAAGAAAACCAAAGAATCCAAAATAGGGAGATTTCAAAGGGGGTCTTAGTTGTGGAAGTTTTTTGCTACCCAGAAGAAGGGGAAGTGCTTGAGCAAGGGTAAATAAAAAACAAGGATGTGTGTATTGTTCAGAGCATGCAAGAAGAGGATAAGAGGATTAAGCATGTAGAGACTTACATGCACGTATATAAGTGTGAGGAGAAGAATGATGTTGAGAATTGCATCCTAGAAAAGGTTGTGGAAACCTTGGTGAAGAGTATTGGAGAAGACAAGAAGCTTGTAACTAAAGACTTCTCATAGGATGAAATTATAGAGGATAAAACCATTGAAGATAAGGATGATTTACAAGTCACAGAAAACAAAGGCCTAGGAGTAGTGAGGAATGTAATACATCTCTAGGATATGAAAGGAGGAGACATCATTCACAACGTGGTTGAATGAGGGGCCATTGTGGAGAAGATTTCCATAGAAACCGAGGCGAAACTTTGCCTATGTACGGTGAGATTTGATTTAATACATAGGAGTTTGGTTGCCGACATGAACAAAATTTTGGAGGCGAAGATTGTAGAGGCAAATGTGTTGGTACTTCATGTACTTGAAAGATTATACCAAGTGGGTTGGGATAGCTCAAGATTCACTGATGAATATGAACAATCTATTGAGAGAATGAAAGATTGGATGTGGAAGTTCGACGTGCATGAATGGAAAAATGTGGAGAGTGAGTCATGGTTTGATAGGTGGAGAACACTGAGAAAACTAGAGTGCAATACTCTGAACCTAGAAGTTCAAAATTTTTAAAACAAAGGGAGTATGATGCATAGCATCCATCAACCCTGCCACATTTCCTGGAGATCGTAGAAGCTTGAATGTGGATGCATGCAGTTTGAAAAGCGTACCCGTTCCCGATTATAACTCAGAGTTTACACTGAATTTTGTTAGGAGCATTATTTGATTGGATAACAAACTTGTGCTCTCTGCCTCAAAAGAGGAGGCAGAGAGGACTTCTTCCAAAGGATTTATTTTAGATAGTTTCAGTGAGTTTTGGTGGTGTTGTGAATGCTTAGGAGGAGACACAGAGAACAACTCACAGTAGCAAAGGGAAAAATACTCAGAGGAGCCAGGTGTGTACACTCAGAGTCATGTAATGCCTGAAATTATCCCCTTGAATGACAAAGGGTGTTTTGAGTCCGCTGGACACCAATTTGAGTGACCTGCATGCCATTAATAAAGTTGTGCAGTTGGGCTTGAATCTACCCTGGCTGAGGATCAAGTGTCATTTTATTAATATGTAACTAGGTTACTGCATGTGTTGACCTAAGGGTTATGTATAATGTAATGGCGACTTTTATTACCACTTCAAGCAAGTGGTACTCTGTCTCTGAAATTTTCTGTTTGAAATTGATGAATGTATGATCTTTGTGTTTATTGTTCAACATTTTGGGCTTGCCCATTCCGTCTGCATCAAAAGAGTTGGAGAACTATTGCAAAAAGCAGGGTATTCACAACGAGCTTACAACTGCCTATACACCTAAACGAAATGAAATAGCAAAGTGTAAGAATTGTGTTATTCCAGACATGGTGTGTTGTCCATTGAAATGTTGTGTGGAGTATTTGGGTTGAACGTTTCAATTCCAGAGTCTATCGGATAAATTTAAATCAAATGAAAGTTGTGTGGAACATTTCACTTGAAGAAACATGGAGTGGGGGCAAGCCTACCGAGAAACACTTGCACATATTTGGGGGCACTACTTATATGCACATACCAAATGAAGGTGTTAAGTATGTGTTACTTGATTATGATGAACATTCAAAGGAATCTCAGTTGTGCGATTTTGAAGATAAGAAGCTTGTGGAAAAATAGAGTGTCATATTTGACGAAGAAAGCACAGCTATGAAAGAACCTGTTTATTTACATTCTATTGAACATAGAAAATTTCCATGAATCTGAATCTGAAGGTGAAGAATTTAAATTTTAAATTTTAAAATAACTTAAAATTTTAAATTTTAAAAAAGTTTTACCAAAATCAAAATCACATGGGTTATATTCTCAAATTAATTTATTTGAATTTATCTAAAAGACTACACTAATTCAAATTGGTGTATGAGACCCCCTCTTTACATTTATTTGAACTTGTGACTTCTTAGGAGAAAAGACATGTTTTTAACGGGGTTGACTAAAAGTTCTACTTTTTGGGTTTTTTAGCCGGCACAAAAAAAAATTGCCAAAAAAACTTAACGTCTTAGTTAAGCCACTGGGATGAGGATAGCGATTCTGTGATAATTATCAACCATTGGTAATATAACTTAGAACATATATGCCCATCGTAGATGTATATGAACATCATATTTAATTAAGGAATGAAATAAAAAGATACACCAAGACATTTTTTTCAATGATATTATCAACTATGTAAGTACCTAGTGGTTTTGTTCATAATTTCACTCCATCATCACAACACCGGTGCCCTACGGTGGCATCTTCGAAGTATATGGTATAGGCAACCTTCATGAGAAAGATAATGGTGCTTATTCAACTAAACAATGTTTGGTTGGAAATGTTTCGAATGAGTTACTAGTAACAAGATCTAAGATTTATGTGTTTGTATCTTGTTGTCAGCTCACAGATGATAGTGGTTTTCTTGGTAGATCTATGGAAGGCTGTATTTCAGTTGTAAAAAAAAAAAAAAAAAAATAGATATTGTGGGCATTCAACTAACCAAAAATCCTTATTTACTATTTTTTTTTAGGAAAGAAAACCATTTATATTGCTTTTACCAAGCTATAATTATAAAACCACCAGAGGCGTTGGAGGGTTGCCTCTTATACCATTAGTGTTTTGCCCCTACAGACAACTAGAACCATATTCAAATTCAATAATCTAGGTGGGAAGCTACTTATGAACAGATTTTACTGTAGGAAAACAAAACTATAGAACAGGTTTCAATAGATGCAGGAGAACTGATCATCCTCGATACTAAATAGAGTTAAATGCTCAAAACAGAAAACATACACAACGTACTCAAG